>JARHVA010006107.1:547500-1007439 GCA_037957365.1 Torreya grandis | reverse complement strand
TTACTATAACTCTCTTGTCAAAGGCTTTCTTGACTTGATCTTAATGTGACTCTAATGTTTTCATTACAAGGTCCTTGGTTTCTTCAAGATCCATGAGCTCTATCATCCTCATGTTCATAGGCTCACTCTCCATCAACTCAAGCTAATGGGCTAACTCCAATGCAATAAGTTTAAGAGAAATGAGAAATTTGGCTTCCCTTATATATATAAGGACATATGGAGAATTTCCAATGGTATCTTTAGGAGTCACCCTGTCAGCCCATTAGGTTGTCCTTAGTTTTATATGCTATGTTCTTTGATTTTCCTCTATAGTTCTCTTGATAATCCTTAGTGAGTTCTTATTTATGGACTCTACCAATCCATTGCCTTAGGGGTATTAATTGGAGGATTTGATAAGGTAGATGCCCAACTTGAATGCCCACTCACTTGTCTTTATGCCAATAAATGCTAATGTATTATCTAAAATTATAGTGCTTGGGACACCAAACATAGTTACTATGTTGTCATAAAAGTCCAATACTATTATCTCATTGGCTTCTTTCAAGGCAATTGCTTCCACCTACTTGGTGAAGTTTTTAGTTGCAGTGAGCACCTATTTATGCCCTACACTTGAAGGTGGATTGATCATTCTTATGAAGTCCATACCCCATTGCATGAAGGGTTGATCCACCTAGATTGGATTGAGGGGAAGGTCTGCCAATATTCATTTACCTAAAAATAGAGCACATTTATAACATTTATTGATCTATACATAGGCATATTTGAAAAGGTTGGGCCAGTAATAACTAGCCCTCATCACCTTTATTGCTATTATTCTTAGAGCAAAATGTCCTCTTGCAGGTCCATCATGAAACTTCTCCAAGAGCTTTGTCACTTGATTATCATTAATGCACCTAATAAGTACCCCATTGAGACCTCTTCTAAAAATAACACCATAAAATAATACATAAGGAATGGATTAAAGTCTAAAATACCTTTTTGTTGCTCTGTCCAAACCTTGGGGGCATTCTCCTATCATTAAGAAATGTGTCATATCTTGGAGCCAACTATTATGAAGTGGAGGTGCATCTATTTTTGAGTTTTCTTATATCACCAAAAAACTTATTTATATTCTTGAAGATCATCTACCAGATTCTCACACAAGCCTTTGCCTCTTACCATCTTGGTGAATTTTATCTCCACATCATACTCCATGACCTTGGTAATCCAACTTACTCTTATCTCATTCAAGTTTTTGTTAAGGAGGAAGTCCCTAACTCCAAGATGAGACACCATAAGATGAACCTTACTATTGGAAAGCATTGGACTAAAAGTTTTGAGGCTTCTTAAGGCTGTAAGAACCTACTTTTCAATAAAAGTGTACTTTAAGTCATACCCTTCTAGCCCTTAACTAAAAAAGGCAATTGGATACACAAGTCCTTCAACATTTTTATACATCAGCATAGTTGATATGTTGTCAATATTGGCAAAGGTGTAAAATTTAAAATCCTTTGAGAAGTCAATATTTATGAGCGAAGGTGCTTGGGCAATGGCATGCTTGATGGCCTCAAATGTTATTTTACCTTCTTTTGACCAAGTAAACACTTAGCTTTTCTTCAAATTGATAGTGATGGGTTTGACCAAGTTTACAAAAGCAAGTATAAACCTTATCATAAATTTTATCTTCCCAAGGAAAATCTTGATTCTTTTCTTGTGCTTGGGTAGAGATAGTGCTAAGATATCACTTATTCTATCAAGGCCAATGGATAATCCTTCCTTTGAAATAATTGACCCAAAATTTTGCCTTCATGAATAGAATACACACATTTCTTGGGATTTAAAGAGATCCCATACTCTCTAAATCTTTGGAATATTAACCTTAGATGGTCCATGTGCTCACTAGCCTTCTTGGATAAAATTCTGATGTCATCCAAGTAAACTAGTACCATCTGATTTAGCAACCCTTGGAAATCCATGTCTATTTCTCTTTGGAAAGTGGCCCCAACATTTGAAAATCCAAAAGGCATATTTTGATAAGAATATGTGCCCCACTTTATGGTAAAGGCATTCTTATACTGATCTTCCACTCTTATCAACACTTGGTTTAACCTGAATACCCATCCAAAATGGAAAATCATTTTGAACTAGTAACTATCTGAAGGAGTTGCTCCATAGATGGTAAGGCATAATGATCCTTCAAAGATACCCTATTGGCATATCTAAAGTCAACACACAATCTGATTTACCCACTCTTCTTCCTTATAAGTACCAAATCAACTACCCATGAAGAGGGCTTAATGTAAAGTATGATCTTGGATTCAATTAACTTGGTCAATTCTTTCCTCACAAGATCTTTAATTTTGGGGTTTATAGGCCTCTACTTCTACTTGAAAAGATTAGAATTAGCCTCTAATTCTATAGTGTGTTGGGCCATCTTGGGTCAAAGCCTCTTAGGTCACTATACTCCCAAGCAAAGATGTCTACATATTCTTTACAAATTTCTATGAAAGCATGCCTCTCAGCTTTAGTGCTTACCTTCCCAAGCTTAAGGAGTTTGTCCTTAAATATAAGGAATATTTCATAGTTATCTTCAATTTTTACATCACTACCTTGTCTTTTCTCATATGATCTCCCTCATGGAAAATACCTTCAAGGGTGATAAGCCCTTTAGGAAACTTATTGGATCTAAACTGAACAATTTTCTCCTCATACTGATGTTGAAACTTTTCCTAATTTATAGAGGAGATCTCTGCCTCCTACTACAAAAAAAAGCAATTTGCTTATCATTCTAAAAAACTTTCCAATGATCTTCATTTTTAGGAACTAATGCTTTTATTAGCTCTTTAACATATGGTTGTACCTTGGTCTTTTTTAACTCATTAGATATATCAAATTAAACTCTCATAGCTGCCAACCTATTAACATGTCCATTTTTGGTTCCTTGGCATTGCTTGGATGTTAAAGGCCTCAAAATCTTAAAGTAGGTCCCATACTCTATGTTTGTAAGACTTCATCAAATTATTATTGGTGATATTATAGCCGCTAACTTGGTGCACAATCAATTTACTATCTCCATAAAATTGTAGCTACTTGATCCCTCTCTTACTATCCCATTGAAGTCCATGGATAAAACCTTCATATTCTACTACATTGAAAGAACAATTAAATTAGAACCTATAAGAAGATAAATATTTGTCATTTGAGGAGGATACTAGCATTGCACCTGCACCCACTCCATGTTTTCTCCTTTAACCATCAAATAACAATTTCCATAAGCCACTAGGATCTTCTTTTGGTCTAGTGAGGGATGCCATGGACTAATTATCTTCATGTAAGTAGTAGACACCCAAGTTTCTATGCTCAACACCTTCCAAGGGGTAAACTAATTGATTGTCACTCCACAATTCATCCAAGAACATATCAGGTACCTCTTTAGGATGGGTGTTTAGTTCTTGAACAACTAGATGTTCATCCTCATCTAGGATAGTGCAGTTGAGTTTTATGATATCTGACCCATAAGTCTCTATGTGGAATTGTATAATGGGTTCAACCTTAATAGATACTTTGGTTCCATACCTTGTTCTGAATGCCATGTATGACCAATTTTATTTAAGATAACCTCTAATATTTGTAATAAATTCTCTAGATAGGCATAGGGAAAAACAAGGAGGTACATTTAAGATCAACACATCTTGATCCACTAAGACAGTAGAAAAAGCATGCAAGGTCAATTTGAGGTCTCTAATGATACCATAAGGCTTGGTGGAAGAACCATCAAACTATAAAACTCATTTATACTAGGGTTCATATTTTAGATCGAGCTAATTAGCTATAGAATTTGATATTATTGAGGTACTAACCCCACTATCTACCAAGCAATTATGCACTAAATAGTAACCAATGATTACTAAAATGTAGAAGAGAGGAGGTTTGACCACCTTACCTGATGACCTTCATTTAGTCCTTTGGTTTCATTGATGAGAACCAGATTCTCCTTGACTGGTGGTTTCTCAAAAACATTGATTCTTGAAAACCCTTCTTGGAGGATGTCTACCTAACTAGGAATGGAAAGCATATACCACATTGGCATACTCATATTGGACCTTTTCATTTGTTCCACAATATTGATGGGTGAACCACCAACCTTTGGTTGTGCTTTGGGAGCCACATCTACACCTTGAGTTTATGATTTTTGAGGGGCAAAGACATTCCCCTAATTTTTATTCCTTAGAGCTATTGGAACCTTTGGAATATTATCAGGTCCATTTGGCTTTGATATTGAAGGAGTAATGGTAGGAAGCTCCTTAACTACTTTTTGGTTAGCATCCATGTTCTTTCTTTTAAGTCTTGTATTTGTTTCCATTGGAATGTATGTCTGGCTAAAACTAGCCTATTGATTGAGTGAATAACACTCTTCTTGCTCATAATTCACCTTTATACCAGCTAATTGGCTTGGTCCTTGATCAAGGATTTGACCTTGTTAATTTTATTCTAGTTTTGTCATCATGGGTACCTTTGTGTTTTGAGCCATAAGAGCTTGATTGTACCCATAATTGGCATCTTGTTGCCATTGATCTTTGAAAGCTTGATTGAAATTAGTGGTTGGAACAATGGATTACCCAAAAGATTGATTCCAAAGCATGTTACTTTTAACTTCTTAATCAAAATTATTCTACATGGGACCAAAGTGTTGGCAGTGCTTGCAACATTTGGATTATAGTTGTTTTACCTAACATAGTTAGGCTACCCTTATCCTTGGATTTGACCTTAGCCCTGGACTTGGAATTTTCCTTTGTAGGGTGGCCTATTTTCTTGATAAGATTGTTGTTGAGGTTGAGATGAGGTTTGATAAGGCATATTGAAATCTTTCCACCTCTTAAAATTTACTAGTTCATTTCCCAAGGATTAGAATATGCTCTTAAGATCTTAAAAGTTCTTGTGTTCTTGGGAATAACTAGATCCACTAGTGGAAGCCTTTTCTTGCTTAGGTGAAGGTATGGAAGAAATTTTAGGCATAGGAGGAATGAAATCAAGAGGAGGAATAGAAATAAGAGGTGGTCTGATCTCAAGGAACAAATGCATTGGTGGTCTAGGTGTAAGCTTGCCAGCTTGAACTAGATAATTTTTTGCTCTGACTACCACCTCATATGCATCTGGAAATGTGTTCCCCCTATAGACTGGATCATTATTGCAATGTCATTATTAAGGTATTTCAAATAGTATAGGAAGGAAAATTTAGGGGTAGGCCTAATAAAGACTGGGATTCTATCCCAAATCTTTGGGAACCTTATGTTGAAGTTTTGCATAACTTCATGAGGGGCTCTTTAAATCATAGTTAACTACTCTACAAGTGACAAATGGTCACTTTTATCCTCAAATATCTTACACAATGCATCTCCTAGTTGATCCTATGATGTAATAGAGTTAACAACAAGGCTTATATACTAATCTAAGGCTTTACCTTTGAAAGAGATGGTTAATAACATAATTGCTACATTTTCCTCATTGATATTATGAATGTTGTAAAAATTAGTTATATCCATGAGGTGTTGAGAAGGGGTTTTAGATTGGTCTCTACTAAAATAAGGGACACTTTTGAGATCTACTAATGTAATAGGATGATATTGAGGGAGGTCTAGAGGACTTTGACCATTAAAAGCTACAAAGGGAAAAGCTCTAGGGTCTGCCATGGTAAAGAAAGGATTTAAAAAAGATTTTTTAAGAACAAAGTTGCCTCTATATGGGTGTGTATTAGCAAATCTTAATGTTTTTACTAAGTTTAAAGGCAATTAAATAAATTCAAAGGGAATACCTCTATAATCTAACCTTGTAGTCACCTTTGGCATGAGATGTAGTCACTCCTCTGCTACTAGAATGTTGAATCTTATTTTTTAGTCACCAAATGTTGTTGTTTGGAAGCTATAACTGATGCAAATTGATCAAACCAGTATCAAACTTTGACCAATATTATTTTAAATGATGCCCCATTGGGCATGATAGAAACTTTTGTAGAATAATTTTAAACCTTGGAGAGGGTTATTTAGGCCCTCTCTAATTGAACTAAACTATGGTAACAACCCCAAGCTATGGGTCACCTATGGTGGGGTTGGACCTCTAGAGAAGGTCAACTTCCTCTTGATGGATCACCTATACTAATGTTTACACTAGGAAAAGGGTTAGCAAGGGGGAAAGGGATATTAATAAAGTTAACCAGGTGATGCACCAAATTTAAATGAAAACTTACATAAGCATGAAGTAAACACTGAGGAAGTATAAGACAATGCTAATTCACACAATCTCACAAAACTAGCTAGTTGCATTAGTGTTTCATAAACTAGGTTCAGAAAGCAATGAATGAAGGTAAAGAGGATTTATAAGTGTCACTAAAATCTTGCCTCAATGACAGAAAGAACACTAACTTAGACCTAAAATTAACTTAAAGACACCTATTAATGATCAAGAAATAAGGACAATAGGCATGGAAGATTCTCCTTCACAATGCCATCATGCACAAGCTTTTCTACACATAATTAAAAGGGAAGAGATGGGTAAATAAAGTATTTATTGATTCAAGAGGTATTTCATTCAAATTTTGATAGGGTCTAGCTTTATCAAATGAGAGTCTCTGCTCTTCCAAAATTGAGAGAAAAAATCTTATCAAAAGTGAGAGCCTTTTACTCAAAAAACTGAGAGAGAATTATAATGTGTCAGAAAATAAAAGATATAGAGAAAGGGTAAGGAAAGAGTGAGAACACCATATGAGATCATTAAATGAGATACCAAATTTTATGAATGCTCCACCATATTTTGATCAAATTAGCACCATTTCTCTATATTGGGAATTTATATTATCTTCCACTTGATTTCATTATGAGGACAAAGTCCTCATCTCTATGGACTTGACAGAGCCATGCCTAAGTCTACTTAAGAGGATATGAATACATGTTTGTCAAATTTGTAGCTTTTTCTAAAGATGATATACTTTAAACATGCCCCTACTCCAACCCAAACATAGATCTTTACTATAGATTGAAAACCAATCCAACTATTGGTTTTCTTATAGTAAATATGTTAACCAATAACTCACAGACTGCATAGCTTCTTTCCCTTAACCATATTAGGTCTAAATAGACCTATTCTCCCTATAAAACTTGTGGAATCCAAGGAATTATTGTATATGACATTGAAAATATAAGAAAACCAAGTCTACATACTCTAGATTGTCCAATAGAGGTCTTGACTGAGCTTTAATGGCATCCTTTGAAATATTTGCCCTGGTTTGATCTTAGGTCGCATTTGCTCTCCATTTAAGTCCCTTATATTTTTAATTGTAATATCAACCATTGATATTATTAGATCTATTGAAATTATCAGGTTGCCACTTATCATTAGATATTTGATCTAATTGAACACTAACTATTGATCTTCCTGATAGCTACCACGATCATGACACTTGGTAGCTTCTCACTTGTATTCAAAAATCATAGATATTTTGACCCATCACTCACCGTTGATCTTAGGTGCATGATCAAATACACTCCATTAAATCTTTATGACCCACTGACTTTATCATTTACCCACTTGTCATTGATCTGTTTGGTATAATAGATCACACACCATTGATCAACTTAGACCCACTAGATTTGTCAGTCACCACATGGTAGATATTTGATGCATGATCGAATGCTAACCATTGATATTTGATGTATTTGAATTCAAATGGCTATTTTATATATATTTAACTTGGCATTCTCGTAACATCCCACTCTATAAGTTTAACTTTAAATGCTTATATCTTGAGATAGATAACTCATCAAGACACAAAATTTTTAGAAGATGTTCAAGGCATGAAAAAAACTATGTCCATCTAACTCTTTGACCTTGGTTGAATTTTAAAGTGCATATATAAATTGTGTAACTAGGTTGATCTATTCATTTTTATATGATGTGTGATGATAGTCTGGCTCTTCTAGACTTATGTGAGAAATTGTTGTCTTTAAAAGACTCCAACAAACTTCTAAGACTTTGTGTAACTTGATTCATGCCCCTAAATGCTTAAATAACCATGAGAACCTGTTGATCCTTTTTACCTTACAATCTTGGACCTACTTCCAAGCCACTTGATCAATTAATTAGGAACTCTACTTAGTTGATCACTCCATACCAAGACCTCTAAAAACTAATCCATATATATAGGCCAAAATTGGCCAATAGTTCCTATAAGTAAATTTTTGATATTTATGGTAAGCTAGGTTTCCAAAAATTTAGGCCAATTAAAATTTTCATGCAACTTCATCATTCGTTAGGCAATGTCAATGATGCCTCTTATTGTTTAATTTACATGCTTTATGGTTTGCCAAAATATTTTACTAATACATTAGACCATGATGCACAATGAAGCATCTGAAATTGAATCAATAAGAGTTCCTCTTCCTAACCTAGTGGTATATTGCTCTTTGATATCTAAATGAAGTGGTGGCATTGTAGACTTGTATTGAATTATGTATTTTCCATGATTGGGCAAGTTAATCTCTCTTAACATTGATTACCATTAATCCAAATGGTAATATATTAAGTTAAATGGATAGCTCCCTGGTTGTATTGATTTAACAATGTCATAATTGCTTCATCAACTTCTTGAATGTAGGCATTTTGAGTAACCTTTCGGTGTTAGAGACTTGAAGTGGATCATGTAATGTTAAATTTCTTGGTTATGCTGCTCATTGGGCTTCTTGAATAATCAAAGTAGTTTTCTACCCTATTGATGAAATTGAATGGTTCTAGACCATTATATTTCATTTATCAAAGCCTTGGCCCTATTTCCATTTACTCCTTTTAAGCATCAAATAATGGAATCAATAGTTATCCTATATCTATAGATGGATGAATGAGTGAAGCTAATGATTAGTTTGAGAAACTATACCCTGATGCAAAATCTATTCATAAAGAGATAGTCGAGATATTGATCATAAAAATCTCTTGCTAACTGAGGATGTAATGTTTGATTAATGTCCATATCCTTTTATTTCATAGATATTTTACACCCAAATTTGTGTCACTACTTCCTTTGAATGCATTGAATAAATGTGCATGAATGTTCTCTTTGTAATTAAGATTAGATGTTGGAAATCATGGACAAGGACATTTTGTGCTTGGATATTTGATTTAGTTTTAGGTAGTAATTTCTAGTGAGTAACTATCCCTTTGGTTAATCAATTCATTTTATGTATCCACTTATCATTTTATTGCCAAATTTGCTTTAAAACTATTACAATATTTTGAGATGCCACATCATTAATGATCTGACCTAACTATTGGCCTTCCATCTACCATACCTATCTTTTTATTCCCTTCTCAAACTTAATTACAAAGCTTGGTGTAGTTGTGTCCAGCTATCCTTGGTGAGCTATCTTAGTAAGGTGATCGCATCCTATGATGATAACTAGTTTTGGTGGTTATGATGTGTTGTACAACAAAAAGAATACTAAAAAACATTCTATCCTATGAAACAAAATAGAAAATAAACAACATTAAATAAAATCTTAACTACATGGTGCTACTCATCACCCACTCAATTTTCAACAACATGATAGATACTAAAGATGATATAGATTAAGCCTACAATAATTAATATGCCATGGTAATATAGTTATCTACAAATATTTTAGCACTATGGTACCTTGTGATGATACTTCATGAATGATGTAGGTTCATTCCATCGTATGCATAGATTTCTTAGGAATGCTTTAAATTTTCTCTCGTAAAGTAATACAATTTGGTCCAGGTAGAATTACTTAAACTATATATTATGATTGGTACCTTTTCTATCATTCTCTTACCTTGTCTTATTATATCTTAGTAAAATCCATTAACTACACCCTTAATGAGTCCTAATCCCCTAACCTCATGATTATTACAATGCACAGACTGGGTATAATGTATTCCATAGGCATTAATACCTTGAGGCCATATACTAATTGGAAGGGAGTGAATCTAGTAGCTCACTTATAATGTGTGCAATGGGACTATATAATTGTAGGAATACAATCCTACCAATCATCTCTCTAGACATTCCAAATTTTTGTTAGCATCTTACCCAAAACTTTATTTCATGCTTCTGCCTGCCCATTGGCTTGTGAATGGTATGTTGTGCTTTTGTGGTGTGTTATCATGAATTATTCCATGAGAGACTTAATAGTGTTATTGATAAAGTGCATGCCTCTATCACTTACTAACTTAATTAGACATTTGAACTGCATGATAATGTTTTCATATAATAACTTGGTGGCATTCTTTGCATCATAACTTAGAGTAGCAACAGCTTCTACCCATTTTGTGAAATACTTAGTTGTAGTGATAATGTATCTAGCATGATTACACTTACTTAGGGGAGCTATAAGTTTGATGAAATCAATTCCCCATTGTTAAAAAGGTTTTTTTTAAATCATATTAACCAAAGGCATTTCATCTTATTGATTAGGCTTACCCATTCGTTGACAAATGTCATAGTGTTTAGTAACTCTGTGTGCATATTGAAAAAGTGTAGACCACTATAAACCACTCTAAATTATTTATTAGTAGTGGTATATCCCACAAAGTGTTCTATTGTAATGTCTTGGTGAGCTTCTTGGAGCAGTTGTGTTCACTCTTGTTCTAGAGCTACCCTACACAAATACATTGTTTTTACCTAGCTTATACAAGAATCCATTAATAAGGATATAAACTATACCTCTAGTAACCATCTATTTCTTATCCCTCTCTATATAATGTGCAAGAAAAGTTCTTTGTTATAAATTTTTTGTGATGTCCTCCATATTATCAGGAACTACAACAATTCTAAATAGATGCACATTAGGATATTCATCCTCGAGTTCCTCTGGTTCTTCCCCATTACATAGTCAGCTGAGATGATCTATCCCTACATTCTCCCATTCTAGTTGCACATTGATCGAGAATTGGAATTCCTGGAATAACATCAACCACCTTGAGATTCATCCCCCTAACATTGGTTTATTGACTAGGTATCTCATGTTAGCATATTATTGTAAATACCTTGGGTTATTGACTAAGGTATATTATCTATGCACCTTGGTTAGTTGTTTTAACCATTTAGGTTAATAGTTTAGTTTGTTTTTATGGGCTTGTCTATTTTATGCTACCTGATGCGTGTGGTTATTCCCACCCTCTATTTTCTTAGGTGGCTCTTTTACCTATTTAATAGGCCTCTCATGTATTGTTTAATATGTTGGTTAATTACATTTCTCAATCTCTTTGTTGAATCTAATATGGTTTCAGAGCTTATGGTATAGGAAGCTTGAGAGGGAGCTTATAGAGAAAGAAAGGAGTGGTCTTATCAAGGAAGAGCGTAAAACACCTGGTGGAGATCCGTGAAGAGATTTTTTTCCTGTGACCAGTGGGAAAGCCAATAATTAGGAGAGAAGCATTAGGAGACCTATCTCAACAAAGGAAAAGTGGTAGGAGGCAACAAAAAAAGCTCACAAGTCTATTTTTATTTTTCCTATGTTTTTTGGATGACCATTTATGTTCGCTTTGAAAAGTGACCAAATTTTAATTCAAGCATTATTTTTGGTGAGTGAGGGGTCTAAAAATTTCTATTTTCTGAGAGGAGATGATAGGAACTGATGATATTTAATTTGGTTGAGTATTTCTCCTAGAATCTGCATCTAAAGTTTTGCAAGTAGGTTAATTTTTTGATTGGATAATTATTTTTATGAAAAACTTAATCTAAATTTTAATTATTTTAATTAATTTTAATTTTTTGAATTTAAATAATTTAAAACTTTAGCTTATAAGGGTTATTGAGGTTCTATTGGTGACTAATTATCTTGAAAAAGTTATGGAAGATGAAAATTTCACCATTTTCTAGGTTTTTAATTTAGATGTTGGTAGAAAAGGAATTTTTTTAATTTGAATTGTAGATATCTAGATAAAATTGTTTTTTTCTAATTTTTAATGTTTTTAAAGATAGAAAATTTAAAATTTCCTGAATGGTGTGGTATTTTTTGCTAAAAAATAGAGGTATTTACCAATTTATGATTTGAGTCCATGGGTAGGAGGAATTTTATGTAAAGTCATTATAGTTTTTTTGGTATATTCATTTTTAAGAAAAACTAGGTCAAAATGGCTAGTTTACAACACCTCTTGTTGCCATATTCACAAAAATTGACAGGTAAACATTTTAGTTTGTGGAGTCATAAGGCTTTAATGATATGTGAATATCAAAACCTTGATCAAATAGTACTCGATAAAGATCAAAGGCCTACCACTGGTTATGAGGACTATTATAAATGTCATAGGGAGGCTCTTATGTTGTTAAAATTATTAGTAGCTGATAATCTAATCTTAGAGGTCTTAAATGCAACCATTACATCAGCTTTATGGATGAATCTTAGTTCTAAATACCAGGCTTCTAAAGATAGTAGGGTATTGTATTTGAAGAATTTATTATTTTCTATTAAGATGTAGGAAAGTGGCTCCATTTTTGAGTTTTTGTTGTAGATCAAGGACATCAATGATCAGTTAAAGGCTATGCGAAAGCCTATTAATGAGCAATATTTGATTTCTCTAGTTATGCAAAATCTCCACCTTCATTTGAGTCATTTGTGGATTCCTTAGACATGATTACTGAGATGTAGACTTTGGACTTTGAAAAGTTGTCCACATTGCTATTGTAGAAGGAAAAATGGTAGGAGTAGACAGTGTTGTCTACATATACTTATATAAAGAGTGCATTCTTCATCAAGGGAAAGGGTAAGCAATTTGGTAAAAATACTAGTTACCCAACATAAAATTCACAAGTAAGTGGTTCTAATAAGAGATCTAAGTGGAAATGTTCTTACTGTAAGCAACTTGGTCACTTTAAGAAAGATTGCAAGAAAAAATAATAGGATATGGCTAACCCTAAAAAGAAAGCTTATAATGCGAATGTAGTTGAAGGTGAAGGTGAGGAATCATCTCTTGATTTTTCTTTCATGGCTTCCATTGGTAATTATATGATGGATCAATCTTGGTACTTTGATTTAGGTAATGCCTAAACTTTTGTAACACAAACACCATGATGAGTGTTTCTCTCTTAGTGGTCTTGTAATTATTTTTCATGGATGAGAGTTTGCTACATGAAAAATGTATCAGATGGTCTAGCTTGCCTTCACCTAACTATGTTAAAGCAACTCCTACTACAGTGCTTAAAGCATCCACATATACATGGAATGGCTTCTTCTAGTTAGGAAATACCAAGACAAATGTTGTTACCAATCTCTATTTTAACTCAATAAATGATGTTTGACACTCTAGTGTCTATTCATATTTAGTGTCCTTATGTAGTATCTTATTCATGGATATTGATATAGTTACATATCCTTTTATGAATTTCCTATAATATATAGTATGACCCAGAAAGGTGCACACTTCAGTTGAGTTTATAGGGTGGCATTCCTACTATAACAATAATTTTATCTAGATCAACCAAAGTTTCATCATTGCACACCACGTGACCTATTAAGACACCAAAAGGTGTAAAGAATAGACATTTTTTAAATTTATGTTGATCCACAAAGCCCCACATCACTCTAACATCAATCTTGGCTTTGACAAGTTCTCTTTAAATAGATAAAAGACTAGCCATTAATCTAGATAAACCTACAATAAATCATGAATGAATTCTTTAAATAAATTTACCATAGCTCTATAAAATACAATAAGTGTGTTCTTTAAACAAAATGACCCTAATTTAGTAACAAATATAATTTTGGCATTATCCTCTTTAGCAATCAAAATTTGGTGATACCTATTGAAACCATCTATAAAGGAATATAACTCATGTCTAACCATATATTCAAGTAGTTCATCAATAAAAAGGATAGGAAATAGATCATTGATGCAGGAATCATTAAGTGCATGGTAATCCCCACACACTTGTATTTATCCCATCTTCTTAATTTGTACCACCATAGGCTCACCCATTCTACCTTTTCAACTAGATAAATAATTATAGCTTCTTGCATTCAATCCAATTTAGCATTTAATTTAGTTTTCATGTTAGAATTGAGCCTATAGAGTCATTTTTTAATCAAGCACACACATTCCTTTAGATCGATATGCATTTATCCCAAGGATGGATCTATGCCTTTGAACTCTAAAATTTTTCTTGGAAACACATTCTAGTAATATCTTAATAACTACAAGGCTTTAGAGATCTACTCTTGTTCCCAGTAATCTCCCACTATTACAAGATTAGGGGCCACTTCTATCCCAATATTTCCTTAAGTCTTTTGAAATGGTTCCTAATATATTTTTCTTAATCCATGAAGCATAGTATCTTATAAAATGTGTTTGGCTTCCCATGGCAGGATGTCAATGCTACATAATTTCTATTTTTCTACCTACTCTATGATTTGTACTAGTTTAGGTTCCTCTTCATGTTGTAGTTCAAATAAGCCTTCTAAATCAAGATCCCATCACTATCATTATCATTGAATTCTATCAGATCATTATTTATTCTATTACATGGATGAATCTAGAGCTATTCTTTTTATTGTCTTTGTAATTATGTAGTGTAAGATCTAAGTCCTGCATAGATTCCTGATGAGAAGATGATTCAACAACATTTGTTAAATCCTCTGCACATCTATGACATAGATTTTTTTTGATATTTTATAGGGAATTATGTACTAAGGGATTATCATCTTCAAATACAAAAGTTTGGATAAAATCCTACTAAAGTTGTGTCTAATGTTTCATTTCCCTTCTATACTCTTGATGCATGTACCAAGATGTTGGAAGAGCTACAGGGGCATGATTAAATACATACACCCAATATTGAGGCTATATTCCTTATGTAGTCTATATATCCATACATTGATAGATGTGAAGTTAGGGATATTGACCCTCTTGAAAGAAAGGCCATTCTACTTTAATACTATCTGGTCACTAAAACCTTGTACACAAGATTTCAAAGGAATCCTCCCAATGCATTTCTATGTTTCTATGCACATCCCACCATATCATAGTAGTTCCTTTCAGTGCATAGCTAAGTGTAATAACTCATTTTTCTACCTATGGTACATGGTGTTCAAGCCTCATTATGAATGGATTTAGATCCTTAGTCATAAAATATTAAAGTATTTGGCATTCTGTAGTGAACACCATGCACAGAGCTTGTAATTCATGATCTCTATGAGACCAATTCAGGATGTGTGCATCTGAGTCACCACTTATGGATGATGTTGAATCCTAGGGTAGAATTCCTTTAAGTGTAGGTTTAATTTAATCCATCATAGTTTCACTATTATTATACAAAATGTCTACCTTAGATCTTGTTAGTGAATGTACTGAAGGAGAAACACATTATTTAATTTGAACCTGGCTAATTGGTGACTTTGTGATAACCAGTTTGAATACCAACAATTATTCCTAATGCACAATACTGGGATCCCACTTTTGACATTTCACAATGCACACCCAAGTTTTTATTTCATTTATCCCCACATTAAACTAATTGTTATCCACATATTCATAAAGATACTCTAGCTCCTTAGGAATGATATATGGATTTTATTTAGATTTGTTTAAAGGTATGACTATTAATTTATCTTTTTGATGTGCTTCTAACTAATTACACATATTATTAATGGTCATTTAGCCATTGTAGGCCCATTTTTTAACAATCAAGGTAGGGTAATGGGTCTCTTTTATCTTCATGTCAATGACCTTTAAGTATCATTGCAAGCTAAGTTTAGCCATTTTAATTTCAACATATTCTATTTGGCCAATAGGTTTGACTCTACCATAATCTGCTAAGCTTAATATTACTAGACTATAACTCAAAGTTGGTTAGCCAATGACTTCCCATGTTTAATGAGGAATCATATTAATGGTACTTCCAAATTTAAATACTACATTTTAGAATTTTTATCCATCCAACTTGATGTCTATTCATGAATCCACATCCAAGGCTTATTGGTCTTGACATACCAAACTACTTTATTGGCCCTTGTTTGTCCATGCTACACACACTCTAGAATATTGTGAAGGAAGTTCATGATTTTATGGGATATATACTAATTGCACAATGTACTAATTAGTTTCATTAGATCTATCAAAGTATTTATAATTCCTTCTGTTCACATGATCCAAATAATTTTACCATACATTTGAGTATCAATAACAATGTTATCCTCATCAAAAACTAGTTTTTATTGTACTTCCTATAATACCTGTGCAACTTGATACATTAAATTCTTTTCAATTGTAGGGTTAGGATATTTATCCCACTAAATTTTTTTAATACTTATAGCCTAAGGCATCTCTAATGGAGGTAACCCCTGTTCAACCCTTTATTTCCTTATGATGGCTTGTACAAATGCATTTTCCTTTGGTTATGCATTAATCATGTTTACGTTGCACATTGGATTCTCCTTTCTTTGTTTCTCTACAATAGGGAAATATTTATTTTAATGTTGACCTTGGATCCTATAATATATATTATAAACTTGCCTTTGAGTATTTTTGGGATATTTCCTCACATAATGATTATATGCTCTACATAGATAACATTATATAGGTGGTCAAGTTTACCAATTATCTTTATCATAACCTCCTTGATATTTGTCACAATATCCTCCTCTAAAGCATGTTCTATTATATTTATATCTCCACCCTTGGGATTATTATCCATTATATAATTTTTATTGATTTATCTATGCATCATATCCCCTATACTAATGTTGAGGATAACTTGGGGTCCAAGTTGCCTACTATTGTTGAAGATTTGTGTTTTTCCATGGTTATACATCTAACAAAAATATTAATATGAGGAGATGATGTGTTATTACATATTTCCAAGCCTTGTGTCTAGTTCTATGGTGATGATGGCATCTAATATTGTGGTAATAAATGCACACATCCTAAACTACCTTAAGTCACATTTGTCATCTCCAAATCTGGTCTTGGAATTACTTGCTTCATATTGGGTATTTATTGGGCCACAACTTCTAAGATGTTCTTTTTTATATCTTGATTTAACTAATGAAATGCATGGTAAATTGTCTCATTATGATTTTTTATATTTTTAAAAATTACAATACATGTTGTGTGACTTTTGAATATATTTTTGGAGGAGATGGCACTTGGATGTAGGATGTTCAACTACCCTACAAATTTCACAAAATTATGTTTTGATTGTCAGGTAGTCATTCCTATGATGTCCCTCATGACCACATTATACACACCATATGATTAATTTAGGCTTATAATTTTCATGCATTTTATTCATCCTCCTCATAAAATCATCTAACGTAGCTTGTAATTTTGATCGTATTGAGGGAAGATCTACATATTCCTCTATCTGTTCAACTCTGATGGCAACAGATTGAGCATCAAATTTGGTGAATAATTTGGTTTATGAAATAACAAAACTTATTCTTGGTCATAATCCCTCTAAAAACCAAATAGCCTTATCTTTATCTTCTAGAATAAAATCAAAATTTAATTATTACACCAGAGATCCTGTGATCATATTCTCCAATCATTTCTCCTAATTTTCACCGAATCTACTTTAGAACTTGAATCACTTGACTAGAGAATTTTTTTTACCTTGAATTATGCTATCAAAAAATATCTAACCTATTTTAAATCTAGGGTATCGACATATCTTTTTCAAATGAACTCCAAAGCACATCTTCCCAAAGCCCCTACTCATTTAAATTTCTTCACATCATCTGATGTAACCCCTTTTACAACCCATTTCATCTTGCATGTAACTAATTATTGTTTGGGATCTAAAGATATATCATATGACATTAAAGGTAAAAAAATACCTTCATGGAGTGCCATAGTTGATATATTATTAATTATTATTGTAATTATTTGAATACTAGTAACTATAAGTGGTGGTGTTTACACGCTGGTCATTGTGCAGTTGAGCAACTATGTAGTGGTTATTGTGCCTATATGATGCTTCACACTATTTTTTTCAAGAGTAAATATAAGTATTTCTTCCTATAAATTTTTTTTATAACACCCATTTGGTTTCTATATTGAGCCTTCCAAACTTATCGATAAAGGAATCAAACCAGCCTGAATCAACATCTCTCTCTGTACTTTTTCTACCTTTTATAAATAAAGTGGGATTGGGGGATGCATACCCTTGAAATGAATGATGCTTATTTAAAAATTTGTATTGCTTTGAAATTGAAGCTATAATATTATTACCTTTAAATTTAACATTTTCCTAGGAACTTTCCTTCTTAGTTCTAGTGAAAATCCCCTCAGCTAACTATGACCTACCTCTACTTCCTAACTAATCTACTTCAACATCACCACTTATAGCATCCTTTTTCTCATCGGTCCCTTCCTCATATTTTTCATACCTTTACCTTTTATCAGCTTTTTCACCTTATTTCAGAAACCTTTATTCTCTAGTATATTTTTGTTACAATTCTCCAGCTCTAGTAAGTTCTACTTTAATCCCAATCCTATTCACAGTTACTTCAATGTTGTTTATCTTAGTCCATATTCTTTGCTATCATAGCTCTCTTTTTAGTCCTATAATTTTATTTTTATTCAAAGTCTTTTCACCTTCATTTTTTTAGGATCAAGTTCAAGTTCCTCTTACTCATCTCCTCACCATCCACTTTCTCTTGAATGTACCCCCATGGTGATTAAACTGACTACTTCATGTTGGATGTAGTAGGCACCATGGCCTTTTCCATAACCAACATCTTAATCAATAAGGTTAGTTACTATAAAAACTTCCCTCTAATTCCTTGAAAAAATTGATCTTTTTCAGTATTAAAATCTATTTATCCTTGTACTATGAAATCTATGATATATTTGTCAATCATATACTTCATCAAGTAATCTACTGCTCAAGACCGATTTGTATCTAGGTTGCACAATCTTGTTAGGAACCCATGGAAGCACAATTGATTACCATATACAAGCAACTTAAGATGTGGAATTAACCAGAAGTAACAAGTAACTAGAAACTAGAAACAACACAGAATATGAGAGACAATACACAACTTGTATTAATACTCATCCAGAAAAGAATACAATAAAGAAGATGCCACTTCTTCTTCACACCTCTCAAAGGCTTCCCACACTTCAAGTGTACAATAATTCTTTCCTCAAAGCTCTCTCTCTCATGGTCCCAACACACAACTCAAACACAGAGTTGGTGTTCACCTCCAACCAGTCAATATCCACTACTGCCAGTACACCAGTGCTCCATGCACTCCACAAGTGCTCCACACACTCCAAGTAGATCTCCCTTAAACTGCAACAACCTGAAACCTAAATGATCTTACTTATGGAAGGAACTGCCTTGCCTTCCTCTCTTGCTCTCCAACGAGTACACATCATACTCCAAGTAGATCCTGCCTGATCTTGCTCCCTATTGTGTTGCTATCCTCCCTGATCTTGCACACCTGCAAATCAATCTAGTTCTACACACCTACAAACCTGGATCATGTACACACATACACCTGTAGATCAATGATCTTACTTACCATGCAGATCTCCTAACGTAGCCATGCACACCTACTGACCAAGATCATACATACATGAAGAACCCTTCTGATTCTCCAAACCAACACCCACACTTGGCACTGTGGCACTAGGAGGAACACACCATGCTCTATTCACACACAAAAGGAGCTAATATTTTGATCTCTTACACTCTAGCACACTTTACAATATAGCCTATGAGTCTCTTAAATAGATCTCATGAAAACAATAATTAGACATCCAATTACAATAATTAGATCCACAGCTTCAAGTCTAAAATTGGCTCTTAACATGCAAACACTCAGTTCATTAACAAACTGTTCATGCAATCGACAGTTTCAAAATTGCACAGGCGACCAACGTCAGTCCTTGTCAGGCTGGAGATGATCGACGTCAGCTGATACTTGACCGATGTCAGTTACCTTTCCCACTGTATATGACCAACGTCAGCTGTCAAACTGATGTCAGTTGCCCTACAACTTAGCAACCTCTCAACAACCTCCTCCATGTCTGCAACAGTGAAGCTTTTAGCTCCACAACCTAACAATCTCCCACTTGGAGATAAATAGCTACACTGTACTTGTACTTATACCCTATCTAATCTATTTCCTAGCTTGTATCCCTCTTCAAGATCAATCTTGAAGACCACCAACCACACAACTTATGGTGCACCTCCTATCATCTGAGTAACCTGCCACATCTAAACCTACAAACCCATGTAGTGAAGTCCTGACCCTGCATAGCATGAATCCCTGCTGTTGGTCCCTCTCAAATACCTGAGAACCCACTTCCCTGAATTGGCTCCTAACTCTCTGACAGCACCCACTGCTTGGGCAAACTCAAGTCTATACCAGACCTCATGTGATTTTGGACACTAAACTGTCTAGCCCTTGGTGTGCTCCAGTTTTGCATCTTGTGTATTAAACCTCGCCAACACCTGATTCACATCAGCTCCCACTGGAGATAAAATCAACCTGTGATCTTCCATGTCTCCCATGCCAAAGAATTTTACTGCTCCAAATTCCTCATGACATGCCACTAAACTAACCTTACCCTTAGCTCAATAAAACCTTGTATGTACAAACCTACTAGCTAGCATACCATCCACATACAGTAACATGATAATGTAGCTATCATCATCCACCTAGTAAGACAAACACAATGGTTACACTGACATTGACTAAAGCCCTGCTTTGTCATCCACCTGTCAAAACCTGTACCACTATCCTGTAGCTTCCTCAAGACCATATGACCTGGCCTTCCATCTCACGTGTCCATTCTCTCTATTCTTTAACCAAGGTATCCATTCGTCTCAGTGCTTTCATCCTAGCTGGCAACCCTACCAAATCTCCTATTTGGTCTTGCATCCTATTCATGCCAAGCTCCCACTGTTTCCTGGATCCTTCCTGCTCTACAGTCAGTAACTAGTATAAAGAAGAGGAACAATGAATTTGAGGCTTACTTACACTTTCAGTCCTCCCCATGGGCGTTTGAGACTCCTTGACAGCTTGCTGTCTACCCAAAATATGTCTCAGTGACCGACCTTGGTCACCACACAATCTACATCTGATCGATGTCGGTTCCATGCGACTGTCTAGGTCACCGACACCGATTATCCTACCGACGTCAGTCTCCACCTACCCGACACCACTGACTTCTCTGGTCTGCACATGACCGATGTTGGCACCTGTCTATTCGACGTCGATTACTGTTGACCAATGCCGGTACTTGTGTATGCCTGTGAGTGATGACTTTTTATCCTCAAGCTCCTTTGAATCAAAACCCATGTCTAAACTACCCTACTCAGAAGTATCCAGTCCCATCTACTAGTCTCTATCTGTCATCTCCTCCAAGAACACCAAGGCTTTTCAGCTCTTAAGTTTATCAAATACATCAGTCTTCCTTTTCTTGCAATAAACACACTTTCTTGTAGCATCCCACTGCGTACAAAAATCTTGGTCTATGCTCTCCAAAGCTGAACTCTTCCCTTTTGACTTAAGAACATCCACTCCATTCTCACGTATGTGACCAAGCCTATGAAGCCACACCTATGCAACAGAAGTGGAAACAGTAATACAAGCAAGTAGATAAAGAGTACCTGCTTTCTTACCACATGCTAATTCAAGTGCATCTACTGTGAGAGTTCTTGTGCATCTCTCATCACCCAACTTTCCTGAAGCAATTAGCCGCATCTTCAAGACTGGGACCTGCATGACCTTCTTCAACACCCATGTGTTGGTCGCTTGTAATTTCAGCAACACTTCCCCTTTGGCAACAATCTGACAAGGCTAACCAACCCCTCTACTTGGGGCTGCATGGAAAGAGGCAACAGAATCTATTAACCAAGATTCAACTTTATCCAAGAAACATCCCAGAGCATCATGTGCAATAGCACCTGCAACATCTGCTTCTTCAGTTCCTTCATGTTGATCTGCTATCAACCAACAATATTTCTTTACCTACTCTTTCTTTCCATAACACCATAAGTGACCATTTGTGCTATTCATTTTCTCCATTCGTAGCTTACTTTCTTCTACTGTTGCTATACTCCCACTCAATCAGAAACCCCTGAGAGTGCCCTGTAACCAAACATAAAACCTGCTCCCTACAACCTTAGCTTTGATACCAACTGTTAGGAACCCATGGAAGCACAATTGATTACCATATACAAGCAACTTAAGATGTGAAATTAACCAAAAGTAACAAGTAACTAGAAACCAGAAACAACACAGAATATGAGAAATAATACACAACTTGTATTAATACTCATCCAGAAAAGAATACAATAAAGAAGATGCCACTTCTTCACACCTCTCAGAGGCTTCCCACACCTCAAGTGTACAATAATTCTTTCCTCAAAGTTCTCTCTCTCACAGTCCCAACACACAACTCAAACATAGAGTTGGTGTTCACCTCCAACCAGTTAGTATCCACTACTACCAGTACACTAGTGTTCCACGCACTCCATAAGTGCTCCATGCACTCCAAGTAGATCTCCCCTAAACTGCAACAACTTGCAACCCAAATGATCTTACTTATGGAAGGAACTACCTTGCCTTCCTCTCTTGCTCTCCAACAAGTGCACACTGTATTCTAAGTAGATCCTGCCTGATCTTGCTCCTTGTTGTGTTATTATCCTCCCTGATCTTGCACACCTGCAAATCAATCTGGTTCTACACACTTGCAAACCTGGATCATGCACACACATACACCTACAGATCAATGATCTTACTTACCATGCAGATCTCCTAACGTAGCCATGCACACCTGCTGACCAAGATCATATATACATGAAGAACCCTTTTGATTCTCCAAACCAGCACCCACACTTGGCACTGTGGCACTAGGAGGAACACACCATGCTCTCTTCACACACAAAAGGATCTAATATGTTTCTCTCTTACTCTCTAGCACACTTTACAATACAGCCTATGAGTCTCTTAAATAGATCTCATGCAAACAATAATTAGACATCCAATTACAATAATTAGATCCACAACTTCAAGTCTAAAATTGGCTCTTAACATGCAAACACTTGGTTCGTTAACAAACTGTTTGTATAATTGACAGTTTCAGAATCGTACAGGTGACTGACTTCAGTCCTTGTCAAGCTAGAGATGACTGACATTGACTGATACCTGACCGATGTCAGTTGCCTTTCCCACTGTATATAACCGATGTCGGCTGATCAAATCGACGTCGGTTGCCCTACAACTTAGCAACCTCTCAACAACCTCCTCCATGTCTGCAATAGTGAATATTTTAGCTCCACAACCTAACAAATCTCTCTAGTTTATCCTTAGTACAAATTATAAGTCCTATTCTCCTTAGACTAAATAAATAGTATTATAATCTAGCTAACCACATAGCTAACAATCTAGGCAATTCACACTAGAAAATTTCATAGATTTCACCATAGATGTGTTCTTGAATGATCTCCTCTACAGTCTTTCAGACTCTTCATGCTTTTTCCTTTGCAAAATTCTTTATTCTCTCATCTACACATCATTCTATGTTTCTCAACCCTAGAAACCATCTTAGCATAATTCATCTAATTTGGTTCTATACTCACCACACCATTGTTAGTAAAGGTTCTTAGAATTAAAATAGAACATGTTAATTATAGGGATAACATACATAATGGAGAGTAAAATAAGGTGCCAAAGAGACAAAAATAGTACAAGCCATGCACAACATCTTTAATTAGACTAAAAAGTAGGATGAAGCATATATATAATAGAATAATACCATAACTCATATTGCATCAGATTATAGAACAAATCAAAATAGATTACTTAACTATGCATACATCATATGTAAAATAAAATAAGGGAAAACTATAATAGGACAATTTATATTAATATCTATCAACACACTAAATTATATTCTATCACATCAAAGTACTATTTATAGCCTTTTACAATCCTTTTGTCTCTTCACCTTCTAACCTTTTGATATCCAAAATGAAAGACTCTTCATGTTCTCAAATTATTTGATTAGACTTTCAAGGTCGAATACATATAAATATATACAAAAGACAAAATTAAATACTTTGCACATGTGTTTATCTTATATACTTCATGGTTTTAACAAGATCCATTCTTCATCCAATAAATCAAGTAAGATTTTGTGAACTTCATCTTCCCTAGAAGTGATGATATAACTACATGTAGTCTAATACCCTCCTTTAGCACAAGGGAAATGTAGAGAGACAAGATGGGATGAAGATGTATCAAGTCTATGAAATTCAATGAGGTTTGACTTAATGATGTTTGGATATTGATATTCATATGTTTACTATGTTTGTTTCTTGATCCTTCTTTCTCATAACTTCTAAATGATAAATGGTTTGGTTAGACCTTGTATATATATAGATAGACTTATGATAACTTAAGTATGTTTTTTTACTTTGATAATATATTAAAATAAGATTAAAGGCATAATATCCAAAAAAATAGTCTAATGATCCTAAAATATAAAAGGAGAAACTTTTAGGTGTGTCGGTTTGCCCAATACATACTTGTACAATGTAAAAGTTTATGCAAGAGATGATTATGGATCTAGGTTTGAATTAGGGCTGGTGATAAGTGATAAATAGTCTAGATGTGTTAACATATACATTTTTGGAAAGTGTTGGGGTGTTTTTAGGATAAATGGACAAATTATAGACCTATTTTGAGGGCAGAGTAGTCTTAGAAACAAGTTAAATGTATAAGTTTTCTAAATAAGGTTAATTGGGAATAAGACACTAGGAATAAAGGTCTTGTGCCAAATTTAGATGTCTATAGGTTTGAAATTATTTTTTAAATGCCTATCTAAAAACATATCATATGTGGATACATATAATGGTAATGTTCATAATCTTATTCTTCATTTAATCTCAAAGTTCATTTCATGGGGAGAGTTTGTCACACATTTTATGTGTAGACCCCTGGAGGTAAAATTATTCACACGTGTTGTGTATGCTCATTTCCATCATTTCTCTTGATCATTTGAGAAGATAACTTTCTCATTAAATATTTTCATCCTCATTAATAGGTAATTCTTATGATGGATGCATTAATTTTAAGCATAAAATGTAAAATCTCATTGACAATAATTAAATCAAAGTAGAGGGAATAAACAACAATTTGAATGAATCAATGGCTCTACCCAATCAACACATGAAATTTTAATTAAAATTATTCTAAATCAAAATTATTAATCAAATTAAAAGGAAAATGTCCACATGATATATAAACAACATAAAAGATAAATACCAAAGGGTCCTAGTGCACATCCACTTGATGGATTTATTGGTGTAGTTGCTTCAATTAAGCAGAAGAAAACATCCCCTTAAATTATGTTTGATGATAATGATATAATGAATGATAACACATACAATGGACCTTTATTCATAATATATTTGTTAGGTGAAATTAGACATAAAAAATATGGAGTCATGGTTGATAATGGTTCAAGCCTTAATATATATATTGAGGGATTAAATAATAATATTAGAATTTAAAAAATAAATTTGTAGCATGTACGCCAATAATTATTATGAAATATGATTGTATAGATGTAGAGCCTCTTGGATGTATTAAATTTCATATTAGAGTGGGTCCAAAGATAGTTCTAAGCTTATTTCATGTGGGGCCCAATAATGGATCCTATGATTTCTTGCTTGGTATAGCATCGATAAAGCAAATGAAAGTTTCCCCTTATAATTTATATCATTATTTAAAATTATTACATAAATATCAATTAATTACAATTATAATGGATATCAATTTTATAAAACAACAAGTTCAAAAATAAGCCTTACATAAGGAAATACCAAATGAAGAACAATGTTAACACCTAAGGTAAGAGAACATAACGTACACATATATAAATTTATTCAAATAAGAGTGTGTCTATTACAACATATAGTTACAACACATCAAGAAGAACTAAAATAAGATATAATTATTTAAGATAATATCAATGAGAATGATCAATTAGTGGATACTTTAGTAGAAGAAAAATAAGATGACAATGATAATGTTTTATCAATCCTTGATTCATGGGTGTCTCGACATCATGTTTTTATTATCGATACTTCTAATGCTTCAACTTAGATAAATTATAAATCTTACTATAGTTAATTTGGTTATTATTGATTATTTTTACTCATTTCTTTTATTTTTAAATTAACACTATCTATTTTATTAGCTTTATAATATGCACTTGGTTATTTAAATAGATTTTTTAATAAAAATATTCTATTTTATTTCTCCCACTTGGGGTTATAGACACCTAAATTAGGTATTATACGTTTTAGAAATATCAACTTTGTCACACTTTAAACATACTTAGACATTGTGTACACATTTCACTCTTGTGAACACTTTCCCTTTATCATTCTACTCACCTATTATCTTGGCCAAACCTATTCACGACATACAAATATTGAGAATCAGCCTAGTCTATACAAGAACATTACATAATCCTACATAAATCTTCTCTATATCTGATATTAATTATTTTCACCTCCAGGATAGTACCAATGATGGTTGGATAGTTAGAGTTAACACATATGTCTACCTCTAACCAACAGTGTCCAGGAACAACCAACAACTATTTTCCAAGTTGGTAATTCTCCATTAGGTTGGCCTAGAGAGGTTTCATGGGTCAGTCTTAGCATGAAATAATGAATATT
The DNA here is from genome assembly GCA_037957365.1 of Torreya grandis. Classification (NCBI taxonomy): domain Eukaryota; kingdom Viridiplantae; phylum Streptophyta; class Pinopsida; order Cupressales; family Taxaceae; genus Torreya; species Torreya grandis. The sequence goes on along the minus strand of JARHVA010006107.1, from coordinate 980,750 downwards.
CAACTATAAATTCAAACTAATCTTAAGATTATACTCACTTGGTAACTTGGTAATTAATTGATCACTACTTGATAAATCCACTATCACTCTCTAGAGGCATTATCACAAAGCCATACATAATTAAAAACCACTCAAGGGAGTAGACATAGAGCCAAGTCTAAATACACATGAAGGTCAAAGTTTCATGGTGCCTAGTTTTGAAAGACATGCATTACATTTTATTCTAGATTAATCATGATGTTTCACACACACACATAACTGGGAGAAATACATGTGATTTTATCCCTCTTCAGAGTATTTGAACATAGGCAACACTCATTAGATAGCATTTGGGGAAGTCAAATCCAAAATACTAATTCTCTTTTAGCGTCATATTGTGGTCAAAATCATAACTAGGGTTTAGAAAAAGGAGAAGGAAAATGGATATCAATGCATAACATCAAAGGTGAGCAGAAACATAATAAGCATATACAAGCATAGGCATTGGGTGTTAATGAGTTATATACCTACACAACATACAAGGACACCATCAGTAGAGTTATGACATTATCAGTCACCATAGGGGTCACATTATTCCTAGCAACATTTAGATAGGGTTTGAGTTATAGTTTTTTTACTGAACAATGACAAGGAATTTAAGGAATCATTGATGACTATGTGGAGTAACATAATATAAAAATAATCTAAGCATGTATCTCCTATTTTTATCTATCAATTTGAATAATCTAAGTGTAATATTAATTTATTCAAATTCCAATTCAAATTTTTAGGCTATATTTATATTGTATATAATATTAAATAACCCTAGTTTACATTATTTCGATCAAATTAATCCAAAATAAGTAAAACATTCTACTTAAACTAATGTTGAGTTTACCATGAAAAATACATAGGTTTCTTATACTTTATGGTTTCATGCTTTTTTGGGGTTTCATATTTGTCCTCTCTTAGGGTTTGACTTTTAGATATGATTTTTGTGTCCCCCTTATTCACATAAGTGAAAATCTAACATAATTATAATGAAATATACTAGTAATGTGAATACACATAGAGGAAATTACTATATTAATTTTCATGATCATTTTTATGATATAAATAAACATGAACTTAAAAAATACCTTGAAATGAATCCAAATAAGATTGATGAATTGTTACATATAACTAGAGATGAAAATAAAAATCTTATTGAAGAACCCATATTTGAGGAATCATATGATAAACTAAACTTTATAGATGAATATATCCTAAAATGTTTTTTTAGATAATCATTCTTACTTATAATATTCATGTGTCTACACCAATGGCTACACAAGTGATGATTACACCTAGTGTGGAGGCAACACAACTTACTCCTTATATTTATATGGTATCCCTAAGTAACATAAATTTATGATTCTTAGGCTAAAAGATCAAGTGATATCACCTATTTATAGCCAATTTAATGTGCTTAATAATAAATTAATTTTATAGCATTTTTTAATCATCAAGCCAAGATTATTCAAATAGAGAAAGGTTTTCTTAGAGGGATTCATTTGATAAACTATTAAGCATTATTGCATAGCCATTTGGCCCTAGAAATTTATAATTATTACTTAAATATAGGATTAATTTCACCTAATATTACACCATTTAATTATAAAGGTAATCCAAAAAACATCTTATATTCTTCCATGCTACATGTTTAGACTATGTGTTTGATGATAAGTTACAAATAAAGCTTTTTCCTATGATCTTTAAGGACTATTCCTTGAAATGATTTTATGACCTTCCTCTCTAATCAGTACATAATTTCAATCCTTTTATTGACCAATTATTAACACTTTGTTATAAATATTAGTGATAAGGTCTCATGTGCTCAAATGTCAAAATTCAAGCATTGACTATATGAACCCATAAGTGACTATGTGCTTAGCTATAAGATTGTGCTTTAAAAAATAATAAATCCTATGGATGATAAAAAATTGCATGATATATTTAAACAACTATTACTTTAACCTATACATGAGTCTATTATGTTCAAGCACTTCTAATATTTTAATGACATGCGCCCCATGGTTAAATATCGTGAAGTTAAGCTAATTGACATGAATAATCTAAAGTATGGGACCATCTCTCCCATTTATTATAGTGCCAATTTTCAAAACAAACCACATTTTAAATTCAAAGATAAAAATACTAAGAATGAGATTAAAATAATGGTAAATGTAGTTTCACAACCTACTAATAGGCTTATCCTTTTGGATCCTAAAAGGAGATAATTTACATGATTATCATAACCTCTTCATATGATTTTAAAAGAGTTACGCAAGTGAAATATTATATTTGTCCCTCGACCAATAGAGGTTGATATGACAAAGGAAAAACCTAGGTGGTTAAATATCATTGCATAATGTGTATGGCATGGATATGCAAGACATTCAACTAATTTTTTTTTTGTCTTGAGACATAAGATATAAGACTTAATCAAGAGAAATACTATTGAGAATAATAATTTTGGTATAGATACCATTATTTCAATCACATAACCTAATGCAAAGCTTAGGATATTTTAATATCTATTTATAAAACATATAACATAATAAACTAAGACTAATCTTTAGGTACATATGACTTACAATTTTCATCTTCTTTTGACTTCTTATATTTCTAAAACTGAGGAGGCTCATCCTATAGATGGTATTAGTAGTACAATTACAAGCATATCTATTTAAAAAAACCTATAATCACATTTAATGATCATGATATTATTGATGATGATTTTATGTGATTTTTTTATACATGCTTTCATTGATTCACATCTTATACACAATGTTATTATGGATAATAAGTGTGAAAACATATGCATTATGACATTACTTACTAGTATCAGGTACACACATATAGAATTGATTAATATGAAAAAAGTAGTCCCTCATAATCTAATGGCTAAATCCATACTTTTTCTTTTACTATCAGATCTATAGAAGCTAGAATATCAAACATTTTATCAATGAAGACTAAAATTCTATAAAATTTTATATGAGAAAATAAATCAGTGGTTGAATCAGTTTGTATGAATTTTCTAATAGAGATACCAATAATAGTGAAGCAAGATTTAGCCCAAAAATGGAGGGGAAGATGTGGAAGATAGATCCATACGGTTGTGGAGGAGAAAGTATTAGTAAGGGGGTTAAACATTGGATCCCAAGGTTTAAGAAATATACTAGTATTGATTTCAGCTCCATTCATGCCCTATAATAAGATCTTTATCTAAAGAAAGGACAAAAATGCCACAAAAATTAATATATAATTAAAATTTTTTATGCAAGCCTTCAACTTAACTTCAAAAATAGAATTATTTAAAATGTTATAAATACACAAATTTTACACATTTAATGCCACAAGTGGTAATAAAATTAATACATAATATTGTATTCACTTTACAATTATAAATGATATTATACACACTTCCTCGTGTCCTTTAACTTATCTATCTAAGAATATTTTAGTATCACTTCCTTATCATCTTTAATTTTTATCTCTAATGAATACACTATATGGTCACACTTAACAAATGGAATTTCCTTGTCAGCAGGATTATATATCCATGTCTTTATCAAAATTTGTGTGTGTGTGTGTGTGTGTGTGTGTGTGTGTGTGTGTGTGTGTTTCGGATATATTTTGTTTCCTTCTATGCATAGGAATATACCATTCAACTATGACTAAATTATCTATAGTAACCCCACTTCTAGCCTTTGACATCCATATTATGTAATATATCCCTAAAGTTTCATCAAGTTGTATTAAATGCATATGTCCTTTTCGAGAGATAGTGTTTGCACAATCCATGAGTTAAGAAGTAACTTTTTCTAGTAAAATCATGCAAGAAATTTTAAACTGGATGTTCAAATTTTGCACATGGTTTTACCAATTGTTTTTGCTTATTAACATATGTCCTTCATTTAAATCTAGTTTGGAATTGAATGATATTTTTGGATTTTTATCTAAAATTCCAATATATGGTTCAATTTCATGGTGATTCTTCTCCTCTTCAAAGTATGTATCTTACTCCACAAAAATAGTCTCTATATTTTGTGTGACATTATAATCTTATTTGGTTTTTGGCCAAAACTCACCTATGTCAATCTCCCTTATATGAAACATATCTTCTTTTAAAGCATTATGGGAATCCTTATAATATTTTTCAAGAATAAACCAAAATTTAGACCCCTCTACACATGATTCCTTGAAGGTTGAAATTATTTTTTAAAGTGATAAATTTAACACTCTGATGTTTAGTTTATTTTTATGATCATTATTAGCAAGTAATTTCTCTAATTATTTTTGGTTCTCACTCAAATAATCTTCATTTTTCATATATTCAATCTCATCTTGGCTATTCTCTTGTCTATTTTTTCCAATCCATATTTTCTTCAAATCCTTAAAAATAATATAATTTGGAGATCATTGTGGTACATTAGGTTTATCATCCTCTAATGTCCTCTATAATATTAGGTTTGCATACCACTCATAATCATGAACAATGTGAATGAACCTCAAAATTGGGAAGCCATCTTCCTGTCTTAATATGAAATATTGAGCTTTTGTTAAACCACTATCTCATATTTACCCTTGATTTGATATTATTTTTTGAATCATTTAAAATATACCACCTCTTTAATAATATATGGCATAAACATTCTTATAGTCCCATAGATTCTATTGATGTCCATCATTTGTGGAAGAGTCCACACATCTCTTCCCTTCAAAGCTGAAATTAAATTTCTAAATGTGCTATCTATATATTCACGAGTATGACCTACTAGCAAGAATTCAATTTAAATCACTTTTAAAGTACCTCTGTATGTTATAAGTGAGAGGTATTAGATCATGAATCTATTTATATTCATTAATGGAAGATTAAAAATTATAAACATGATTCAATAATATAAAAAACACTTAAAAGTCAATCATTTGAAAATATTTTTATACACAATAAATTTTAAAAATGTTATCCCTACATGGTTAGGAACCTTACCATGGTCAAGCACTTGCCAAACCATGGGAAGGCCAAAATTTGTCCTCCATGGTATATGGATGCTTGACCATGTGGAGGAATGTTTTTACAAATAATTAATTCTCAATACATTATATTATAACAAAATAATATGAATTTAATAAATATAACTAGTTACATTTTACCTATTTTTTTTGTCCCCTGTACACTTGTCTAATTGAAGTAAAAAAACTAGTGGAAGCATCTTGAAATCACTAGGTTGAGGTAAAAAATTATAGTACCCTCTGCATGGAGGATACACTAAATTTTTGAGTAAAACATCATAGAGAGGGTACTTATATCTCCCATGAGTGTACTACATGTATCCATATTTTTTTTCCAAGTGTAGTCTCTAAATATTTTAAACAATATTTTAAATACATTATAATAAATTTTGACCCATCTAAAACATATGCCAAGAAATAGATTCTAAATCCCCATATATTATGTCCATGTGTAAGGATTCCCACCAAGGATACCTCAATAGACCTATCACTAGTTTATTTATTATTTTCTATTCAAGGGATAAATGTATTCCTTATGTAAATCTTATCATTAATGATACTTAAAAATTCATTTAGACTAGAAGTGGGAAAAAATATCTAATGTGTTCGATATAAATTTTTTGAAAGCCCCACATCAACCATGTGGGATTGCATCTTATTATCAAATGTTCTTTGTTGATCAGGATATAACCTTCCAAATTCCTTCTTATTTTTTAAGGTCTAACAAATTTCACATTTGGAAATTAAAATTTCCACATTTTACAAAAATATGGATGTGAAATTAAATTTAATGCTTTTAATTGAAGTTATTTATTAAAATTTTCAAGCACTCTTTTTTGGTTCAATGTGGACGGAATTAGGTGCAAATTAACATGTGAACCATCTATTAAAAGACATGTCATGTTGGGATACACATCTACATGATATTTGATGAATTTAGATATAATATCTATTGATGCCACTATATTTAGACATGGCTTTACAATCATTTTCTCACCATGATGAGTAGACATTTATCCTTCTTTCCAATAACTCAATAATTTATAAAAAAGAGATTTTCTAAAATAATTTTTCCAATCCAAGATTGAAGGTATAAATCTTTATTTTTGAACCTTATTTTGACATTCTAATAACATTCATAATAAAATATAATGTAGAGAGGATTCTATCTTGTATTCATATTTGCAAACACAATAAATGCTTTTTGAGTTCTTATTATATCATGACTAATAGATGTTATACAACATTGGGTTGTAATATTTTTCCATAGATTTATTCTAACATCCTTATTTTACTAACTAAAAGAAATCAGTTAGCATCCACTCTCTTTCTATTTACACTAATATATTACATTTTTGTGACTATATAATTGTCAATAGATTCAAGGTAATCGAATGACATTGAAGGGTGATCACTATCTATATAACTTTCAAATCATTTCCACATTCCTTTTCTTAGGACCTCTTTAATGGAATACTTAGTGTATTTCCATCCTTTATTCTTATATATATTATTAGTCATTGACAAATTTATTTATCACACAGATCAAAACTACAAGATTGACAAAACCCCTATAATAAAATTACATAAATATTAAATTCAGTGTTAGTCATTTCAATTGGTTTTAAATATGCTAAAGTGCCACTCTTAATAACTTGGGTTTTTCCTTCTCCCATGATGAATCCTAATTTTTTTCTTGAACATTTATGAAATATTTTAACATATTTTCCTATTAAACCCTTTCTAGGAATGTTTTAATCACAAGCATTATCGATATAAAAATATTCGACTCCACATTTTTCCTAGTCATTCTCAATAAATTTAACTTCTATGGGGGATTGAATTTATATGTTAGCTAATTCATATATATATATATATATATATATATATATATATATATATATATATATATATATATATATATATATATATATATATATATATATAAACTTGGTTAGGCAAAAGGTTGCATTAAAACATTTCTAAATCAGACTAAAGTTTTTTGAGCAAATAGATTCATAAAGAATTATATAGTGTTTTGAAGTGATTGGTGAAGAATTCACAATCCCAAGAATTAATAAAATACCTTAATGTAAGACTGTGTAAAGTTTTGAATTGATTGTTGGGAAAGTTTTTTAATATAATCAGTTATAAATTCCACACTTTCAATGATAGATATTTTCTTATTTGGTTGAATTTTCTATCAACCAAAATAAATATTAGTATCTAAAATGAAATTAGAAAATAATTTTTTTATTGAAATAAATAATATTTAATTTAAAAATCATATATTGTGATACAAAAAAATGTCAACTATCACAAAATAAATATTAGTATCTAAAATGAAATTAGGAAATAATTTTTTTATTGAAATAAATAATATTTAATTTAAAAATCATATATTGTGATACAAAAAAATGTCAATTATCAATACCTTATTATAAGACACTTTCATTCTTTGTTGTTTATCATAATTTCATATATCTTCTATAAATTTAATGTTTTTCTCAAGTATTTTTTTCATTTTTTTCCAAAACTTATATTGTGTTCATATTTTCTCTTCTTACATAATAAAACAACTAATTATTCATTTTTCAAATATGAAGTTTTGTAAAAAGAAAAAAAAATCTATATAAAATATTGTAAAATAATTATTCTAGAGTGATGAAAGCACAAATAAATTGGTATTACCATTGGAAAATATATGTAACATTATACATACCTTCAGATTTTCATATTTATTTGTATGAGTTTCTTGGAAATACTCATTGAATTATAAATTTTTAAAATATTGAGAGTAGATTCCATGAGAAAGTCTCATATCACCTTCTTTCCAAACTATACTCGTACCAAACTAACTTTTCTATAAATGTGCAACATAATTTTTAGAATTGATATCAACTCACTCATGGTGAGGAATTTTTTCCCCCTCTCCATGGTTTAGAGGGCTCCCAACTATGTTGGAAAAAAATTCTCAACATAGTTGGGAGCCATCCCAACCATAAATACATATTTTTTTCTTTGCCCTCTCCATGGTTGGGATGAATCCCAACCATTGAGAGGACAAAATTATCCATAAAAATGGTTGAGAAACCTAAAAAATATGGATAGCATATAATTTTTCCTCACCATGGTTGGGAACCCTCCCAACCATAGATAGGATAATATTTTCCTTCACCATAGTTTGGAACCCTCTTAACTATTGACAATTTTGCCACTATTGGTCAAAGTTATTTATGTGTAAGTTTTAAATAAGAATATATTCATGAAGTGAAGATTAAAAAAGGTATAAATAACATCATAAAACCTTAATCAGTCCAAAACCATTTTTAGGAACAATTCACAAGTCCAAATTTTGACAAAGGTTTCTTTTATTCCTCTAACTAGCTGTTATGTGTAAGCTAGTGAAGGCAATTTTCAAATACTCGGTACAGGAAGGTGAAGAAAATTTTGTTAAAATGATATTATTGAGATTTTAAGGCCCATATTACCTAAATATTAAATTTATTGGTTGTAGGTTATAGTTTATTAACTTTATGAACAATCATTAAGTCAAATAGGTGCTCTAAAACCCTTCTTAAACCCCAACGGCTCAGTTTTAAGATATATAATTACATTTTTGAGTTTATTGTTGTGAAATAATAGTTATGTGAGATATTATGTGGAATAAATTATCTTCTTAATATTTCCTAAATAAAAATTTTGAGGCAAAAATTGAATAAAGGCAAAGGTACATGTATCAAGGTTTTAAGCAAGCAAGAGAGACAGTCATAAAAGGCAATTTTTGAGTGGTTTAATAGATTATTGAGTACATACAATGATTTTAATTATGATATGGGTTATTAAATGTAATAATAAAAAAATAATTATGTATTTATGCCTCATAAAACTCAATAAAATAGTAAAACTCAGACCTACGAACATTTAGAAATGACATTATGCAAGCTACTAAACACCAAAAAGTGCATATTTTAAGTTTTATTGAATGAAATCTCATGAAATTTGTCATGGAAGTATATTTTGTGTAATTTAAGGTTTAATTTTTTTCTAATATATTTAATTTACCTTAGGATAGATAAAATTACAAAATACTTGTTGCCCCACTTTTGGCTAAATTTAGAAAAGGTCAAGTCAACAACAAGAGTCTTTTGTTAGCTCTAGAAAAGTGGAGTTAAAAACATACAAAAATGGATAAATTGAGTTTAAGTATTTTTTAATATTTGAGGCCATATTTTAATTCAAAATAAACCTTATAATGTCAACATGAAATCTCTCTCCTATTGCACCCCCCTTTGGGCTAAATTTAGAAAGTCAAGATGCATGCAAGTTATAAGTCAAGATAAGTGAAGTCAAACTCCAATTTACAAATCAAGAAGATAAATTCCAACTCTAAGATAAAAATAAAGGTAAATTAATTAAAAATTAAATATTCATGAAATATTAAAATTATCTAACTAAATATCAAAAGGATTTCAATACAAATTGCAAGTTCAAGAGGAGTTAAATAAAGATCTCTTCAAGATTGAAGACTTTCAAAGCATGCAAGAGACCTTTGAATTTTCAAAAACTCAAATAAGATTTTATACATAATTATAATACCATATTTAAAGGGAAATAATGTTTATAATATTAAAATTATACATTGGAATTTGGGAAGTGTGTTTAAAAGTTTGAAGTTTCAGTTCAAGGTTGAGTTGGTAGTAGAGTTGAAGCAAGAGTGAACTAGGACTAGCAGGGACTCATCTAGAGCTTCTTGTATTCTCTCTATATTATTAATTTATATATGTACATTAATTTTTAAATTATTATGAGGATATTATACCTTTGTCTTATTAGAATTTTGCCAAAATTTTTACTACCTCACCTTTGAAGCAATAAAAATTTGATTTTTCCTCTATTTTTAGGTTGTTCATGAAGTGTGTTCTTAATATTCATTGATGTAACTTAGTGAATGATTATTTTTAATATGTTTATATATAAATATATCTAATTTATACATCAAATTATAATCCTTATATGTCATATAAAGAGTCTAAGTCTAAATTCTACCTAATCTAGAAGTGAATTTAACCATTGTTCATTCCTTCAAGCTAGTGTGAGTGTTTGTCAAAACCTTTATGTGAAATATTGATGCAATAGTCACTATATGAAGATAAATTTAATGTATTTAGGTTTTTAATATTCCATATTATTTCAATTAAATTAACCTTAATATTTTTACATCACCCCAATTTTTAGTTTTCATTTCCATTTTTAGCTTTAGTATTGTTCCTTCTACCCTTTTCCTAGTCAAGAAAGCACATAACTAGATAGTTTAGAGAGAATTAGGTGAGTGTATCAAAACATGGTGATAAAAAATAAATATCACCATGGTTTCGAGCCCTCTAAACCATGGAGAGTAGAAAAACTTATTTGTCCTCTTCATGGTTGAGAGGGTTCCTAACCATGGTGTGGTAAAAAAATTCACTCTCCATGCTTGGGATCCCTCCAAACCATGGAGAGGGAAAATGTTATCCTCTCCATGTTTGGGATGGATCCCAACCATGGTGATGAAAAAATAAATATCACTATGGTTGGGAGACTTCCCAACTATGGAGAGGATAAAATGTTTCCTCTTCATGGTTGGGATGACTCCCAACCATTGTGAGAACAAAATATTATCACCATGGTTTAGATCCATCCCAACCATGAAGATAACAAATTTTTTTTTATTCTCTCCATGATTTGGATGGCTCCAAACCATGGTGAGAAATTAAATAATATCACCATGTTTGGGAGCACTCATAACCATGGAGAGGATAATATTTTCCCTCTACATGGTTGGGAGGGCTCCTAACCGTGATGATAAAAAAATTATCAACATGGTTGGGAGACCTCAAAATCATGGAGAAGATGAAAAATTGTCCTCTCCATGGTTATAAATGCTCCTAACCATGGTGAAACAAAAATTATAACTATTTTTGGGACCTTCCCAACCATGGAAAGGATAAAAATTTACTTTTCCTCTCCATGATTAGGAACCCTACCAGTCATGGAAATGGAAAATTTTTCCCCCTCCATGGTTGGGATAGCTCCTAATAATGGAGAGGAAAAATGTTTCCCTCACCATGGTTTGGATCCTTCCCACCCATAGAGGGGATTTTTTCACTTGCTATGGTTTGGAGCCCTCCCAACATGGTGAGGGAAACATTTACCCTCTCTGTGGTTGGGAGGGCTCCCAAGCATGTTGAGGGAAATATTTTCCCTCTTTATGGTTGGGAGGGTTCCCAACCATGGTGAGGTAAAAATCCCAACCATGGAGAGGGAATTTTTTTCCCCTAATTTTATTAGGTTATCATGTTACATGATATAATTCCACCATGTGGTAATTAAATATTTTATGAGATAAGGGATGACATTGGTAAGGGTTTATTGGCAAGGGTTTATTGGTTCCTATACCTCCCAAGATGGATAAAATATATATTTCATGCATGTGGTAGCTTTGGTCCATATAATTTATTCTAGATATATTCTTTGGATCATATATATGTACTTGGCTTCCTTGAACCCATATATATATATATATATATATATATATATATATATATATATATATATATATATATATATATATATATATATATATATATATATCAATATGGGAGGGGGGATGTGAGGGGGAGGTATGAGGGTAGAAAAATGTTTACTACTTGTCATGATATTGGAGTGACTTTGTAAAGATAAAATGGAGATAAACATCAATATTATGTGCAAAAGGTTGATTACATCTGGTGAAAACACCCTTTAGATGTGATAATTATATATTGATGTACAAGATAACTTGGATAGATGTCATCACAAGAAGCACTTATTAAAATTGGAGCATGTATTTCAAAATATTTTATTATATCAATTTCTTATTGACATAATTTTATCTAATTATTTGGTTATGGTATTAAATTACTTATAATGGTTTCAATAGTCATACACTTGAAATATAATTAAAAGTTGGAGATTAGGATTTTATTTTTGAATCCAAGTTTCAACACTTTAAATTGAAGCTTTGCACCTAATGGATAGGACTATATGAGGTAGTGAAAATATTTAATAATGGATTTGTTATGTCATTACCAATTGATGGGAACAAAAGGCCACTCTTGGTTAACATGCAAATATTATGATTGTATCAACAATTATCTCCAAATAAGACTTTACCAAATAGATCTTGTCATAACTAGAGTTTTGTTGCATGGATATTTTTAAATTTTCTCAAGGAACAAACCCCCTCCATCATCTCACTTCTCCTAAAAATGAATAATATTAAGGTAATATAGTGATGTGTCCCAATCATGATAAGTGATCATCCATTGGATAACACATGATGATATGAGTAATGGAATTTAATTATCACATGATACTTTACTTTCAATTTTTTCTTATGTTGAATTAAGTTTGAAATGCAACAAATAGAATAGATTTTTATTGAACAAGTAGAGCATTTTTTATTTAATATCAAATATTTGAAATTGATTGGATTTTAGTAAAAGGTTTGATGTAATTATTTTACATCAATGTTATTTTTAGTAGAGAGAACTGTTAATGAGAAATATTCTTTCCCTATTTCATATAGCCTTAAACACTACCCTAGATTGAAATCATTAAATTAAGAAAAAGAGGTTCAATGAACCTCATCAATAATTAATGGAATGGTCTTAATTTCCTTAGCTAAAAAATGGTAGTGGTGCTTACATATTCATCAATCATTAAGTTTGGATACTAAAAGATATATAAAGTTAAACTAGATTTATCTAAAGGAATTTTTTGTCTTATAATAGGATACTACTAGAGGTGTGTGGTTTTAAATGTACAATATTTTTATTTATCAATAATAATCATAATATCTTTTTAAGCCTTATTGCTCGACATGGATCTAGTTCTTCAAGAAATAACACCTGGTCAGGTTCTTCTAACCCCGATGAAATGTCAAGAGGAACCTAAGCCATTTTCCCCTTGTGAAAGTCAATGCTCCTCTGCAAACAAAAGAGATAGTTTTGAAATAATCAAGGAAATGGCTAAGGAATAGTGGATGAAATTCTAACAAAAAAAAGTTAGGAAAAAGGTTGAAGTTGGTGAAGAACCAAAATCTTTGGGTAGACCATCTAATCAAAACTCTAGAAAATCAAAAATAGATAAGCAAGTAGAAAAGGGTACATAGATGACCTTTAGACATTTTCCAAGTAATAAGAAATGAAAATCATCTCTTGGAACATAAGGGGGTTGAATAAACCTAGGAAACAGAGGTTGGCTAGAAACTTGGTACTTAATCATAAAACTAATATTTTTATTATTCAATAAACCAAAATGTTTATGGAAAAAATTTGAAGAATAAAGTTAATATCTGGGATAAATATTTTTGCAGTAGCAATAACTCTCAAAGTGCCTCTGGAGGTTTGGTGGTCTTCTGGGATCCTTCTGTCATGGAAGGAAATTCCCTCTTAAAAAATGACTCTCACATCATGGTTTTTTCCAAAGAAATTCACACTAAAAGGAACTAGGTTCTTATTAATGTGTACACCCTAACTCTAAGAATGAAAAGAGAAAGTTATGGTAGGATCTGACTGATATTAAAAAACTATTTAAAGATCAAAGTTGGATAATGGCAAGTATTTCAACTTTCCTCTATCTTTAAGGGAAAATAAAGGGGGGACTTGTTCCCTTAATGATAGTATGTTAGAATTCTAAAAAAATATTATAGAAGTAGAACTAACAAATGTTGACTTAAAAGACAACCCTTTCACTTGGTCAAATAAGATATTAGATGACAATTTCATTCAAGTTAGGCTTGACAAGTTTTGGATCTCTTTGCAATGGAATTTACATTCTACCAGCTCCCTCTCTACTCTTCCTAGGATTAGGTCAGATCATAACCTATTGGTGTTCTCCAGTGAAAAGATGACCAAAGCAAAAATTACCCATTTTAGATTTGAGAAAATGTGGCTCTCCAACCAACCTTGGAGGATTCTCTAAAATAATGGTGGAAGTTCCTAGTTCAAGGTTCTGCTATGTTTATTCTTACTAATAAACTCATACACGTCAAGTTTAAACTCAAGATTTGGAACAAGGAATTTTTCAGGGACATTTTCTTCCAAAAAAATTATTTATTGAGGAGGAGCTAAGCAAAATTGAGGAGGAAATCAATACCTTTGGTTCTACCCCCTCCTTGCATTTAAAATAAAAAGAGCTTATTATTATTTACCACAACCTAGAAGCTAAGGAAGAAACTTAATGGCACCAAAAATTAAGGAAGATTCAGAACAAGGAGGAAGACAAGAACACTAAGTCCTTTCATAACTCATCATACAAGAATCATCAGTGTAATTTCATTATAGAAATCAAGGGAGAAGATGGTAACTGGTATAAGAAAAAGGCATCAACTTGCACATAAACTTATATAAAATTCTTCTGGCCTATGCCCCTTCTTAGGACTTTCAATTAGAATAATAGGTAGTTAATATAATTCAGGGAGCCATTTACAAATAAGATAATACCTCCATTCTTTCTCCTCCCTCAGATGACTACATCATATCTATCATCTTCTCTTTGTAAGGGGATAAAGCCCTCGACCTTGATGGTTTCCCTCCATTCTTTTTTCAAGTTTTTTGGGATATCATCCAAAATGAAGTGTGGTTAGATGTAAATAAAAATTTTAAATCCAGAAATATGCTACAAGAGTTCAATAACACTTTTTTAGTTCTCATTCCTAAGAATCAAGGGGCTAACTAATTGCAGGATTTTAGGCTTACAAGTCTTTGCTCCACTTTTCATAAAATTTGCACAAAACGTATGTCCCTAATAATTCAAATTTTGCTTAACAAATTGATTATGAAACAAGGGGATTTTGTGTTCTATAGACAAATTTTAGATGACATCATCATTACCCATGAAACTATTCATTCATTGGTTAATTCCTCTCATCAAGGTATGTTCCTCAAATTGGATATGAATAAAGCTTATGAAAGAGTTTCATGGTAGTTTTTAGATAGAATAATCCTTAAGTTTGGGTTTAATCAAACCATCAAAAACTTGATAGCCTTTTTCATATCTGCCTCCATGTATTTAGTAATCATCAATGGGGGTCCCAAGGGTTTTTCTTGATAGGAAGAGGTTTTAGATAAGGAAATCCTCTATCTCCCTATTTATTTATCATTATGGCTAATATTTTGAGTAGGATTATTTATACAGCTAGATCTTATAGGGTAATTAAGGGAATACTAATGGCTCTAAACACCAAACTAATCACCCATTATCAATTTATAGATGACACTTTGATGATGTGAGAAGCTTCAGTTCTCAAAGCCAAATGCTTCAGGAAAATCCTTTAAATGTATGAGATTATTTCTGGCCAAAGTGTTAACTTCCTCAAAAGTTCCTTATTTTTCATCAACACTCTGCCCTCCCTATAAGAAAAGATCTCTAGGATCATTGGTTTTGTTATTAATAATCTCCCCTATTCATATCTTGGCATTCCTCTTTTCAATGGAACTATGAAAATAGAATTCTGGAATCCTTTCATTGACAGGATTTAGAGGAAGTTATCTGGGTGGAAAGGGAATTTGTTGTCTCAGGTCGGTAAAATACAACTTCTTAAGATTTCATTACAAATTATACCTATTTACTTCATGTCTTTATTTTCTATTCTAGGTAAAGTGGCAGATCAAATTGAAAAATTTTAGAAGAACTTCCTTTAGATGGGAATGGAGGATAGATTTAGATTTCTTCTTATCTCCTAGAACAAGACATGTCTCCTTTCTTCTAAAGGAGGATTGGGCTCAGAAGGGTGAGACTTATGACTTAATCTCTCTTAGAAAAGTAAGGATGGAGGGTAATCAAGGAATATAATCATTGGACCAGGATTATCAAGGCTAAATACTTAAATTTTAGGGAGGGTTCCTACTTTCTAGCTGAAGACAGCCCTGGCAATGTTTAACTTTCTGGAAAACATTGAGAGATGGAAAGGATATTCTCATAAAAAGTCTAAAATGGAACATTAGTAGAGTTAAAAAAGTGGAATTTTTGTAGGACCTTTGGATCTAAGCCCCATTAGTTTCCTCACCTTAAGCATTGGAGTTGTCCATTTATTTCAAAGAGACCATCAGCCACAAGGTGAGTGACTACTGGTAAAAAATTGATGGTATAAAAATGTGGAAATTACTCCATAAAGAAGGCCTGAATAACCACCAAGCTCTTTTCTTACAAGAATTAAATATCACACTATAAAACATTCACATTAATATCTTCCCAAAATTGTATTCATTTGGAAAGAGGATCCTAGAAGATTGTATTCAATCAAATATGGTTATATTTCCCTATGGGAATAGGCTAAAATTGAAGAAAACTAGAATGTTTTATGGATACAAAAATATCATCCCTAAGATTAATCTATTTTTATAGCTAGCATCTTAGAACAAGATCCTAATGGTGGATAATCTTATGATAAGGAGAATTCCAATTCCCAATAGATGTGTGTTGTGTAAATAGGAGGCCAAATCCATAGATCATATTTACTTATCATGTTCCTTTACCTCCATCTTTTAGTCTTTCTTTAGCCTTTCCAAATACTCTTGGGTAACTCATATCACTATTAAGGATCTGATCTATCAATGGAAGCCCCTTAGGATTACCCACTGCTAAAATTTTGGTAGAATCTAGCCCTCCCCCATATCTTTTGGAGCATTTAGATCTCAAGAAATTTAATAATTTTTTATAACCTTAGGCCTAGCCATTCTTCCACTTTCAATAAAATCATGGATTTTGTTAAACAAAATTATATTTCCCATGCTTCATCCTTATATGGACCTTATTCTCCTCAACTATCCCAAATTCTTCACTAGCTTAATCTTGAAATCCCTGCTAAAACT
Organism: Torreya grandis; assembly: GCA_037957365.1. NCBI lineage: Eukaryota > Viridiplantae > Streptophyta > Pinopsida > Cupressales > Taxaceae > Torreya > Torreya grandis. Next base: position 963,813 of record JARHVA010006107.1, on the reverse strand, counting down.
CACAAATAGTGCATTGATAGATCTAAATTCAAGTGGATTATACCTCCTCCCCATTGGTTCAAGTTAAACTTATACAAGGCTGCTAAAGGAAATTTGGGCCTGATGGGAGCAGGAAGCATTATTCAAGAATCCTACAAGAATCTCAAGGTAGCATATATGAGACCTCTTGGGATCTAAATGAACCATGTTTTAGAAGCCAAATCTACTTTATGGGGCATTGATCGTTAAGCTAGGAATGGAGTATTTACAGGTGGAAGGAGATTCCATGAATATCATCAACTACTTAAAAGGTTTGACTCAAGCTTTCTAGAATATAACTAGGATCATTGATGATGCAAAAAACCTACTTATCCACTTCAAAGGAGTGTCCATTGCCCACATGTATGGAAAGAATAAAAAATATGCTAAAAAAATCATTAACTTAGGGGTATATAATAAATCCTTTACACATTGTCAAGGTGATGAGTCATTCCCTAATGACATCATCCCCTTTATCGTGCTTGATAAATGTCACTCCATAGAGCAATATGATGAGCCTATTAAAGATTCATTATACTCACCATAAGAGAAGGGATGTTCACACGTGTAAGGACATCATGCCTCTTTCAAGCCTTAAATATTTGCATGCATGGATTAATTATGAACCAAGAAATAATATTTTATATGACTTTGTTTTTAACATCATCATCACTTTCATTCCTAAGGACTTTGGCCATGAAAATTGCACTAGAAACACACAAGCTAAAATGGGAAGCAACTGAGATTATGTTGAACATATCTCCTATGTAGATGTAAAGGAGGATGAATATGTGTGGAAGAAGATGATTAAAGGAGGATGAGACCTATATGGAAAGGTTGGTTGGTCATGACACAACACTGTCTAGAGATTTTACTCATGGGTGGACTGACAGGGAAGTATGCATGCATAGGTTAAGGCATTTGATCACTGAGGAGGTCATAGGGGAGATTACTGGTATGGACTATTCAAGAGATAAGGCCTTTAAGGACAAGAAAAGGAAATAAGATCTATTCAAAATCTTCTACAGTAAGGAGAAAAAGAAGTTGAAAGTTTTGAGCTAAAAAGGGTTCATGAGGGTAAATTTGCCTAGAAAATGGCCAAACATGTGTTTTTAGATAATGAGATATATCATGCTAGAAGAGAAGCACATGATAATTTTCTCACATCATTTTCTTATGCTTAACCATTTTAGGGGTCATACTATCAATTTACCCTTTTTCCTCCTTAAATCTCTAGAAGCCTCAATCACAAATTTCAAGAGCAATCCTTTAACAGACATTATCCACCAAGGGATCATTCTACTTATGGTAAATAAGGGAGAACCCTTTTGGTCAAAATTAGTGATATAGGCAATCAACATCACTAGTTTACATGAATATTTGAGCAAGAATGATGAATTTTTATCGAATTCTAAATTCAAGAAAATACAAGACCAAAATGAATATGCAAGAAAGGATTTCACATAAGAGGAGACTATTTCAAGAGGTAATCATATGGGGGATCCCAAAATTATGACCTTGATACCTAGTTGGGGTTGATATTTCTTAAACCCCAAGATGAAAGATGGCATTGAGCAATCCCTTCAAAAACTACACACCAAAGTGATAATCCATAAACTATTGTGCATAAAAATATCAAATGAGTTTGAAAATTGAAATGTCTTTTGGGTCAAGGTATCTCTAATCTAGGTAATGACAAGGAGGAAGTTGGTACGGATGAGTTCACTACCCCTAGTTTTATAACCACTCATATGGGCAATAATGAGGAAAATAGAAAGGACAATGAGTAGGGAAATGAAGATTTCAAGCCTAGTGGAACAAAATACAAGAGGATAGATGAGGAGATTGAGTAGGGCATTAGGAATCATAATATAGGTAGGATAAACAAAGAAAATAACATAGAGACCAAGAAATTTAGAGACCAAGAAATTGGTCGATTACTCTGAGTCTAAATAGATGGACTAGTCAATTTATGGTCTAGGTCTCTCTTGATTTTTTGTTGACTTTTTGTGTCTTTTAGGATGAAGTTCTTGATCAGATACATAGTTTAATATCATTTTGTTTTACTGATATATCCTACATATCTTATAATTTTCTTTTATATGGATATGTGACCCATCAACCTGTTTATTCACCTATCAAATAAATAATAATAATCATAATATATCTATAGATTTAGTGCAATGAATTCAATGGAGATATACTCATAATATATTATTTATTTTGTCAGACACATGATAAAATTTATTATTCTATCATGGATCCACATAGACCAACTACTCTAATAACTATGGATATCAAGGAGAATTCATGGGAGTGGGAGAAACCTTTATATAATATATGGAATCCTAAAATACATCATGTTTCAAAAGCTATTGAAGATAAATCTTTTGAGTTGAGACAGTTGATTATATTAAATGTAGTCCACCATTCATGTTTGATGATTTTCCTTGGAACCCAAATGGTACAATGTTCAGACCTAAATATATGAATTTCAAATGCTAACCTATGGGAAATTAATGTAATAAATATGCTAATAAATTTTCATATGAAAACATCGTAAATGTTACCCCTCAATTTTTTTTGTCTTGGATGCAATAAAAGACTATAAAAAGAGAAATGGCCAGAAGTAAAAATTTAAATTTAAATTATATAGTCTGGTAATTATTACTACATACATTTTGAGCATTATGTTCATTTTTCATTTCTTATTTGAGCCACATGTAATAAATTTACTCTGAAATGTAATACATATTATATTTTCCACATTATCAATCATATTCAAGTCTTTGTGGCATGCTCAAGGGACCATGAGTCATTATCATTTAACTATCTAATATTTTTTAAACCTATAGTGGCTTAAATAATAATTATATATTCATCTGAAAATATACTCTGACTAAAAATTTAATAATATGTTCAGTTTTCCTTTCTCATCTTGAACCAAATGCAACCAATTTTATTTAAAATTTAAGACATCTATTATATTTTCCACACTCTCAATAATACTTAAGTATATATGGCATCATTAGGGAATAATAATTCATCCTCCATCAATTATTTAATAGGTTTTAAACCTATAATGTCCTGCATTAAAACTATATATTCACCTCATAATCTACTAAGCCTAAAACTATAACAATCTATTCAATTTTCATTTATTATTTTGAACCAAATATAAAACAAATTATCTAAAATGTAATGCCTCTATTATATTTTCCACATTCTCAATCATATATCAAGTCTTTATGGCATACTCAGGGGGATAAGAATAAGTTCTCCTTAAAATGACCAATAAGTTTTAAACCTATAGTGGCCTACATAAGAACTATAGGTTCAATATCATCTGTTGAGTTTCCACTATGGTTATAATTGTTTTCATTGTAAGAAATATTCATATGAAAACATGGTGAAGGATGCCCCTCATAAAATTTGTCTTAGACATAGCCAAAGACTCTTAGCAAAGGTTATAAAAAGAGAAATGCTAGAAGCAAAAGTTAAATTTCAAACTAGATAGTATGGTAATTCATATTGCCTACATTTTGAACATTGTGTTCAGTTTTTCTTTCTTATTTTGAACCAAATTCAACACATTTTATCTTAGATTGAATACTAAATAAAATGATGAAGGAAAAAATATAAATTGATAAATATGACCTTATTCATTTTAAAGTTGAATATAACTGTAGCACCACTAACATTCAACCTCAAAAACCACCTTACACTACCTGAAAATATGTGAGCTTTAGAATAGGGTGTGTACATCCATCTTAGCATAACCAAAAGCCTATTTTTGTAAGACATTGTAACTACATCTGTATTGGTAGATAATGAAAAACATGTAAGCACACAACTAATTTTGAAAATATTCCTCATTCCCAAGAAACCCCATTTCCCTCTAATATCTCAGAGGAAAAAAGTAGGGAGATAAAAGAACGTAAAAATTTTCACTTTTTGAAAAAAAGTTGAAAAAAATCTTCTCGATAAAAAAATTGTATTCAAGATATGATTGGAGTAATTTTTTCTAAGAAAACTTGATTGTTTTTAAATTTTAATTAATTTTAATAATTTAATTATAAAAAAGAGACAATTTAATATCCATGGAGATCTGATTTGCTTAATTATTATTTTGATGAATTGACATTATCTTTACTTATTTCTTTATTTTAGTTATGACATATCTTAGGGGTTAAAAATAAAATAAAACAAACCTTAAACACCATTATCAAACAAAGAAAAGAATAAATTCCAAGTACACATGTTATCTCAATGAAAATCCACATATCTAGCATCATTATTACTTTTACATTGAATAACTTAGATATTTTTCAAGGAGCTCACATATGATACAAAGAATCTAAATCAGTAGTTTTAAATAATGTGCCTAATTATGGGTGTGAGATATGTGTTAACTTACCTAGTGTGAAGTGTGGATTTTTAACCATTGAAACACGAGGGCATTAATGTCATATCATGATAATATTGACCACTAATTTCACAAATTTATATTATTTTATCATATTCCTCAAAATATAATCCTAGGTATAATATATTATGGGTTATTTTTCATACAAAGTTCTTAAGTTGATATAAATTTATATGTGTATATATATTTTTTATGGGATAAATGAATATCTTAAGTCTTTAAATGTGAGAATTTTTTTTATTTAATTATAAAAATCACATCAAATACATATCAAGTTATTAATATGACAAGGATATCTAGGATTATTGTATACATTTATATAGCCATATTGAAAAATTTAGACTAAATCCTTGCAAGCACGAATGATAGATATGAATCAATTTATTAATGGGATTATTTATTTACCCAAACCCATAGATATATTGGAGCCAAGATTGTGATGGACTATGCATTTTATAGTAATTCATTAATCCCTTATAATGAAGATTCACATATATATTTTTATCTCCCTCTTGTTGACCTTATTGTATTATATTTCATCATCATTTATATGAATCCCTAGTTCCATCCTCTATCTAAATCCCACACTTGTGAGTGTATATTGATCAAATATGATGCTTGTTAAAATAAAAATTATGGTATCCATCACTACCAGCTCTTGTATAATTATCCTTCACTCTCTAGCTTCACTGCTAAGCATGATTTATTACATCATACACTTGATTAGGGAGGCAATCATTGAATCCTTTCCAAAAACCCTCTATAATTATAATTTTTTAAACTATAACAATTCTTATCACATGAATTTTTTTTTATAAGTAAAATTATGAGATGTATTAAAGGAGTTATTAAAAAATTATGTATTATAATGGTGGTAGATGGTGAAGGAGATTTTACTATAGTTGAGTTATTTAATGAAGTTATTTTGTCTAGGTTCCTCCCTCTTGGTATAAACATATAATCTACCTTATTCACAGTCATAAATAATTGATATAATAATAAATATAACACCATTATGTTGAGCATACACTTTCCAAGCTTTATGCCACTGCACTTCACATGAAGCATGTTGAATACTTAGAGTGTGATAATATCATAAAAAATTGGTTATGTAGGTTTCAAGAGAGATATAGAATGTTTTTCACAATTTTCTCTTCATGGGATATTATTGAGGAGCCTTAATGGCAATTTCCCACTATTATGTTACTTTTTATAATTTATAAAGGTTTTGATTTATTTAAGAGACACATTTTGATTGGCTCCATTATATGGGATTTTTTCTATACACATTCATTGCCATAATAATCCTCTCATGGTAACATAGCAAATAATATTCTCATTTAGACTTATTTCAAAAGACCTCACAATATATCTTGGTGCATGCAAATGAGAAGAACTAGGGAAAATTAAAATGATGTTTATATAATTTGGAAAAAATAGTAAAACTAGAAGCACATAAAATTTTGAGATGTATAATTTTTGAGATGCCTATATTGGATTTGTCATAGTTTTCCATGTTGAAAGGTTCCACATTGATTAATGGATCAATTACATTTTATAAAGATTCTTCATTAAATGGTGACATATGGTCTCAATATACATAATTACCTATTCCAGAACCTACATAGAAAACAAACAATAAAATTCATTAATTTTATCCTTTGAACATTAAATGAAACCCAAAGGTAAGTGTTCACAACATACAAAATAGTAACAAAGTTTCCACAATATCATTAATCCAGGTTGCATCTAGAGCATTATTTCCCATTCACATCCAATACCACACATTTTGGATAATCTAAATAAGAATTAGGGTTTGAAGCATCAAAATGATCAATATAAGCTTGAAGATATACCTAATAAACATAAAGAATATAAAAACAATATTCAATAGAGGATCAAGGATTTAAATCACCATTTTCATAGTTTACACAAAAAAGCTCATGTTTTATTTCATCGAGTTGGGAATCATGTAATTGTATTGACTGAATTTAAGCCAATAGATATTTGTAAATGTTTTTTATGGTCTGATATTCATCATCTAGAAGATAAAATTTTGACATTAGGTGACCCTCATGAATTTAAAATTGAATTGTATATGTTACTCAACAATTTATTAGCTTTAGATACTTCTAATCATTGATACTACCATAGTTAATAGATGTATATCTTAATGCATATCACAACAAAGAAGATTGGGTGAGTGAAAACATTTTTTCCATGGGTTGTAATCATATTTTTTAATTAGGTAAACTAGAGATGGTTAAAATACCTTTTTAGAATATATTCCCCTATTTCAGACATGCTTAAAATGTAGACTTATAACCTTAGGAAAATGGTTTTATCATTTACATTTTTTGGAATTATAACCTTAGAAAAATGGTGTGGCACATGCATATCTTTAGATTATTCATCTATTTTTAAGACTTGTACCTCTATTTCCATAATCCAATTTTGCATGAGGGCACTCAAATGCATAATGTCCTACCTCTATGCATCTGAAATGTGTTCATTTAAATATTTCACCTCTATGTATTCCTCTTACACTTCCCATAAAATATGATCCTTACCTTGCTTGTGATGCTTATGTAGTGATTACAAATTAATCTCTCCTTTTTGTCAATTATTCCTTGTTACCACTAATCTTTACTTTTCCTCTCATAATATTATCTTTGCATGCCAACTTATCTTATACTCTTATCACATATTTATACACTTCCTCCATTATATGAAATATCACTATGCAAAACTCATCTTTAATGACCCACATAAATTTATTAATGTACCATGATACCTTATCTTAAAACATCTCAATATGACCAGCTCAAATAATGATATTGTAAAATTCCTTAATATATGCTTTCATACTTTGCTCATTTTGTCACAGATTCTACAACTTATTCAAAAAATCCAACTAATAATCTCCAAGTAAAAAAATTAGCTTTTAATTTGACAACCATCCTTTACCAATATGTGATTTTGTCTTTAACCTTGTGATTTCACCTAAGTTGTGCTTCCTTCCACCATAGAACAACACATCCCTTTAATTTTTTATGTATAAAATTTATCTTTCACTCATCCACTACTTCATCAAATTCAAAGTATTCTTCCATCTTTGTGAACCAATCTATTATCTCTTATAGATTCAATGTTACATTAAAAAATGAAAGATTAATTTGAGTTCCTCTTCCAATTTAGATATGGATTTAATAAGATTCTATGATCCCTCATCCAATTTATCCTATAAGGATCTCCTTCTTCATCCTCATCTTGTGATTCAACCTATGAACAACTCACATCATCCCTCAATAAAAATCCTAATCTTCTTTCCTCCTCTACTATGACTAGACTTTTATGCATAATTCACAACATTTATGTTATCTCATCCAGTATTTTATTCATATTCAAAATTAATGCACCCATTTTCCCTAATCATCTTGGTAACATCTTGAATTTTCACAACTTTCAGCATTATTGTTTCACCACTTGAACTCCTATGAAAATCTATATTTCACACTCCTCTTGTTCTCTACCCACCTTCATAAAGAATAGAAAACACCAACCTCAATTTCTCAATCCCATAATTTTTTCCTTGCTCTGATACCAAATGATTAAGTTTTGGTTAGAGGTCCCAATTAAGAGATGTATTATACCATGCAACCCATAATTACAAAATGTAAATACAATAACAATAACATAATTTTATTGTTTTAATGAGAGATTACACTACATTAAACTGATCACCAATGATATAATATTTCACACAATACAATCCCATCAATGCTCGCTTGATTACAAATAAAAGAAACATCATAGTCTTAGTCAAGTGACTCTACTCCAATATCCCCTCCTATATTTACACATAAATCTCTATTGGAGTACTCCTTACAACCACTCTTTGAAATTTTCCCAATCTAGAATCTAATACCTTTTAAAATGAAGAAGATGTGTTTATATAGATACACAACTAACCCTTTTATTTCATTGCTTTCAATAACCCACTAAGGCCACAAATATTAAATTTACTTGACACATCAAGATGCATTACAATAAATAAATGTACACAAGTCCTTATAGTCATCAAAAGAAAGTAATACATCACCAAGAGATACAATAATTAAATGATTGTAATACATTAATATGCATCACCATTATTAAATGCTTAGTAAATTCCCAATGCACCATAACACATCACATATACCTATTCTCAATATCCTCATAAGCCTCATACTAATGTCTTACAGCTTATCCATAGAAGGTGTCCAAATGATTATTATCAAGCTCAAAAAAAATTAGATGAGATTGTAGGACTTTAATAGTCACTATTTACCATGAAAATAATTGTACTGTGATTATCATATCATTTAAATAATGATACCACATTGTAATATAGGATTTTCAAATGAATTGTGATTCATCACATGTTTTATGCAATGAATAAATATAAATTTATGTAATTGAAATAAGAATATTGATGCTTATTCGATGAGCTATGGGTGAGTTGGTAAAGTGGCTTAGTTGTTTCAAGCCCCACCAACATCCAAATCTCACTGGGCATGTGAGGTTGGCTGTGGCCATTGGTAGTATTTTCAAATCTTGTTGGTTGTAAAATTTGGTATTCAAGGTGTGGGTTAATCACTTAGGGATCTAGGCCCCCATTATATCCCAGGCCAGCTCGTAGCTCCGATCAAAAGTGATTACCTATTAAAAAAAGAATAATGCTAATTAAAAATATGTTGAAGACTATTATAATAATAAAAGACTTCATCATAATTTTTACTACCTAGTCATGTTTTTGGTTGATGCAAGGTTATGCATGGGGACCTAGATGCTCCTACATCAATTTTGTTTTCATTACTCCAAATAAAAAAGCAAATAGGTTATTTATTTACTGTAGGTAAAATTTTGAGAAATCTGAAAGAATAAAGTGCAAGAAAATATAGATGGAGGAAAAATGGAATACATAGATTGTGGAACTAGGGAAGTAAAAGAGAAAAAATAATAAAACTAATAATTATGGTGACAAGTATGTTGACTTGTAACCTCTGGAAATCAAACAATTTTTTGTTTTTTATTTAAAAATATTATTTTGGAATGCTAAACACATGATCTTAAGTTTTGACTCTATCATTACACATCGTAATGGCAATATCAACAAAAAAAGCTACTTTATAGGAAAAATTCCTAAGAACACCAAAAAACTAGAAGTTCTCCCAAAGGTGAAAGTTACACTTGGAACAAGGAGGGAAATATGGTCACCACATTCAAGTGAGAAATTTTGGTAACATTGGTTTTTTTTTTTACAATGTTATTGAATTTGGACTTATTAATGACTTTAGCACTCACTACCATTGATAAAGGAAAAAAGGGAATAGTATTGCATTAAATGTAAATAACCTTGAGTACAATAATTCTTTACTGTACATTCAATGCTCTGTAGCCTTTGAGTTTCTAGTTGTTTCTTAATTTATTCATATTTGATTTTTATTTAGTGATTAATTTGGGAATGAAAAGCATATCGAATCTTTGATGATTTGTTTTTAAGAGTATAGAGAGGATAATATAACCTTTATATGAACATCATATTTATTTTTAGGTAAGTTTTTTTAACCTTGTTCATAGTTAGAGAAAAGAACAGACAAAAATGTTTTTGTTAAATGATAATTATTTTATGGGTTTACATGAGATGTGATAATGATGTATTATTTAATATTAAGCATACATGCACTTTAATTTTTCAATAATACTTTATGTTTAGTTATGATATCAATATTATGTGGTTTTTATGTGTTTCTTTGGAGGCATTTAAATTTTCTATGGATAATTGAGGTAAATCTATGATATTTTATGGAACCAACTTCAAATATTGAGGTTTTTTATTTAAAATATGATTGTTTTCTCATTCTCTAGCCCTATTTCTTGTTTCTAAGTTATTAAATGTGGCTTTATTGGAATAAATATTCTTATTTGTATAATGTACATAAGAAGAATTACATATTATCTAGTTTAAAATTCAAATTTTTCTTCTAGTATTTCTCTTTTTACAGCCTTTGCTAAGAGTCTTTGGTTACATATAAGAAACATTATCGAGGGTAAGCATTTACCAAGTAATCATATGAATATTTCTTAGCTTGAAAATAATTATAACCATAATGGAAACTCAAAACATGATATTGAACCTATAGTTATGATGTAGGCCACTATAGGTTTAAAATGTATTGGCTAGTTGAAGGAGAACTTGTTCTTGTTCCCCTAAGCATGCCAAAAAAAATTGAATATGATTGAGCATGTGGAGAATATAATATGTCTTACATTTTAGGGTATTGTTTTTGTATTTGATTTAAAATAAGAAATTAAAATTGAACAAAATGCTTAGAATGTAAGTAAGAAGAATTACCATATTGTCTAGTTTGAAGTTTAACTTTTGCTTCCAGCTACCATTTGAGAATATCTATTCATGATGCCAAGACATAGTCCATAATGTTTTGCACCGTTATAGAAACATAATTCTATGAGAAAATAATAAATAAGACTAATAACAATCACTTATTGGTATTAAAATAATATGAATGGTATATGTATGGCCTTGGTTGAAAACATTTACTTAGGTTTTTTACTGGTGCTCTTAGGGTTTATCATTCCTATGGTATTTTATTAGTGCTTTGGGGATTATTCTTAGGAATTAGATTTTAAAACTTATAATACCTCAGTCAAACTATTTGGATCAACATCTGTGATCCATCATTAGGAGAGAAATATTTCTTTCTCCTAATGTTGAATCCTGGATATTTCTTTCTCGCATTATGAAACCAAGTCACAAGTTTATTTATTTTCAAGATCCTCCCCTGGATTATGAGCATTTTTTTCAAATTTCTTTTCTTATTCTGAACTAAATGAAACAAATTTTACTATCGATAGGGTTTTTACTGGTGCTTAGGTGTTTTACTTGCAATCTTAGGGTCTTTTATTAATGTTCTTAGTAATTATTCCTATAAAGCATATTTGTATTTGATGTTGTAATTTCCATTTGTAACGACAGAGTCAAAAATTAAGATCACATGTTTAGCATCCCAAACAATATTTTTAAAGCAAAAAAATGAACTAATTGATTTTCAAAGGTCAGAGGTCAACATACTTGTCACCATCATTGTTATTTTTATTATTTGTTGTATTTTTCTTCCACACTTCTACAATCTACATATTCCCTCTATCCTTCATCTGTATTTTTTTACACTTTATTATTCCAAAATTCTCTAAAATTTATATATCGTAATGAAATAACCTATTTGTTTCTTTTTTTTTCTCTAGAATAATGATAACAAATTTCTCATAATTTTATTTGCAATAATGAAATAACAATTTGCTTTTTTATTTTTCTCTAGAGCAATGAAAACTTATTTTTTTATAAAATAATGAAATCCCTATTTATTTTTATATTGGATTTAATTTTAGGTTAGCTCTATTTATTTAGTTTTATGTATGTTGTTATTTTTATTTAGTTTATTATTATAATAATGTATTTATTTAATGTTTATTTGATACCTTATTTACTTTTTTTAAAATATTTTATTTAATTTTAGGGTCGCCCTATTTATTTTTAATTTCAAGTTTCTATAAATGATATATTGGTTTTAGATATTATATTTTCATAGAATTATGTTGATGGAATGGCACAAAACATTATGGACTCTATTCAAGCATCATGAACAAATATTCTCTAATGCATGTTTTCTCCTTGTTGTTAGGTGTAATTTATACATATTGGGTTAGTATTTATTTACATTTTTGGTTATGTGGCCATTGGCCTTATCAAATGTAGTTTTTTAAACTAGTTTATTTACTGATGTTATTATTCTTTCTTGGAGTATTTTATCAATCTATTTTGTATTAGGTATCTTGCATTTTCTATTGTAGATATCTATTTTTTGATATTAATATATTGGTTGAGGGACCCATATCATCCCTCTTTTGAACCATTAAAAAATAAAAATATGGTAGTAAAATTTATTGAATTTGATTCAAAATAAGAAATGAAAAATTAATATAATGTTCAAAATGTATGAAAGAATAATTACCATACTGTCTTATTTTGAAGTTTAACTTTTACTTATGTTATTTCTCTTTTTATTTCATTAGATAAGAGTGTTTTATTGCATTTGAGACAAATTTTTTGAGGGATAACATTTATGATGTTGTCATATGAAGATTTCTTATCTTGAAATTAATTGTAATCATAATGGAAAATCAACACATGTTGTTACCCACTACACATAGTTTAAACAAGGTATTAGGAGTTTGGTGTGCATTCAAGAACTAATACCTCAGTCAAATTATGTGTCAGTTACTACAATATCTTGTGTAAAATTATTTAGTCACTAGGTCCCATAAAATTTTGCCTACATATTGGTAGACCCATGCATGTCAAACTTTTCAGGAGCTTTGTGCTTCCTCATTTTGTATACATGTCTACTAGCATAGTTGCAACTACAAAGTCTTACAAAAATAGGCTTTTACTTATGCTAAGATGTATTAGAATGAACAAGGTCAAATTTTTCATTTTTCATTTTTTTAATTCATTATTTTCATTAGTATTATATTTCAAATAAAATTTATTGCATTTAGTTTTAAATAAGAAGGAAAATTGAACAAATTGTTGCATTTTTTGGCTGAGTATATTTCTAGGTGTATTATATATATATATATATATATATATATATATATATATATATATATATATATATATATATATATATATATATATATATATATATATATGTATATGTATATATATATATATATATATATATGTATATATATATATGTATATATATATATATATGTATATATATATATATATGTATATATATATCTATATATATATATATATGTATATATATATATATATATGTATATATATATATATGTATATATATATATATATATGTATATATATATATATATGTATATATATATATGTATATATATATATATATATATATATGTATATATATATATATATATATATTTCTAATGCAGGCCACTGTAGACCTAAAACCTAATGCCTAATTGAATAAGAATGAATTTTTTTTCCATTGAGCATGAAAAAAATACTTGAATATGATTGATAATGTGGAAAATATAATAGATTTTATAATATACTTAACCTAAAAAAAATTATAACCATAGTCAAAAGTTGCCACATGATAGAAATGTTATGGTAGAAATGATACCAAACTCTACACAGTTTAACCGAGGTATTAGGAGTTTGGTGTGCATTATATATTAATAATACTTTAATCAAAATGAGTATCACTTATTATAATGGCTTGTACAATGTTATATGATAAATTATAATATTTAAAACATGTCGAGTTGAATAAGGGATTATGAGCAAGGACATGATCCTAGATATTGCTAAGAATGACACATATAAGTTAGAAGACCTTAATATACCTTGAAAATAAAATGAGAATATAATAATCCATATTTAAATAGACCACCTGATATAAGACTTGACTATTATTCATATTTATAAACTTTTGAGTACATAGAATAATATCTTTTCCATCTAGAATAACAAATATGATCTTTGTATTATAATATGCTCTTTGTGTGTTTAGTGAATATAGCATTTGTCCTAGTGAATATGTTATGACCAATGGAATAAATTGAATAGAGTTAATTAAACCATATAATAATGGTCAACTAGCCTTAAACATTCAAGAGTATATCATATTCTTCATATCTTTCCACAATGATTTAACAAATGGTTTCAAAAAAAATTATGGTGCTTACAGAGGATGGTAGCATAATATTTTTTATTTCATCTCCCTTTTTATACATATTTATTATGATAATTTTTGTAATTGAAAATCATATTTTATGTAATTATTTTCATCAAGTTTGTAGGAGGTAATTTTTTTAACATCCAATTTTTTTGGTTTTATGTCCTCACAAAAATATTTTACACATTGGCTTCTATTAATTTTTAATGATCCAAAAAAATTTAAAGCAAAAATTTCATCATGTTCTCATACGTCATTATCAAGCTTAGTTTGTACATTTATTATTGTCAATTTTATGCAACAAAACATTTTATAAAAATAATTATGCAAATCACTTGTTTTAACTACCTATTGCATCCCCATTCCAATACATATCTATTATGTTAATTGATTTTCATTGAAAAACATATTTTATGCTTTCACAGTCCATACAAATATAATCTAATGCTTTTGGTATAATTGTGATTATTTTTAACTTGACATGTTTAAAATCACCAACAATGATCCATCATTAGAAGAAATACTTTTGCTCTTAACGATGGATCACATTTGGTGATCCAAAATGTCAAGTTAAAAAACACAAAAATTTATACCAAAATCATCAGATTCTATTTTATGTAATTATTTTCATAAGTATGTGTGGTCCATCACTAGAAAACCAAGTCCCAATATTAACTACGGTGTAAAAAAAAAATCCAAGGAATCAATGCTATCCTTAGGGGTACTGTAATCATCCCAAACATAAATTCAAATTTAAAACTTTTTGATCTAATGCAAAAATTTGGAACTAATGGATAAAAATGCATAAATAATAGTAAAATCAATTGTTTTTTTATTTCTAGGCATTTTATACTTCTACTAAACAATTAATGGTGATTTAGTCAGTAATTTCTATCAAGTAATGGCTGATATTACTTGGTGAAAATTGATGATTAATCACCATTTCATGAATCATGACTTTTTATGAAGTCCTTCACATCACCTCAAATAATACTAGATTATATAGTATTACCCATTGTTACAACATCATTTAGATTGAAACCTTTGATTCCTTGACATCGAGCATCATTGAAATAAGTAGACATTGTGATAATTGAACTTTAAAAAGTCCTTCCAAGACAACCCTCTGTAGTTTATTTCATAGTTGTAATACAAATACACCAATATGATAGGACAGTATTTTTCCTATTTATCTCAACATTAAAATCACCATTTATGGCTTTGATAAATTTATATGGAATAATTTTATGTTTTTTATGTGTTTTTGAATAATTGAATCACTTTTATATCAACCACAACAAAACAAAATTTTGTTTCATGATTGTTTGCCTCTCTTTCGTTGGATGGGCCCCTTATCATATGCTAGAAGCTTTGGTGGAGGAACAATAGGGGAATTTTTTTGAATAATTATTATCATATCCATTCAAACTTAGAGCATGACATTATCACATGCACCTTTTCTTAAATGTAGTAAATGATTTTGATCTTGGTCTGATATACACTACTTTTAGGAGGCCAATGCTCAGGTTGACTTCTTAGGAAACCATATAATTTAACAAAGGGAAGAGCTTATTTATGATAATTCGCTAGTCTCTTGGCCTAACTTGGTTTTAGGGGAATAAATAGATGGTTACTTATTTCTCATTTAATTTACGTGAGTTATCTCAACACTTCACATTTGAATTATAATTGTTTTGTATTTATAACATGCTCATTAATTTGAGTCATGGATGGTGAGGAGGTGGAATACCACTTGTGCTCTCATCATTTAATTTTAAAATTTCACATGAGTTAGAAATGAAAAATCATTTAACGTGAGATTATTTATGCCTTTTACTATCAATAGAGTGGACGTGATGTTTATATTTTGAAGATAATTATTTACTCAACTTTTGGGGAGTGGTATCTAAGATGGGATAACTTATATCTCATCTATGTTAGAAATAATATTTAAATACTTTGCATGATTTTGATAGAATATATAAAATGGACTTATTTTTAATCAAACCCTTATTTTCCCATCTTGTTGATAAGAGAGAAATGGCATTTTGTGGGAGAGTGTTATAAGGTAGGTTGAAGTTGGTCCTTTAGATCCCTTCATAACCAGTTTCAAAGGCCATTAAGGAAGTTATTGGACACTATTATCTATTTTCTATCTCTCTAAATAAGATAAATTTCCATTTTTTCTAGTAATCTACTATGAATTTCAAAAGACATGATGGATATTGGTTAGGTGGTGGAGACATTTATCAAACCTAGTTTTTTATTAGGCTTGAATCAATGCCTTGATGATGTGGATGTGGATCCTTAACATAATTTATCATTATTGGGGGAGAAACACCTTGGTTACACCCCTTTAAAGGTTTTCCATGATTTGGAGGCTTGATTCACCTCATTGTTTGATTACATGAAAAGATTGTAGGGCCTAATTAGAGTGAAGAGGTCATGTGGTCACCTTATTCCTCATATGAAATTGAATGAGGCCTCCTCCCCTATCCCTTTCATCAATCAAATTTTAGAGAAGTTTTTATCCCCATAAAGTGGTGGATAAAATGGATTAAACAATCTATTAAGTTTTCCTTTCTTATTTTGAATAAAATGCAACAATTTTTCTCTAAAATGTAAGACATCTATTATCTCTTGAACATTCTCAATGATATTCAAGTATTTTTGGCCCTATTGCATTATTATTAATATCCACTTTGAGAATATCTTGGTCAATTTATGTGTAAATTTGTCTCATTTCTAACATTATAGTTCTATCATGTGGTGAGTTTATAGTATGGTCATAATTATTTCTTAGGCTGAGTAGATTGTAACATCTATCATGTTTTCCACAATCTCAATCATATTCAAGTTTTTATGGCATGTTTATGAGAAAAAGAGGTCATTTTAATTTATCTAGATAATAGATTTTAAATCTATAGTGGCATGCATCAGAGCTATATATGCATCTATTAATTACAATCAAACTTGAAACTAGACAATATGGCAATTCCTCTTGCATACAAACTACAACAATCTATTTAGTTTTCCTTTCTTAGTTTAAACAAAATATAACAAAGCTTATTTGAAATATAAGACATCTATTAAATTTTCCACATTATTAACCATATTCAAGTATTTTTGGCATGCTCAGGGGTAAAATAAGTCATCCTCATTCTATTGGTCAATATATTTTAGACCTATAGTGGCCTACATCAAAACTATATATTCACTTGGTAATCTACTCATCTTTAAAATGCAACAATCTATTCCATTTTCCTTTCTTATTTTGAACCAAATGCGATGAATTTTATTTGAAATGGAATACTAATGAAAATGATGAAGGAAATAATTAAAAAATGATACATTTTACCTTATTTATCCCAAAGCAAAATCTAATTACAGTGCCACTAACATTCAACCTCAGAATCCACCCTACACAACTTGAGAATATGAGAAATTTGAAACATGGAATGAACATCCAATATGTTTTAAACCTATAGTGTCCTACATTAGAACTATAGGTTCACTATCATGTGCTAAGTTTTCATTATGGTTATAATTATTTTTAGGATAAAAATATTCATATGATAACATGGTAAATACTACCCCTCAACAAATTTTTCTCAGATGAAATAAAAGAATATTAGTAAAGGCTATAAAATGATAAATTCTATAAGTAAACTTAAAATTTAAACTAAAAAATATGGTAATTATTATTACATACATTCTGAGCATTCTAATTAGTTTTCATTTATTATTTTGAACCAAATGTAACAAACTTTCTCTATAATGTAAGGCTAATGAGAATTATGAAGGAAAAAATTGTAAATTGAGAAATATGACTTTGTTCATTCAAAATTTATATCTAACTACGACACCACCAAAATTTAACCTCATAAGCCACTGACATTACTTGAAACTATGGGAGCTTTGGAATAGAGTATGGACATCCCTCTTATCATAAGCAAAAGCCTATTTTTTAAAGATGTTGTAGCTGCAACTATGTTGGTAGAAAATAAAAATGGAAGAACACAACTCATGAATAGTTTGAAAAAATATCTCAAATAAATGTGATCAAGGAATGACCAACCTTCCCAAGAAACCCCATTTCAATCCAATATATAAAAGGAAAAAAAAGTGGGGAGATCAAAGAATGTTAAAAAGTGTAATTTTTAAAAAATGTTTAGAAATGTTATTCCCACTAAAAAAATTATATACACGACATCAGTGGAGTAAATTATTGCTAATAAAACTTATTGTTTTTAATTTTTATTTATTTTTAGTAATTTAATTTTATAAAAAAAATACATAATTTAATAATCATAGAGAGATGATTCACTATATCTTAGGGTTTGAAATTTTTTTTTAAAAAAAAAACTTTAATGGCATTATCCTATCAAGCAAATACATTTCAACCTATTATCCAGTTTAATGAAAATTGTTTTTGGTTTCCCTGAGCATGTCGTAAAGACTTGAATATGATTATGATTGTGTAAAATATAATAGATGTCTTAAATTTCAAATAAAATTTGTTGCATTTGGTTCAAAATAAGAATTTTTATGGTATAATTTGACCACATCATCATACATAGTTTGACCAAGGTATTAAGAGTTTGGTATGCATTCTTGAACTAATACCTCGATCAAACTATGTGTCAGTTACTGCAATAGCTTGTATAATGTTTTGGAAGAAATTATAGTATTCAAAACATGTAGATATTAATCACGGGTTATTCTAGCATGCATAATGGTCAACTAGCTGAGAGAATTAAGAATTATCTTGTATTCCTATTATATTTCCATAATGATTCAACAATTGGTTTCAAAAAGATTGTAGTACTTACAAAGGATGGTAGCATAATAGTTTCTATTGCATCCCCCTTTTATAAATTTTTATTATGTTTATTTATGTAATTAACTATCCTATTTTATATAATTATTTTCATCAAGTTTATGAGGGCTATCATTTTTTTGAACAACCACTTTTATTTTGATTTTTATGTCATTAACAAACATGTGTTAGGAATTTGTTTCTATTAATTTCTTACAAGCCAATATTTTTTAAAGCACAAATTTCATCAAGTTGTTCTATGTCATTAACAAGCTTAATTTGTGCATTTTTTGTAGTTAATGTATGAAGGAAATAATTTCATTAAAAAAACTTTACTAATAACTTTTCTTTGTTTTCTATTGCATTCTCCTTCCAATCCATCTTTATTATGCTAATTGTTTTCTATTGAAAAACCTATTTTATGCTTTCATAGTACATAAGAATTGAATATTATGTTTTTGATATAATTGTGTGTGTTTTTTTATTATGACATATTTTAGATCACCAACCATGATCCATCACTGGGAATGATAGATGCATAAACTTATGGCATAAAATACATAAAATAGAATATGATGCTTTAGGTATAGTTGTGTGTGTTTTTTATTTGACATTTTTTGGATCACCAACCATGAACTAATATTTTTAAATATGATGGTTCACAGTTAATGATATGAAACATTTGAAGTTAAAAATACACACACATTTATACATAAATCATCAAATTCTATTTTATGTAGTTATTTTCATAAGTTTATACAACTATTTTTTCCATCACTAGAGAATCAAACACCATTATTAATTGGGGTGAAAAAACATTCCAATGATTCCATATTATCCTTAAGTATATTACAATAACCCAAAATAAATTAAAAATTCAAACTCTTTAAACTAATGAACAAGTTAGAGCATACCCTATATATGTAAGCATTCATTGTGTTCTATATTTTATAGATGTTTTCATTACAAGTCTGCATACATTATCTATAGGTCAATGCTAATTAAATATATGTCAAAAAAAATTGAGATGTTGTATATAAAGTTACCACCATTATTAGTTTTTATATATATTGAGTAAAATATAAAATTTATAATCAAAATGCCATAGTAGTTTTATTTTATACAAACATGCTGTAGTTTGAATCATACAACATACAATTTAGTTATTTATCAAAATGTATGAATGATATTTTAGTTTATTAGAATGTGATGATTATAGGATATGAAATAAATGTTAATGAAAAAATTACTCTAAAATCATTTGAAATAATAATGTAGGACCCGACTCAAATTGAGAAAAACACTTGGCATTGAATTGACCCATAATGGCACCTAAGGGCTATGGTTTCCCAAGTTGATCAGACTAGTTTACAACTATTCCCATTGAAATAAAAATGACTAAACCAATCTTTGACCAATTCCCTTTATCTAGATAACTGATATGACATAATTTGTACCATACCATATCTATGTATATATACAACAATGGTTTTACTAATGTTGGTAGGGGTTAGTCCTCCTGACCATGGGAGATAGCGACAAAAAATTTCACCTTCCATGGTTTGGAGCCATCCTAACCATGAAGGGGGAAAATTTTTGCCCCTAGATCCTATGGTTGGATGGATACCAACTATGATAGGCTTAAAATTTTCCCTCTCCACAATTGGGAGCCCTCCTAACCATGGACAAGACAAAATCCCATGGTTTGGAGGGCTCTTAAACATGGGCCCTTATCCTCTCCATGGTTGGAAGGTCTCTTAACCATAAAAATAGTATCCCCCCCTGTGTCATGGTTTGGATACCTCCTAACCATGGAGAGGGAAAACATTTATTCCTACTATGGTTAAGAACCATCCCAACCATAGAGATATCCTCTCTATGGTTGGGAGGGATTTCATAAATGGAGAGGGTAAAATTTTATCCTCTCCATGGTTGGGAGCCCTCCCAACCATGTATAATATGATCCATTGTTGGGATAACTCCCAACCATAGAGAGGGGATTATTTTTACCTCTCTATAGTTGGGAACCCTCCCAATCATGGAGAATGCATTATATGGTTGGGAGGGATATAAATAATGGTGAGGGAAATAAATTTCCCTCTTTATGGTTGGTATCCCTCTTAACCATTAAGTTGTCCTCTCCATGGTTAAAATCCATCCTAACCATGAAGGGGTAAAAATTATCCCCTGGATCCTATGGTTAGATGGATACCAACCATCGTAGGGGTAAAATTTTTCCCTTTCCATGGTTGGTAGCCTCCCAACCATGGACAAGACAAAATCCCATGGTTGGTAGGGATTCCAACCATGGATAGGGATGTTTTTTGCATTCACAATGGTTAGGAACCCTTTCAACCATGGAGAGGGAAAAAATTAGGCCCACTATGTTAGGAGCCCTTCCAACCATGGAAAGGTAATTTTTTTACCTCTCCATGGTTGGGAGCCCTTCCAACCATGGAAAGGTAATTTTTTTACCTCTCCATGGTTGGGAACTCTCCTAACCATGGAGAACCTACTATATGGTTGGGAGGGCTCCAAACCATTCTTATGGAAATAAATTTCCATATTTATGTTTGGGATCCCTCTTAGCCATTTAGTTGTCCTCTATATGGTTGGGTGGTTTCCAAACATAGATAGGTATCTTTTTTTCCATCTCTATGGTTGGGAGGTATCCCAACCATGGAGTGAATTATCCATGGTTGGGAGGGATCCCAACCATGGATTTTTCCTCTCCATGGTTGGTATGGATACTAACCATGAAGAGGGGGGAAAATTCCCTCCTAACCATGGATAATATATCTCCATGGTTAGGATGGTTACCAACCATGGAGGGGTAATTTTATTTTCCATTGTCTTGGTCAAGATCCCTCTCAACGATACATCCCAACATCCCAGGTGAGCGGCGATAGTGAGAGTGACAATGAAATTAGGTTATCTTCCTTCTCTATGGTTGGGAGACCTCCCAATAATGGAGTGTATTCTCTATGGTTTGGATGGATCCCAATCATGGATAATATTATTCATGATTAATAGGGCTCCCAACCATGGAGAGGGATAATTTTTTCTCTCTTCATGATTTTTAACCCTCCAAACTATGTTTGGGATCCCTCCTAACCATGTTTAGGAGCCATCCAAACCATGTTTAGGAGTCTTCATAACCATGGATATGAAATTATAATTAAAAAGGATAATTTTAATTTGGGTGAAAGGGTAATGTATCCAAAAATATCAAGAGGTCACTGGATTTCTTGTATATTATTTTGAAACATTGAAAAATAAAATTGAAGAAATGGAAATCATAGGTCTCCTCCAACATGAGATGAAGGAAATTATTTTTAAGTATCCTCACTTCCTATTTTTTTTTTAGATAAGATAAATAAAAACATTTATTTCTTGACACATATTATAAGGTTTATCCCAAACATTATGGTTAACTATCCACCATTATTAAACTTCAACATAGACGAGAGGATGAAGCCACGCTATATGGTATTTTAATATCTATATTTATTATTGCCTTCCAAAGATATAACTCTTAGTATAGTTTCCATGTTATGTATAAGTGAGTAATGTTTCACTAAAAGGTTTCTAATAGGTAATACCAAGGTCAAAAACAATATGAAAAATACAAGGGGAAGTGCCAAGTTTATGGATGTTAAAATAACCTAAAGGATATTCAAATATCCCAAGATAATCATTTGAAATTGAATATAAATTTGAAATGTATTAGGTAAAATTTTTAATTAGGTTAATAAATTAAAAATTATTATTTTAATTGGAAATTTTTTTACTATCCATAACTCTCTTGCAATTGATTTTCCCTATAATTATGAAGAATTTTGTAATTATCTTTCATTTTACCCTGAATTCAAATAATAAAAATATAAAACTTATAGTCATGAGTCAAGAATAAATTGTCTTATAATAAATAATTATTTACATTCTTATGGAAATTGTAAAACATTTATTGAATATTAAATATATAAAATCTTGACTTTGCTATTGTTCTATTATAATGTCCATTTTTTATAATTCAATGCTCAAGTGGGATATTCTCTGATATTATTGAATTATATTATTTTCAAAATCAATTCAATAAATGACCTTAATTAGTGTCTAAAACCAAGAGGGGGTTTTGAATATCAACATATATCACACTCACATATTTTATTTAGAATGGGTTCTCCATTTGTATTAGATTCTTGTGTGATGTGGAACAAAAACATTAATTACTTTTTGGCTATGCTAGTTTATTTGTAGTAGGCAACTTCAAATGTGATGTTAAGTAATAAAATGTAAGATAAAATTTTATAAATTATTCCAGATCTTATGGCTATGTTTCATCCACTAATTCATCATCGTTAAGGTTATAAACTTTATCAGTCAGTTATCAGTGACAGATAGGAAAAAGCTTCATGTAGACTAATATAGTATGCTAAGAATCAAAGAGACCCATATAACTAATTTTAGCATAAATTTTTATTGTGGAATCCATATTAAAAATAATAATATCATTGGTAGTATAGACCATAGTTATAATAGTTTAACTGTATAAAAAAATACCCCAAATGAAAATAGTGAATATTAAGGAAAATAAAGTCATTGATCCTAGAAATCTAGGAATAGAAATCATTAGTTTTTATCCTTGGAAGCGATATAAAATGAAGGCATTCCATGAAGAGGGATAAATTTTACAATATCAAATTGAAATAAAAAATGTTTATCATTGAAGGGAAAGAATGGTAGACATATTAGGGATGGAAGGAGAAAGTAGATTTGGTGATAGAGCAACATAGTCTATGGTTCTTGTCATTATTGAAAAAATTGCATCTAGCTGCTAAGTATTTTACTTTGCTTAGAAGTTCCAATACATGATTCCTCTTGCCTTATTTATTTGAATGTGCCATTTCTAAGAAACAACAATAGGCTTTTTTGATTTTCACACTTAATCCATGGAAAGCTATAAATAAGTTGTACCAAGTTATAAATAGTTGTATCTAGAAAGGAACTAAGAAGAAGAGTAATAAGTATGCACATAGATAAACACATTTTTTTACAAATAAATAAACTCTTGATGTATTCTATTGAAAATGCAGTCCAACATATCCTTTTCTAAGATGTTGCCTCTAAAATAAATGCCTTAGTGTCATGTGATTTTTTTACACTTGATCTGAACCCACTTGAGAAAATATTCACTACTTATTTGTTTAGCAAAAATTATTATCATACAATAATGATCCAAAAATTACAATGAGTGTTCAAGATTACAATGATAATAATAAAGTTATTCTTTTGTGTAATTATTGAAGTGTGCATTGATTATGACATTTCACCTATGCAACTACTCTTAAGGTAGTGTTAAATGAGTATGATCAATCATGTAACCAAGTTATCTATTACTAAGGCATATTGGAGTGGCATTGAGGATTTTATCTTTAAAGGGTAGATATTTAAATGACCCATTGACCTCTAATATTGTTGAAGAATCAGTGAAGGTAATTTTTACTTTTTAATGGAGCATAATAAAGATGAAAAGATCCAATGAGATTTGGGTGAGTTGGTTAAGTGGCTTGGTTGTCTCAAGCCCCACCCATGTTTAAATCTCTGAAAAGGCATATGAGGCTAGTTGTGGCCATGGTTTATATTATCATGGCCATTAATGGTCTTTAGTTATTTTGCTAGCGGTGGCTATTATTGGTATTCTTGGGCTAGTTGTGGCCATTTTTGGTATATCTCGTATATGTGGTAGATGACCACTTAGGGATCTGGGCCCTTAATTATGTCCCAAAACAGTTCTAGCTTTGGTAAAAAGTGAATATCTATCCAAAAAAGGATGAAAGGAAATTTGATTTAGTTTTATGTCATATCAAATTAAATTATGATTATAGTAGTTATTAGTCTCCCCAGGTGTGATCAATTATTGAGTATATCGGGCCTCAAAGAAGCTTGAATATTCTAGACGTGCCATACTTTAAATAACATGTTTAATTTATAAGACATACACACTAGATATAATCTTGTATGAAATGTTTTTTAAGGTTTTGAATGTCTATTTTTTTATTTTATGAATGTTCTCACATTTTTTATTCAATATAATAATTAATGGTTGATTCACTTCCCAAATGGTGTATTGCCTCTAGCTCCATGCATATAATGAAAAAATTATTTTCATCCCATATGATTCTGAAATACTATAGAGGGAGTTCATCATAGCCATGGGAGTTACTATTTTCCATTGAGAACATTTTTCAACCCCTCAATTTTAAGTAATAATATAGTTTGCCTTCAAAATCCTCAAACATGTAATTAATGTAGTTTATCATATATTTTCTATGCTTTCATCTTAAAACCATTCCACTTTCTTATCCTTAAGATATTTTATAAATGGACAAGAAACAATATTTGATACTTTTAGATGGAAAGGTGACCTTTAAATGTCCATTGAAATTAGGGTCAATAGATTTTATTGTGTGTTTTTTAAGGGTATTGGGAAATAATTTAGTTCTTTAGTCCCCATCATTGATTTAGTGAAGCATTACACTCGGGTTTCTTCATCAACAAGATGCCTAACCTCTTTATCTTGGGATTTTTCATCATAAAGTTGTATTTATAGGACTACCCTTGTAGTATATTATTAGTATGATCACATTCCTTCTCCTAAATTTTTATATCTTTATACCATACCACCCTCATAAACATTTTAGTTATTTTAATGGAAGAATTGGCCATGAAATCCATAATTTATACCCAACAAGTCTTATATGGAGATCCCAAACTATTTATAAGGATCCAAGATAATTATATGAATTAAAATAATAAACATTAATATTGTGAAAAAACTTCATTTTATCTTCATATTTATTTAGAATCAAGCCTAAGATACAAAAGATAAGATGATCAAACATGGAGCTCAACAAGATTAATGAAAGTCCTCTTTCATTCTCTAGCACAAAAAATCAAGGATAATCTCACTTAAATGATTTAGCATTGCTAATTCATGAAAATTTGGAAAAGGTAATGATGGGATCATGAGTGGGATGCCACCTCCTTAGCTCACATGAATCAAATTAATGAGCACACCATAAATAAAAAACAAGTTAAATTCTAACCATGTAGAGGGAATTTTTTTTACCATGACTCCCATGGTTTGGAGGGCTCCCAACCAAGGAATGGGTAAATTTTTTTCCCTATTATAGTTAGGATCCCTCAAAACCATGGAGTTATCTTATCCATCATTGGGAAAAAAAATTCCCTCTCCATGGTTTGGAGCCATCCCAACCATGTATAAGACATATACACTATTTGTAGGGATACCAATCATAGAGATGGAAAAAAATTATTCCCATCATGATTGGGATACCTCCCAATGATATGCCCCAACATATCAGATAAGTGACCAACTTGAAACTACCAATGAAAGTAGGTTATCCTCCCTCTCCATGTTTGGGATGGCTCCCAACCATGGAAGGGGAATTATTTCCCCTTACCATCATTGGGATCCCTTCCAACCATTAAGAATATTCTCCATGGTTGGGAGGGATACCAACCATGGAGAGGGAAAAATCAGGATCCCTTTGAAGAAGTTCCTTGATCTAAGGTTAAAGGAGACCTATGCTTTCTATGCTCTTCAATTTATTTTTTAAGGTTTAAAAATCATAGATGAAAATTCTAAGTGACCTCCTATGTATTTAAAGGCATTAGACTTTGACAAAAAATAATATTGGCCTTTTTATTATAATTTCCTCTCCATAGTTGGAAGGGTTCCCAAACATCGTTGGGAGTGCTACCAATAATAGAGATCATAAAATTGAAGAGTTGGATGTTGGTTATATTATTCCTTTAAATTTTAGATACATGGTTTCTATGTATATAGATCATTACTCATAAAATATCTATTAGTATTACACAATCAGATGTAATAAGATAATTTGGGGTGGTAATGATGAGGTCTTGAAATGGAACTAATCTTATATACTATTCTCCATAAACCAATTCTATTTTTCTATCGCATGAACTTGTTTGTATATTTTTACCTCTCAATGTTTGGGAGCCCTCCCAATCATGGATAATACATTATAATAAAAAAATCTAGTATTAATTTATGTAATAGGATAATGTCTCCAAATCCATAAGGAGGTCACCTGGAATTCTTGTCTATGATTTTGAAACCTTGAAAAATAAATTGAAGAACATGGAAATCGTAGGTCTCCTCCAACATGATACTAAGGAACCTATTCAAGAGGATCATCACTTACCTTTTTTTATACATAAGATACACAAGAACTTGATTTATCAACACATATTACAAGGGTTCACCCAAACATTGTGGTTAAATATTAACCATTCTTAAAATTCATCATAGAGAAGAGAATGAATCCACAATATAATGTGTTTCAGCATATAATTGTATCATTGCCTTCTTAATATACCACTCTGAATATATTTACCATGTTATGTATAAATGAGCAAAATTTCACTAAAAGGCTTCCAATAGGCAATCCTGACATCACAAACTTATATGAAAAATACAAAGGGAAATGGTAAGTCTGCAGATGTTGAAATAACTTGAAGGTTTGTCAAATCTCCCAAGATAATCATTTATAATTGATTAGAAAATTAGAATGCATTAGGTAAATTTTTTAATTAGGTTAATAAATTCAAAATTATTACTCTCGTAATTATTTTTCCCTAAAATTATGAATAATTTTATAATTATCTTCCATTTTAACATAAATTCAAACAAGATATATATAAAACCTATTGTCATGAGTCAAATAAAAATTAAGTTTTATAATAAATAATTATTTACATTCTTATGGAAATCATTAAACATTTCTTGAATATTAACTATATCTAATCTGAACTTTACTATCTTTTTTTATTATAATGTCCATGTTTGATAATTCAATGCTCAAGTGGGATATGATTTGCAATGATTGAATTATATAATTTTAAAAATTAATTCAATCAATGACATTGAATTAATTTATTAAAAAAATAGGGGGTTTCGATTTCTCACAAAGATCAAACTAACATATTTTATTTAGAATGGGTTCTCCATTTTTATTAGATTCTTGTGTGACATGAAATAAAAACGTTAATTAGTTTTTGAATAGGTTAGTTTGGTTACAATAGGCAAATTTAAATGTGATGTTAAGTCAAAATATTCAAGGTGAAATTTGAAAACTTCTCCCAGATCTAATGGTTGTATTTCAGTCATTGATTCATCATCATGAAGGTTCTAAAGTTTATTAGTCAGTTATAAGTGAAAAGATAAGAAAATAAATTCATGTAGACTGATCTAATATGTTGAGTATCAAGGAGATTCATATCACTAATTTTTACCCAAGTTTTAATTTTTGTGTCCTTGTTCAATATAATAATATCACGTTCACACCATAGACCATATTTATAATAGTTTAGATGTATAAAAATATACCCCAAATTAAAAAACTGAATATTAAGGAAAATGAAGTCATTGATCCTAGAAAACTAGGAATAAAAAGCGTTAATTTTTGTCCTTGGGATGGATGTAAAATGAAGGCATGACATGAGGTGAGATAAATTTAAAAAGTTTAAGTTTCAATAAATAAAAATATATATTATCAAAGGGGAATAATGGTAAACATACTAGGGATGAAAGGGGTGAGTGGTTATGGTGATAGATCAACATGTTCTATGGTTGTTATCATTATTTCAAAAAAATCATCTATCCACTAAGGCTTTTCATTTAGTTAAAAGGTAAAATACATGAGTGATCATTAAAATATTTGTAGTTAAGATCACCAGATTAATGAATGCACATGATTGAGTGATCTTATGAGTCGAGCAAGTGCACATCATAATGAAGCTGCTAGTAAATGAAATCATGCATAAAAGAATATTGAAAAGGAATGAGACCAAATAATTAAATACTCTATATCATCCTAAATTGATTATATAAAGGCTCAAAGTTCACATATCTCATATCTCTCAAATCTATCATAGCTCACAACTGAGTAACTCAAACAATCTATAATATATTGCATTAGAACTACATTAACTACATTAGACTACATTAGAAATATGAAGAGAGAGAGGTGCATACATAGGTTGGAGAGGGAAAGATCTTCCCAAGTAACCCAAATGACCTCTATAGACCTAAGAAAGCTAATATAACCATGTAGACAAAACCTAGTGGGAAAAAGGCCTACACCAACACCCCCCCATAAGCACAACTTAGGTGGGTGATGATATAAAAAATGGGTCCTAGCAACAAGGCTTCATAAGTTACCCATGTACATTGTAATTCCATCCAAAAATATAAGTAGTCCCCCCACAAAAAGAGAGTATGCTCCCCCTAGAAAAGAGAGTATGCACCTCCCAAAATAGAAGCCCCCTAAAAAGATGAGATCCTCCTACAGTGATAGTAGATGCCCAACATTGAACGTTGAATATGATCCAATTATGTCAAACAACATTCCTCTCCTTATGAAGAAATAAAACTATAGAAGAGTGAAAACATTCTCCCCATTTTAGAAAAGAATATGAGGGAATAAATATCATTAAATGTACCTCTAAAAA
The DNA here is from genome assembly GCA_037957365.1 of Torreya grandis. Lineage (NCBI taxonomy): Eukaryota > Viridiplantae > Streptophyta > Pinopsida > Cupressales > Taxaceae > Torreya > Torreya grandis. Next base: position 934,202 of record JARHVA010006107.1, on the reverse strand, counting down.
CTTCTCAAATGTTACCATGTCTATAGGTGAAGATGCCACAATTCAAATAGGTACATGCCTAATCAAATAATTAGGTGACAAACCAAGACCATGTAAAAATGATATATGAATAATATCTAGAGATGATGATGATAAAATAATAGTTGTGATGAGGTTGTCATCAAATAGGAGAGATAAACCCTCAAATGTGTCTTTCACATCTACAATACGATTCTCCATAAACAATTCTAAAACACCTATCAAGAGATCATCACTTAATGCTAAAACTAAAATATTATGTATGTCCTACTATAAATAATCACTGAAAGCTCTCGATGAAGCAACTCTGACCTTTAAAGTAGAAACATATGAAATAGGATGCAAAGTGTCCTCAACAATAGATGGGGTGTCAATGTATGCCAACCATACAAAAACTGATCATCCAATGAAGATGTGTCCATACAAGAAGAGGCATCAAGAATATCAATAGGTGATTGGTCACCAAGGAAGCATCACTTTTATATGAAGATCAAATGTCTCCATGCAACTATTGGATGATGGTCTATGTAGTGAAAGGGCACTCAATATGCTCAATATGATGCATAATATACTCAGATATAGTTAGATAGATTAAGCCATAGACCATGTCACTATTATTCAACCATGCATTATTACATTCATAGGTAGTTGGTTTAAGAATAAGTCCTAGGAGATAAGGTAGCATATCTTGCTCTAGGCAATGATTCTTTATCCCTTGCTTCCAAGACAAATAGTTCTTTAACGTTAGCCTTACAATAGATTTATGAAATTCATTACTAATATCTATGATGAAACCCCAAAAGTGGAACTTTATCTCAATTCATGATTATAATTCACCCCATTAAATGTGTTAAACATGATGCAAAAATCATGTGTGAAAAAGAGAAGATGTGCAAACAAGAACCAACATAATGACGACCCCCCTTTTCACTAGTTAGGTAACCCCCCCAAATTTTGGCACTTTATAAAGTAGTTAATTTTATAAGGAAAATTGTCCTAATGCATGGAAAATAAAAAACTAAACACTTTTTCAAAAGATGGTACTCAATTTTAAGTTACCATTTTCAAGATATTAACAATATAATTTACCATAAATATGTTTTTTGACTAAAAACTTGAACTTTTGACTTTAAAAAGTATCCTTGGGTGAGGTAAAATATGCCTTCCAACCACTCATTGGAATTGACACTAAATGGTTTTTTTTTTTTGAGGGGGAATTGGCATCCAACCAACCTGGGCCTCACCCTTCATCTTCGTCGAGAGAAAATATAAGGTAAATTACCAATGCAATAATCCTTTACAATGTATTATTTTTAAATGAAAATAAATAAAAAATTAGCATGCCCCACCCAAAAAAAAGAGCTTCCCACTCATCAAAAAAACACTATTGATAGAAAACATGTCTAGCCAACTAGATAGCTGGGATTTGAACCAATGATCTCCTCAACTTTAATGCCAGGTCTTAACTAACCAAACTATACACTCATATGTGCATTATGATGAAGGAAAACATATTTACCCTTGATTTTAATCGATCTATTTTTAAAAATAAATTAAATATGAAAGACTTAATAAATGTTTAGGGAAAAAATATATTATTTTGACTTAGCATTGGTTTTTAAGACTCTATGCAGTGAAGCAACACCACTGGAGGAATAGCTTTGCAAATCAAATCAGCAACAAGTAAGGTAAAAGGATGTTAGACTACTATAGGCCTCTCATAGGCCATCAAACTCCACATAGGTCATGATGTCTGTCATGGCAATCCCTCTCCTCTCTGCTGACTAGTTAGACAATAAGGGAAGGCATCAAGGAATATGATAGATTTGGAGATGATGGTCACTGGGTGTAAGAAGTCCTTTCTAACAAAAATGCCCATAAGTAGGCACACCACCAAGCCATAGATTGAACCCTATTGGTGATGGGTGTTTACTATATCATGGTCTATGGAGATTGGATAGGCCATTGGAAGTTTACTTCTTACCTCTTCACTGAGATTAGCTAGTAAGGTGATGTGAAGGTGTTAGATCTAGTTGAAGAATGTCAGAATGATAAGGGAGTGAAAGGGTTGAGTAAGAGTCAATACATGGTCTATAAGTTTGGCCAAAATCTAAAATTTCTCTAAAATAAAACCCTACAAGTCCTTTTGATATTTATCATCACACAATGTTGACCAGGATGATGCTTCAAAACTTGAATACCAGCAGTATCTGCCACCAAAAATGATAATGCCCCAGGATAGCTAGAAAGGTCATTTGTGCAAAAAAATGAGATCTCAAAATCCATTTCAATGTAGTCAACATAGATTGCTTTCCAATGTGGAGGAAGTTGTGAGTGGGATGATGGGATCTGGTAGCTTGTAAAAGAGCCATGGGTGAATAACACCATGAATAGATAGCTATAACAACCAGATCAACAAACAAACTCATGGTCTTGGAATAATCATTGAACATGCCTTAAAACTCAACCAAAAGCCACAAAATATATTACACACCAACAACAACAATGCCACCAGTATATTTCTAATGCCAAATTCAAATAAAGTAATATGTTGATCTTAGAGATCTCCACATATATCTCAATGTAGCCAAGAATGCTTCAAAGCAGATCTTGTAATAATGATTCTAATGCCTAACTACAAAGTGGCATACCAAAACTAGAAAGATTTATCATATCTTTAAAAAATTGAGACAAAAAATATGCCTCTTTTTGTTAGCTTAAGGAGATTTTAAAAATAATAAAACAACGCCTAAATCAAAAGCAATATTCTTTTCCTTTAGTGCCAAGACTAAAATCTCCAATGCCTTTTCTCCAAAGTGAAAATCTAAAACTTCTAACCCACCAAAGATGAGAACTTTGATAGATCTAAATATTTCTCTCAACAATTCCTATGATAATGCAATATCAAATCTCAAAATTTCATTAAAAAACAATAGCAAATAACCAACCAACTAGACAATTGTGAACATGGATTGGTGCTCTGATGCCATAAAAGAGTTGTAATCAGGATCACTAGATCAATGAATGCACATGATGTATTGATCTCATGAGTTGAGCAAGTGTACATCATAAAGAATATACTAGTAAATAAAATCATGCATAGAAGAATATTGCAAAGGAATGAGAGCAAATAATGAAATACTCTATATCATCTTGAATTGCTTATACAAAGGCTCAAAGTTCATAGCTCTCAAAGTTGTCACAGCTCACAACTGAGTAGCTCAAACAATCCATAATATATTGCATTAGAAATACATTTATTGCATTAGAATACATTATAAATATGAAGGGAGAGAGGTGAATATATATGTTGGAGAGGGAAGGATACCACACATTCTAGTAAATGTGGGACTAATCTTCCCAAGTAACCCAAATAACCTCTAGAGCCCTAAGCAAGCTAATACAACTATGTAGGCAAAACCTAGTGGGAAAAAGGCCTACAACAACAATCATTCCTTCTTCATTTGAATGTACCATTTCCAATAAATAACAACATGCCTTATTGACTACCCAACTTAGTCCATGAAAGTTACAAACTAGTTGCACTAGGTTATCAATAGTTTGATCTATAAAGGATTAAGAAGAAAAGTAATAAGTATGCATAGAAATGAGCACATTTTTATGAATAACTAAGTTATTACTTCATTTTGTTGAGCATGTAGTCCCATATATAATTTTATAATATTTTGACTCCAAAATAAATGCCCTAATATCTCAATGTGATTTTTTTGCACTTGATATGAACCCATTTATGAAAATATTCACTACTTAAATAGTTAGAAAAAAATCTCATCATACAATAACAATACACAATTCATAATGATAGTTCATGAATGTAATGATAATCATCAATTTATTATTTTGTGTAATCACCAAAGTGTGAATTTATTGTGGCATTTCACCTTGGAAACTACTCTTAAGGTAGTGTTAAATGAATTTGATCAATCATATAACCAAGTTTATCTATTACCAAGGCATAGTGGAGTGGCCTTGATAATTTGATAGATAAAGGGTACACATTTTAAGGGCCCATTGACCACTAATATTGTTGAAACATCATTCAAGGGAATTTTTACTTTTTAGTGGAGCATATTAAGGATGAAAGGACATCTAATATAATTTTATACCATATCAAATTCAATTATGATTAGAGTACTTTTTGGTCTCCCAACACAAAATTTTATTGTGTTGAGTATATTGGCCCTTAAATAAGCCTAACTATTCTGGATGTTTCATACTTTCATTAATGACTTGATTTGTAAGACTTTCCTTTAAATATAATATTTTAGGAAACATGTCTCAAGGTTTTAAGTGTCCAATTTTGTATTTATGAATTTTTTTACCTTTTGTATTCAATCTAATAATGAATGGTTGATTCACTTTCCCAAATGGTGTTCCCCCTCTAGCTCTATGCACATAGTGATAAATTTATTTGTTATCCCATATCACTTTAAAATACTTTAGAGTTAGTCCAACATATCCAATAGATTCACCATTTTCCATTAATAACATTTTTAAACCCTTCCACTATCAAATAATAATCTAGGTGCCTTAAAAATACCTAAACATGTAATTGATGTAGTTGATCATATCTTTGTTATGATTTCCTCTTAAGACCTTCAACTTGCTCATCCTTGAAGACTATTTTAAAATAGACAAGAAACAATCCTTAATCTATTTGGATGGAGAGGTGACCTTGTAAATGTCCATTTAAATCAAGATTAATATCTTCTCTTATGTTTTATTTTGAGGGTATTGGCAAAAAAATTAGTTGTTTAGTCCCCATCGTTGATTTAGTGAATCATTTCCATTGGGTTTATTCATGAACAATATGTCTAACATGTTTAGCTTGGGTTTTTTCATCAACAATTTGTCTTTATAATATTTCCATTGTAATATTTTCTTAGTGGGGTTACCTTCCTTCTCTTATATTTTTCTACCTTCCTATCATATTACCGTCATAAACTAGTTAGCTATTTTAATGGAAGAATTGGCCATGAAATCAACCATTTACACCCAACAAGTGTTATCTGGATATCCCAAATTATGTTTAAGGATCCAAGATAATTATATGACTTCAAATTATACTCATTAATATTATGAAAAGGATTCAATTTATCTTCATATTTATTTATAAGTAGAACCAAGATATAAAAAATAATATGATCAGACAGGTAGGTAAAAAAGATTAATGGAAGGCCTATTTCATTCTATAATATTTAAAGGCAAGGAGAATCTCATATAAAATGATTTGTAATTTCTAACTCGTGTGAAATGGTAAAAGGAATTGATGAGATCATGAGTGGGATTCCACCTCCTCGACCCCCACAACTCAAATTAATGAGCACACCATTAATATAAAAACAATTCTACTTCCAACCATGGAGAGGGAAAATCCACCCCCCCTCAACTCCCATGGTTTAGAGGGATACCAAACATGGGAGGTTCTAATAAAATTCTCTTGAGGGTTTTATCCCACATATAGTTTCATAGATCCACCTATCCTTCAATATGACTTGATGCATGAAAATTACAAAGGCCACCGATTCTATTTCAAGGACTTAGAAAGTGGCCAAATTAAAATTCTAAAAGGAGTATTTTTCAATATTATCAAGTGCTTATTTCAATTATTATTTCAACGAATCTGAAAATCCCAACACTACACCTTCTCAAAGTAAGCCACTAGATGCATGCCACTAACCTATACCACTTGAAGTAAGATAAGGTTAGGATTTTATGGTTTTGTGACATGTCTCACATTGGACTCTCATGGGGATAGTGACCTATAAATTTTAATTAATAATATTCTTCTATTTCCCAGGTATTCTAAATAATTTTTACCCTACCATGGTTGGGATCTCTCCTAACCATACATCCCATCATGTCAAATGAGTGGACATATTTAGAGTGCCAATGAAATTAGGTTCTATATAGGGTGTCAAGTGCCAGTATCCAATAATGCTTTCCATATGTTCCATATGGTGATGAATATGAAAAATTCATTGTTGAATTCAATCTTGAATACCTTTGAATCAATATTTTTACCTCTCCATGGTTGGGATCCATTTCAACCATGCCCTCTCTATGATTTGGGAAGACCCTTGGGGAGAGTTATATAATGTTTGAAGTTGTTGTTGAGTTCAAGAATATAGATCTATAAGGGTGATAACTGTATTGGAATCTTTATTTTAGTCTAACCTCTAGGTGGGATTTTTTTAGTATAAGTATTTTTAAGGATTAGTTCTTCAAGCTTACTTTTATTCTCCTCTAGTTAGGTGACTAGTTTTTGATAAATTATAGTTTGGTACCATTTTTTTACCATGTCTCATTTATACCTCATTTGTTTATTCCTATGATTGAGATCATACTTATTTTGTAGTGTTCTTGTAATAAATTAAATTAAATTTTCTATATGTTGGTGCATGCACCTATAATATTAGGACTGTGTAGTTTGAATCACAAGACTCATAATTTGTGAGCACTATTGGTTAGTTAGTATTACTAAGATATTATTACCCTTTAGTGCATTAAATTGAAAGGCATCAAGTTATCCTTCTCCTTGTTCTAAAAATTCCAATTCCCACTCATCTTTAACTTGATTAGAGTTAGATTTAATTATACTAGGAGGAGATGTATCCTTTACTTATTTTTACTAATTCCTAGATTAGAGTGAAGGCATAGTGAAGAAGATGTAACATTCCACTGAAGATTATTTTAATGAGGAGGATTTAGTCATTTTTATGTTGTCCCAAGTGTAGGATGAATAATTATTTATTGCTTCATCAAGGTAATATTATTTTTTGAATATTTGAAAATATTTTTCAATTATCTAATATAGTCAAGCGTAATTTACAAAGAAGGTGTTTAAAATTGGTCTACCTTTGTTCACTTATTTTCACACTAAGGTGCAATAATTATTATTCTTAAGAGTCTTTTTTCACTTATTTTCACACTAAGATGCAATAATTATTATTCTTAAGAGTTTTTCCTGTAGCCTTCATGTTAATTTATAATTTTATGGCATCAATAAGAAGTGCATCAATACTTTTATATTTAATTTCTCTAAGGAGGAAATAAAATTTAGATTCTTGAGATGAATATTATTACATTGATGATGGCTCACTAGGATTTACCTATAAAATAGTATTGCTATATAATTTTAAAAATATCCATTTTATTTCATTTACACTTTCAACATTCTTTATTTTGAAATGGTCATACTATTATGAAAATATCTATTATATTTTTTTCCATCCCAAATGTCCCTAAAATTAGTAATCAAAGCATCTATATTTTCAAAGCTCTAAACTATTTCCTAACATCTTATTTAATAGATTCCATGAACATCCACATGAAAACATCATCATTTTAAACTACAGGATTGTCTATATAGTCTTGAATGGATATTAGGTGTTATTTAGTGGTAGCATAATCCTTACCTTTGAAATATGGAAATTCATTTAAATAATCTTAGGGCATGTCATGTAATATGTGTATAATAATAATAATAATAATAATAATAATAATAATAATAATAATAATAATAAACCTAATGAATTTAATGTATAACTACCATATATATAAAAATGAGTTTCATAATCCTATCTACTAGAGCATTCAGGCTATGAAAAAATTGAGGAACCATCTATTATTTTTAAAGCTATATTTTATGGATAAGTAGGATGATATGGGACTAGAGACAAGGGGATTATTTTAGAATCCTCACTTCTTTATTTGACATACTTAAATCTAAATCAAGCTATTTGAGAAGGATACATTTTTAAGAATTAGACATAGTAATAGTTTTAAGAGGTTCAATTTGGATAAATAACATTTATTTTTTATAGAATATTAGAGATTACCTTGGGACTTGAAGTCTTGTTGTTATCATTGCTTTAGATTTTTCCAATACAGTCTAGTATTGATTTTGGCTCGAAGTAGTAGTAAATAGTAGATTTTATCTATTGAAAAAAAATTAATGGATTTTAATTGACTAGAAGAACTTTATTTATGGTCAATGGATTAGGAAGAGCCATTCCTATTCATATTCAATTTCATTGGAGTCTCCAAGTGAAAGATATAGGAATTGTAGTTCGTAAAAAGGTTGATCTATTATAAAATTTAACTCAATTTGTCATTATGAGAATAGTCGTCCCTATAAATGATGTTACTTTAGATGATGTCTAATGAATTAAATTTTGAGTACAAGTTATGATTTAGGAAATATATGAAAATCTAAAATATGCACACTTTATTTGTCTACAACTAGAGAGAGTTTAATTTCATATAAAAATATTTGAATAAAAACTTTACCTCACCTTAGATCTCAAGGATTTTGATTGATTCATTCATTTTTAAATCAATTTTTATCTTTATATATGGAAACATTGGCCTTTAGGAACTAGAGTCTCATTTTACTTATTTTTATAAATTTAGGGGTAGTGCAAGGGGTAGTAGAAGGTATAAAAAAATGAATATAAATAAAAAATAGATAAATTTATAAATATAACTCAATTTATCAAATGAAAACATAGAAAAAAATAAGCTAAATGAAGCAAGTTACTAAATTGATAAATTAAATTGCATTATATTAAATCCATTAAAAATGCCATATAATAGAATGAACTTAACATAGAATGGGCCAAAATATTGTTAACATTTGTTCAAAAGATTGATTGAAATAATATAGATACAATAAAGAAACCTCTAGAACTAGAAACTATGAGTTTTGATTCTAAAAATCAATACTTAAAAAAATTAACATTGAGAAGGGGCTCAATTTCACTATCTCCACTATCTCTTTTTTGATGAAAAACTTGATCTAGTCATGGGTAAAAACTTGTAATATAAATTGGATTTAAATGAGTTAACTATAGAAAACTAGACTAATAAAAAACAAGATCGAATACTAAAACAATGGCATGCCATTCAAAATTTATTAAAAGACTTACTTTTTTCCTTCATCTTCCTTTCAATATACAATGATTGAAGGCAACAATGTAAATGAGTTATGAATGGTAACTAGTATTGGATGCCATGTGTTGTTCCCAAAATCAGCTACGCTCATTTTTAGAACAACCTCTACGAAACTTGTCTGTTTCATGTTTTTCTCTCTAAGTTCATTTTTTGAGGCAAGTTTTTCTTATTCTCGTGTTTGCTCAACTGGCATCATCTGAAGTTCATGACATTCCCTTATTGAATTTTCTCAATAATGTGAAAATCATTACAATCTCGATGTGGCTAGAATACCAAGTTTTCATTTCTTAGAGTTAGTGTTTTTTAGCGTTTCTATGCAGGGGTGACATTTTTTGCCGCCACTGCATTTGCTTTGCATTTTCTATGCAAAGGCGGCATTTTTTGCCGCCCTTGCATCCGTCATGCAAGAGCGGCAAAATTTTCCGCCCTTGTATCCTTGGGATCTCTGCCATGCAGGAGCGGCAATTTTTTCCACCCCTGCATATATTTTCAAAAAACTATGTAGGAGCAGCGAATTTCATTGCCCCTACACTGTCTTGATTTTCACATGCAGCATTTATGGCCATGCATGTCGAGTGGTTAGGGGCAATTTTTGCCCCCATTTAATCTCTTTTTGCCCCATTTCAACCTCATTTTTCCATTTCTTCTCCTGCTCTCTACCTCTAGATGATCAAGCAAGCAAGAGGAAGCGTGTTTCCACTGGATTCAAGCCTCTTTTTATGTTATTCTTCAGGTAGGGTTTTGTTTTTGTTTTTATTTTATTTTTCCTCTCTTTTTAAAGTTGTTTTTCTTTATTTTATAGGTTTTCTTTTTTTCTTCTCTTTCTTCCCCTACCTCTTTTTCCCATCGAATGAGGTGATTATCTCCCCTTTTTTTCGCACCTCGACCCTCCTCTTCCCATCTTTCCCTTTCGGCCTTTCTGCCCTCACATCTAATCGATTAAATTTTTTTAAGAGCTGTAAAATTTACCACCCTTGTAGAACCCATTTCAAAATCCTTGTGTAATGGCGGTGAATTTTGCTGCCCTAACACAGTCTCTATCCACCCAGACTCATGCATCGGCAACATTTTTTGTTGTTGATGCAATTAAACCCAGACTAGGTATAAGGGTGGCAAAAATTTCCACCATTACACCAGACTTCCCTACCAAGTGTAAGGGTAGCGATTTTTGCTGCCCTTACATGTCTGACTATCTTAATGCATTAGCAGTAATTTTTGTCGCTGATACATTCTCCTTTCCACCCTGATATGCACAGGTGGAAAAAATTGCCACCTATGCATGCAAAACTCTTTCCACATGCAAGGAAAGAAATTTTTGCCACCCCTGCATACATTCTCCCCATTTCTTCCTAACTCTGGGAAATTTCATTTTTTCTATTTTTTGGGCCTACTCCCCTTTCCTTCTACTTTTTGACCTGCTCACACCTTAGGCTTTTCAAGCACGTTTCCCTAGTCATGATCACTCAACATGTAATTTTTCCAAATTGTGAATTTTTCTCCTAATTACATGATCATGAATTTTATCATAATATCTCCCCAAGATCCTTCTTCATCAACATATTTTCAACAAAGACTCATCCCGATGACTGAAGCTTCTCCAAACAAGACAAAGGTAATGAAGTACCAATATCAAGGTGTTTTCCCAATCACCTCGGTCACTTCTAATATCGACGACATTAGGGATATAGAGATTAGCCACATTGATATGTTTGAGTTTGTGGAGAGAACTAAGGCAAAAATCCAAACTCTGAAATGAAAAGGATAATTAAAAGCAACATCCATCTAGTCTCTTCTTTCCCTGTGGCAACACATCACACAAAGTTCATTCTGTAGTACACCCAATTCTACAATAAAGAGACCAGAGCTGTGTCAGATACTAGTGGCAACATGGTAATTTGACTGGACCCCAAATTTATCGATAAAGTTTTCATGTGCCCTCCTACTATCGAAGTATTGAAGATTGACTTCATCAAAGCACATAAGGAATATGACAAAGATCTCGAGAAGGCAAAGAAGGCGATTAACAATAGATGGCTCAAGACTCCTAGAGCTAATTTATCCAAATGGCCACGAAACTTTTTGAGGAGTGACTTTATAGAGGAATTTGGTGACTTAAGTACACTTCTCAGCAGAGTACAAGGTTTACCCACTTCTTCTCAATTTCATGAATGGATGTATCCCTTTATCAAGATAATTCTTCAAGGGAAATAAGTCATCTTCTAGGGTGAACAGATCAGTAATGCTCTGCATGAGTAATTGACAAAAGTGTCTACTACTTCAAAGTTCTATAGGACTTCGTACCTAGTGTACATTACAACTTTAATGAGAACCTTTCCAGGTTTGATGTCAGAAGGAGATATAAAAATCACCCCTATTTATCAATATTACCCTCAGCTAACACTAAAGAGATCAATCCATCACTTTAGGAGGGTAAATGATGCCTTCTTTACAGTATTTTTGTGTCTTTTTGATTCTCAATTGGAATAGAAGAGAGTATCGGATGAAGCCTAGACTGTCGTCAATGACTTCGGCTGTATGTTCTTACAATTCCCTACTTTTTGCTATCTGTGGGTTGGCTTTTTCCAAGGCTATCCCTATATGCTCCCCAAATTTCTTTATAATAAATTGGTCCTGATGGAGCTATGTAGATAAATTATTGTCATGCACAATAAATAGATGGAACTTAAGAAACCAGGTTTCAAGTTCCCAATTGAAATTGGCAAATACTCGATATTGACCTCTGCCAAAGCAAGGGTGATAGAGATCGAAATGCAACTTGTCACCATGAAGCATTTCAAAAGAAGGCTTAATTTTGACTACAGGGGTGTCAAAGACATGATCAAAAGGAAGACTCAGTTACATGAGCCCATGATCAAAGACGTTTAGATAGATTTTAAGAATAGTAGAAAACATCAGGAAGATGGACTACAAAAGACTCTCTGGAACAAATTAAATATCTATGGCTCACTGATATTCCTCCAAATCTAGTAGATGACAAAGATCTAGTCAATAGTAGGAATCTCATTGAACAAATTGCTAACTCTCCTCTTCCTCCAATTCAATGGTCTCAAAAAGAGATGACCTCTTTAAGGATGAGATTTGAACCAATATTGGCTAACACCAATGATTGGTTAAAAAACAAAGGGATCACATTAAAAGAATTTATCACAAGATCAGAGGCTAAATTCCAAGAAGAGATAAGGAGGAGAGTAGAAAATAGGACAAAGAATAAAAGCGATGTTCCTTCTCCTTCTAGGCCCCACAAGCTTAGGATCATCTTTGTGTCTAAGAAACCAAAGGTTGCCAAGAAAGAACCTGGATCAACAGATATGGGGGTTGAGAAACAAAGCACCCAAGATCAAGCAACAGAATAGATGGAAATAGATGATAGACATGTAGATCAATAGGGGATAGAAGCTCTATCTCCACAAGAGGGAGCACATCCAGTTGTAGGAGTTTCTTCTTCTCCACCCCAATCACCTGTTGCGACTCCTTCACCCATTTATCTCATCAGTATCTCTTTTTTTGGAGCTCCCTCTCCTTTTAGAGTTATTTTTGGTGACCCCCAAGGCATTTTTGGAGATGTCTTTCAATCATCAGGATCCATTCCCAGTCTTTCATCTCCTTCTTTCAACATCAGAGACAGTTCCACCTTTGATCAGTCAGTGGCCGATGTAGTTTTGCCTGATACTACACCTACTATGCCCACTACGCCTATTGTTCCCATCAGTAGTGCAGATGTTACTCCAGTGACACCAACTATAGGGACTATTTCTACTGTAAGTGCTTCTGCTCTCCCAACTTGGTTATCAACTTTCACACCTAAAAGAAAAAAGGAAGTCATCTCTCTAGATGACTTTGATTTAGGTTAAATAATGCCACTGAAAGCTAATACCCCAAAAAATCCAAGAATCCTTTCAAAAATTATTGGAGATAAGGGGCACAAATTTTTAGAGATAGCCAAACCTCCACCGGATGTAACCCTAGAGAATTTTGATATGAGTAGTTACTCTATTTCTCGAGTTGAGTTGGGGAAAATAACTCATGATGGCACCAAGAGTGATTTTCAGTCCGTAATGGATATCATGGTCCAAAAATTTGACAAAGAGAGAGAGATGAAAGATTATTACAAAGCAAAGGTAGAACAATTGACCGCGGTGGTTAGGAGATTCACTTTTGCCCCAAAGGCGGCAACTCTAGATGCCTTCTCTATAGATGATCCTATAATATAGAAAGTAGAGAAAACCTACCTAAAATGAAAAGTACTAGAAGATTACATAGATAAGATTCATGCACAAGGGATTTTCTTGTTTACAAAGGTGGCTGAGGAGACAGGTAAAATGAAGAAAATGAGAACAAAGTTAGAAGACCTTATCTCTCTTATTTCTCAAGATATTGATAGCACAAAGAAATATCTTAGCAAGTGGATAGAGATGAAATATTTGAAGAAACATACCTTAGTATCAATCGGCATCATTGCCAATAGATATTATTATATTGAAATCAAAGAATCACTAATATACAGGATCCAGGTACTTAGGGAGCTGATCAGTGACCTCAAATCTTTCAAGGATGCCAGTGAAGAAAGTGACACCAGCCTGTTGAATAGATTGGAGGAATTGCCTTGCAAACTCACCTCTCAAGACAATTAATTCCTTTCAATAGAGGAAATGATTTAGGAATTCAAAGGTACGATCCAAAGGCAATTCGAGGAAAAAGCTTTCTCAATGACTTCTGTATATAATATTTTAGATAATCAGTTAACTCTGGATAATCTAAAAACTAGGTTAACTAGTCATGCAAAAGCAATCATAACAGTGAGAGATGCCACAATCAGAGCTAAGGTATTCTTCAAAAATACCATTGCGCCAGATAGTATAGGGATACAGGCATCTATTGCTATGTACGATGCTCATCTGAAGAAGTTCGATGACAAGAGTTGAACTATTCTTCAATACTTTCTTCTTCATTATTCTCATGTACTTTGTAATTGACTTGGGACATTTTCACATGCACTTTTGTAATATGTAATTACATGTAAAAATCTATAAAAGTCCCAAAGTCAATGTTGACTCATCTTTGACTAGTTTTTCAATATTTAAGTATTTTTTCAATTTTGAAGGTTTTTCCCTATATATATAGAGGGGGCCTCTTTTGTAAAGGGATCTCTAGATAATTGAGAGCAAAAACTCTGTCAAAATTGAGATACTTATTGAGACTTTGATCTTAGCTTGTAAATCATATTTTATTGAATGAATGAGAAGCAGGTTATTTTTAGACTTTGTGTTGAAACAATTTGTGTTATTTAGGAAATAGTTCTTATGTTCTCTTTCCTAATAATCTCTCATCCATTTGATTGAATAAGCAAAGTGTGTGTATTGAAATTATCTAAAGACATTCTAAAGGATATCAGAAAGACTTTGAGCTAGATTTATCCTTGTGATCTTTTTATTTGTTGTAGTTTTAAGTGAAGACTTTGAGCTTTACTTCACTCTACTATTACGTATGCTTCGGATCACTGAAGGAGACAATGGAAGACTTTGTGTTTTCATGTGTTTTCTTGTGAACATAGTTACTACTCAAGAAGATTTTTTGCTATTTGTTAAATACCATTTCTGAAAGAAGAGGAATGCTTTCAGTCATCAACCATGATCTCTTTTGCTCTGTGAACATCATCTTTGAAAAAAGGTAGATGGATGGTGTTATTCTACCCTGAGTATTATTTTCTACTTATTTATATACATATATAGCATATAAGTGATTTATAGGGAACCTCCCCTTGATGAGAGGAGAGATTTATCTCATTAAGATGTGGTAAACCCACACTTTTTACTATATAAATCTCCTTGTACTATGGTTGATATACCCATTTTGCCATCAGTTAGCTGACAATAAAATATTCACCTAACAGCTTTTGGCAACTCCATTGGGGACTATGAACGTGCATTTTGAATCCTCAAGCTTTAACTTGAAGCATCTCCAATTCCTTTTTCATTTTTCACTCTGGGAGATCCACTGTACATGTGAAGCCAGAGAGCTCAAGGTATTGTTGATCCTGTATTTGAGTTGGTGTGACAAACTAACTTTGAGATTTCTCCTCCACCATCTCGCCTTCAGCAAACCAGGGGTTTTCCTCCTACCAATGTCAGATCTCTCATACCTGGTGAAGCTTCTAGTCTCAGTACTAATAAGGTTTTGTCTATATCAACCCCACCAAGATTTGTTATCTCTCCATTTAATCGTCCTATCATAATGGCCCAAGGTCCTTGGGGCAACTCCTTTGGTCCTCTTAATCTGACCCCACCTTTATATGAACTACCTCGTAGTTCAAGAGAGAATTTTCCCAAATTATATGGTGACGAGAAGGTTCATCCTGATGAGCATGTTATTTCCTTCTCTATATCATGTGGTGTGATAGGTGTGGAATACGAAGATGTAGTAGTGAGACTTTTTATAGAAACTTTGCAAGGCGTTGCCACGGATTTGTTCTACCACCTTCAAGCTCAAACTATAACTGACTGGAATACATACAAAGACAAGTTTGAGGCTAGGTTTAAACCTATTGAAGATGCACATGCCTTATTGACTAAGCTTATGAAAATGAAGAAGGAATCTCATGAGCCTATGAGGGATTTCATAGAAAAATTCAATAAGTTGAGGAACCAAATCCATATGATCGCTCAGCCAATGCCAGAGAATCTTAAGTGCTTTTTCATCAACTCACAACTTCTTGAAGTAAGTTTTCTATTGAGGTGGGCCGGTCCTATAGATCTCATTGTGGCACAAAATTTGGCTACTGAGGTGGAAGATGATCTTATTCTGGTAGGTAAGATCAAAAAAGACTAATAAAAATAAATTTTCTTCATCTGTTGAAAGTTCTTCCATGAGCATCACAGATCTTATGGTGCAAAAATTGATAAATAAACTACTGGCCTTGAAAACACAAATGGCCCAAGGTATGTCTGCTCTTGCTTATCGAGATATGCCAAGAAGGACATTTCAAAACTAGTCATATCAAGGCAATGCTGCCAGAAACCAAGGGCAACCAAACTGCCTACCTCCCCCACATGGGAAGCTTGCCAATGAAGCAGCACCTACTGATCAAGACAAAGCTGGAAGTAAAGGAGAAGTGTTTGATGGATCTTATGTTGTTTTTACCAGATTTTAGAACCAGACAGTTCAACAAGTTGATAAAGAAAAAGTGGGAGAAGAACCTCAGCTGGTAGTTTCTATCACTAAATGAGGGACTTCACTACCTTTCTAACCAAAAGATCAGGTAACTAACAAAAAAGTAAATACCTCAAACCACCCCATACCTTCTACTTCTATTTTTCATACCAGTACCACACTCAATAAAGATCAAGATGATGGTCCCCCTTCCTCTACCTCTGGCTCATTTCAATTATTTGATATAATTTATCATGCCAAAAAGACTAAGATTCAAATGACCAAGATTGAGTACTTGTGAGCCAATCCTAAATAGATTGATAGGTTGGCCGAATACGTGAGAAGTAAGACTGCCCCTATAGGACAAGATTCTTCAAAGGCAATTCATGATTCTTCCAAGAATAAATCCACCCAGAATAATCTTGTCGTTACTCCTCTTGTTGCTTTTGGAAAAATATAACCTTTTTATGTTTCCCTGTTGACAAATGGTTATAAATTTAGCAATTACATAATAGACTCTGGAGCTTCTAATAATGTTATTCCTGCCAAGGTAGCAGATTCTCTTAGTCTTACTTTGACTAAGACTTTTGGAAGGTGTTTTTCTATGGAAAACAAGCAAGTCCCACTCTTAGGTCAAATCAAATATGCTCAATTTACGTTTGAAACTTTTCCAGAAAAGAGAATCAAAATGACAGTCCTGGTGGTCGATGTTCCAACCTCTTATGGCATCCTTCTTGGGCAAAATTTTTGCAAGGATGTCAGTGGCAAATTAAGCATGGACCTATCTAAAGAAAGTATTCCAGTCAAGGGTGTTATGAAAAGGCTCTTCCCTAAGAAGGAAGTGAAATATGTGGTTACCCAGACCTTGGCACCGAAAGCTTAAATTTTGTTTGAGTCTTCAGGCATGGGTAACTACTTTCTATCCATGGAGGAAGTTTATGAGGCATCTGATGAAGCTCCTGCAGGAGACAACCTAGAAATGCATTCAGCTAGAATAGTAGGAGAATTAGTGGAGTGCAACACCAATGTGGAAGGATCTCCACCTCTAAATGAATAAGGATCCAGAGAAAAATCATTATCAAATGAGGTATGGATTCTAGAATTCGATGGCAGCTACTCCTCTACTAGCTCAAGAACTGGGATAGTGTTGATATCTCCTCAAGGAGATATTTTTCCTTCATATTAGTTGTAGTTTATCAACACCAAAAACATAGTTGAATACAAATCACTACTGCTTGGATTGAAGGCTACTTGAGATAAAGGTGTCAAACTCCTTCACGCCAAAGGTGATGCTAAACTAGTGGTTTGTTAGGTAAAGAACCTGTATCAAACCAAAAATAAGAAATTATGCCACTATCGCAATATAGTCTTGGATAAAATTCAAATCTTTGATGATTTTAGCATCTCAACCATACCCAGGGAATTTAATGATCAAGCTGATGCATTAGTTATTTTAGCAACTCTATTAGTTCCTCACCCTAATTTAAAAGGAGATAGGTACACTATTGAACTAGTCTTTCGACCAAGTGTACCTGATAATTCTAGCTATTGGCAGGTGTTTAACAATGATAACCAAATCATTACCTTCTTGGAGCAAAAGAATAGCTTTGAATAGCTTCATTTTGATGGCAATGAACCTCAGAAGCTTGAGCTAGCCTCTGAATCAAGTGCAAACATAGATGAAGAATTATTACAACTTAAAGGGAATAAGATCCCAAAAGGCCTAGTTTCCCTTGAGAAGTTGTTTGACAAACATAACAGATTCATTAAACAGTGGAAAAAAGATTCAAGCTCCTCCCAAGAATTTGATCAAGTAAATTTAGATACTGAGAAAAATCCCAAAGTGGTGAACATTGATAAATATTGTACTTAAGAAGAAAAGTTCAAGTTCACTACTCTGCTCTACTAGTATATAGATGTCCTTGCATACTCCTATGATGACCCGAAGTCACTCAAACTTAAAGAAATATACCATAACATTCCTCTCAAAAGTGATTCAGTGCCTTACAAGCAAAAATCTAGATAATACAATTTGAAGATAGTAGGTACTATTCTGTCTGAAATATAGAAAATGCTGAATGCTAGGATAATTTTTTCAATCCATCATTCCACATGGATTGCAAACATAGTTCCTATGAGGAAAAAAATGGTGAAATTCACATTTGTGTGGATTTTAGAAAATTGAATCAGTCATCCTTAACGGATAACTATCCTCTCCCTATCATGGATCAAGTTCTTTAGACGATGACTGATTTAGAGATGTTATCAATGTTGGAGGCTTCTCAGGATACAATCAAGTTGAAGTAAAAATAGCAGACCAGCATAAGACTATCTTCACCACACCTTGGGGCACCTTCACCTATCAAACAATGCCATTTAGTCTGATAAATGTAGGCTCCACATTTCAGAGAACAATGGACCTCACTTTCAAAGATGAAATAGGTAAGTTCATTGTATTATACCTATATGATTTAATAGTATTTTCCAAGCATCATCCTGACCATGTACATCATTTACAACAAGTGCTAGAACACTGTCGTTAGAATGGAATTTCTCTAAATCCTAAAAAAATTATTTTTGGGGTAATAGAAGGGAAACTTCTAGGGCACATTGTATCCCGAGAAGGCATAAAAATTGACTCAGAAAGAGTCAAGTCCATCCAGGAGCTTACCCTGCCCACAAGTAAGACTGCGGTTCACTCTTTCTTCAGAAAAGTAAATTTTTTACGAAGGTTCATCCCTGAGTTCACTGAGAAAACTCACCACATTATCAACATGATGAAGGGCAAAGCCACTTTCAGGTGGACTGCAGAGGGCAAGTCAGCGTTCGAAGACATTAAGAAAGCAATCACCTATGCACCAATTCTAGTTTGTCTAGACTACACCAAAGACTTCAAAATATATAGTTATGCTTCTAAACATACACTTTTAGCTATTTTGGTTCAACAGAACCAAGAAAGTGTAGACTCTCCTATTTCTTTCATGAGTTGTCTACTCAAAGCTCATGAACTAAAGTACTCAAACATGGAGAACCATGCTTATGTTGTGGTTAAAGCGGTGAAAGATTTCAGGTTTTATATCCTTAATTCACATACTTTAGTCTTGGTACCTGATATAATGATGAAGTCCATTCTAACTCAACAAGAGTTTGGTAAAAAAAGGGGTAAT
This sequence comes from Torreya grandis, assembly GCA_037957365.1. Taxonomy (NCBI): domain Eukaryota; kingdom Viridiplantae; phylum Streptophyta; class Pinopsida; order Cupressales; family Taxaceae; genus Torreya; species Torreya grandis. Next base: position 914,874 of record JARHVA010006107.1, on the reverse strand, counting down.
TAGATTGCTAAGATTTAGGAGTTTGATTTTGACATCAAACCTACCAAACTGGTGCAGGGAAAGGGCCTCTGCCAGTTGATTGCTAATAATATCCCTAAGGAAGTAGAAAATAAAGAAATAGAGATCGAATACGTGCCTACGATCCTCTTCGTTGCCACTATTGATGAGTGGTATTTAGATATTACCCATTTTCTAACCTATGGTGAGTGTCCCACTCATCTATCCTACAAAGAAAAATGAAATGTTAAGCTAAAGACTGCTAACTATGTCTTGCGGGATAATGGTTTGTATAAGAGAAGCCTTGATGGGGTATTTCTTCGCTGCATCGATAAGGTGCAAAAGATAAACTTTTAGAGTCTTTCCACAATTTGGGTTGTGGAGGACATTTTTTTGTGCCAGTGACATCCCATAAAATTCTATGAGTAAGGTACTATTGGCCTATGATGTTTCAAGATGCTTATAAATGGGTGCATAGATGTGAATTATGTCAGTAGTTCATCATAAAGCCTAAATTAGTCACGTTACCCCTCAAGCCAGTGGTAATCGAAGAACCTTTTCAATAATGGGGTATTGACTTCATTGGCATAGTCAACCCATTATTGACTTAATGGGGTATTGACTGATTATTTTACTAAATGGGTGGAAGCCATTCCAACTAAGCATGCTACTTCAGAAGTGGTATGTAATTTTCTTAAAGAAAATATTATTTCTTGATTTGGGGTTCCAATTAAAATTGTAATAGATAATGCAGCATGTTTCTTTTCTCATGAGATTACCCAGTTTTGCTTTTATTATGGAATTACCCTATCTCACACTTTTGATTATTTTCTACAAGGGAATGGCCAAGCAAAATTGAGCAATAAGAACCTGGTTATTATTATCAAGAAATTAGTAGATGATAATCAGAGGACTTGGCATAAAGCATTATTTGATGCTTTGTGGGTAGATAGGATTACACCCAAGAGGGCCATAGGCATGTCACCGTTCCAATTTCTGTATGACTTGAATGCAGAGATACCAATCATCTTGGAACTACCAACGCTCAGGTTAGCAAAGGCAATTAAAGATTCAACTTTTGAAAATTCAATTGATAAAAAGATCATGTGTCTAACTGAATTAAATGAGCAACAAACCATAGTGGTGGACTGGATTACTACACATTAGAATCAGGTGAAGAAACTTTTTGATAAGAGCGCCAAGATTCATGATTTTTAGATTAGAGATCAAGTCTTGTTGTGGGATAAGAAGAGAGAACCAAAGGGAATGCATGGCAAATTTGATTCTTTATGGAGAGGTCCATTTACCATTCATTAGATCTATGGTGAGAATAGCTTCTTGCTAGAATATCAAGATGGAGCACCATTCTCACTGCCTCACAGTGGGCAACATCTGAAGCACTTCAATCCTTGAAGTCTTAGATGAGTTCACTTGTATATTTTTATAGTTTTTTATGTTATTTGCTTTCTTTTGCTCTTTCATGTTTTTTTCCTTTTTGGCTTGACTCCGTAGCCAAATGGCTTAGATGAAGGCACTTAGAGACTGGTTTCTACTCCCATCAATTGGTTCAATTAATGAAAGCTCCCCAATAGGAGCCAATTGTTGTTCTCAAAATTAGCTACACTTATTTTTGGAACAACCTCTATGAAACTTGTCTGTTTCATGTTTCTCTCTCTAAGTTCATTTTTTGAGGCAAGTTTTCTTGTTCTCACGTTTGCTCAATTGGCATCATCTGAAGTTTGTGACATTCCCTTATTGTGTTTTCTCAATAATGAAAAAAATGTTACAATCTCGATGCGGCTAAAAGACCAAGTTTTTATTTCTCAAAGTTAGTGTTTTCTAGCGTTTCTATGCAGAGGCGGCATTTTTTACTGCCACTACATTTTCTATGCAAAGGTGGCATTTTTCACCACTCTTGCATCCATCATGTAAGAGTGGTGAAATTTTTTTCCCTTGCATCTTTTAAATCTCTTCCATGTAGGAGCGGCAATTTTTGATGCCCCTACATATCTTTTCAAATTCTTGTGTAGGAGCAGTAAATTTTGTTGCCCCTACACTATCTCGATTTTTGCATGTGGCATTTATGGCCACACGCGTCAAGTGGTTGGGGGAAATTTTTGCCCCCATTTAATCTTTTTTTGCCCCATTTCAACCTCATTCTTCCATTTCTTCTCCTGCTCTCTGCCTCTAAATGATCAAGCAAGCAAGAGGAAGCGCATTTCTACCGAATTCAAGCCTCTTTTCACATAATTCTTTAGGTAGGTTTTGTTTTTGTTTTTATTTTGTTTTTCCTCTCTTTTTAAAGTTATTTTTCTTTATTTTCTAGGTTTTCTTTTTCTTTTTCTTCTCTTTCCTCCCTTACCTCTTTTTCCCATCAAATGAGGTGATTCTCTCCCCTTTTTTCTGTGCCTTGACCCTCTTCTTCCCATCTTTCCCTTTCAGCCTTTCTGCCCTCGCATCTAATCGCTGAAACTTGTGCAAGAGTGAAAAAATTTGCCACCCTTGTGGAACCCATTTCAAAATCCTTGTGTAATAGCGGTGAATTTTGTCACCCTAACATAGTCTCTATCCACCCAGACTCATGCACCAGTGGCATTTTTTTCTACTGATGCAATTCAACCTGGACTAGGTGTAAGGGTAGCAAAAATCACTGCCATTACATCAAACTTCCCTACCAAGTGCAAGGGTGGTGTATTTTGTTTCCCTTACATGTCCAACTATCTTAATGCATCAACAGTGATTTTTTCCACCGATACATTCTCTTTTCCACCCTGAAATGCACAAGTGGCAAAAATTGATGCCTATGCATGCAAAACTCTTTCCACATGCAAGGGCGGCAATTTTTGCCACCCCTGCATACATTCTCCCCATTTTTTCCTAACTATGGGAAATTTTGTTTTTTCCATTTTTTAGGCTTGCTCCCCTTTCCTTCTGCTTTTTGACCTGCTCACACTTTAGGCTTTTCAAGCATGTTTTCCTAGTCATGATCACTCAACGTGCAATTTTTTCAAATTGCTAATTTTTTCCCTAATTGTGTGATCATGACTTTTATCATAGTTTCTTTTCGAGATCCTTCTTTGTCAACGTATTTTCAACAAAGGCTCATCCTGATGAATGAAGCTTCTACAAATAAATCAAACGTAATGAAGTACCAATATCAAAGTGTTTTTCCAATCACCTCGGTCACTTCTAATGTCAATGACATTAGGGACACAGAGATCGGCCATGTTGATATCTCTGAGTTTGTGGAGAGAACCAAGGCAAAAAATACAAACTCTAAAATGAAAAGGATAATTGAAAGCAACATCCATCTAGTCTTTTTTTCCCCTGTGGTGGCACATCACACGGATTTTATTCTCTAGTGTGCCCAATTCTACAACAAAGAGACCAGAGCTGTGTCAGATACTAGTGGTAACGTGGTAATTTGACTAGACCTCGAATTCATTGATAAAGTTTTCATGTGCCTTCTTGCTACCAAAGTATTGAAGATCAACTTTGTCGAAGCACAGAAGGAATATGAAAAAGATCCTGAGAAGGCAAAGAAGGTGATCAACAACAGATGGCTCAAGACTCCTAGAGCTAATTTATCTAAATGGCCACAAAACTTTCTAAGGAATGACTTTATAGAGGAAGTTGGTGACTTAATTACTCTTATCAACAGAGTATGATGTTTACCCTCTTCTTCTCAATTTCACAAATGGATATATCCCTTTATCAAGATAATTCTCTAAGGGAAATAAGTCATCTTCTAGGGTGAATAGATCAGTAATGCTCTACACGAGTAATTGACAAAAGTGTCTACTACTTTGAAGTTATATATGACTTTGTACCTGGTGTATATTTCAAATTCAATGAGAACCTTTCCAGGTTTGACATCAGAAGGAGATAGAAAATCCACTCCTATTTATTAATATTACCCTCAGATAACACTAAAGGGATCAATCCATCACTTTAGGAGGGTAAATGATGCCTTCTTCACAGTATTTTTATGTTTTTTAATTCTCAATTGGAACAGAAGAGAGTATCAGATGAAGCCTGGACTGTCGTCAATGACTTCGGCTGTATGTTCTTATAATTCCCTACTTTTTGATATCTATGGGTTGGATTTTTCCAAGGCTATCCCTATATGCTCCCCAAATTTCTTTCTAATAAATTGGTCCTAATGGAGCTATGTAGACAAATTATTATCATGCATAATAAACAGATGGAACTTAAAAAACTAGGTTTCAAGTTCCCAATTGAAATTGGAAGATACTCAGTATTGACCACTAATAAAGCAAGGGTGATGGAGACCAAAATATAACTTGTCACCATGAATCATTTCAAAAGAAAGCCCAATTTTGACTACAAGGGTGTCAAAAACATGATCAGAAGGAAGACTCAGTTCCATGAGCCCATGATCAAAGATGTCTAGATAGATTTAAGAACAGCATAAGACATCAAAAAGATGGACTACAACAGACTATCTATAGAAAAAATTAAATATCTAGGGCTCACTGATATTCTTCCAAATCTAGTAGATGATAAAAATCTGATCAATAGTAGGTATCTCACTGAACAAATTGCTAACTCTCCTCTTCCTCCAATTCAATGGTCTCAAAAAGAGTTAACCTCTTTAAGGATGAGATTTGAACCAATATTGGATAACACCAATGATTGGTTAGCAAACAAAGGGATCACATTAAAAGAATTAATCACAGGATCAGAGGCTGAATTTCAAGAAGAGACAAGGAGGAGAGCAGAAAACAAGACAAAGAATAAAAGCGATATTCCTTCTCCTTCTAGGCCCCAAAAGCCTAGGATCATCTTTGTGTCTAAGAAACCAAATGTTACTAAGAAAGAACCTGAGTCAATAGATATGGGGGTTGAGAAACAAAGCACCCAAGATCAAGCAACAAAATATATGGAAACAGATGATAGACCTACAGATCAATAGGGGACATAAGCTCTATCTCCATAAGAGGGAGCATAGCCAGTTGCAGTATTTTGTTCTTCTCCACCTAAATCACCTATTACAACTCTTTCACCCATTTTTCCCATTAGTATCCCTTCTTCTAGAGATGCCTCTCCTTATAGAGTTATTTTTTGTGACCCTCAAGGTGTTCTAGAGATGTCCTTTAATCATCAGGATCCATCCCCAGATTTTCATCTCTTTCTTTCAACATCGGAGATAGTTCCACCTTCAATCAGTCAGTGGCTGGTGCAATTTTGCTTGATACTATGATTATTATGCCCATTACACTAATTTTTCCTGCTAATAGTGTAGATGTTACTCCAGTGACACCAACTATAGGGACTGTTCCTACTGTAAGTGCTTCTACTTTCCCACCTTGGTTATCAACTTTCACACCTAAAAGAAAAAAGTAAGCCATCTCTCTAGATGACTTTGATTTAGGTAAAACAATGCCAATGAAAGATAAGACCCCCAAGAAGCCAAGAATCCTTTCAAAAATGATTGGAGATAAGGGGCACAAATTTTTGGAGATAGCCAAATCTCCACAAGATGCAACCCTAGAGAATTTGGATATGAGTAGTTACTCCATTTCTCGAGTTGAGTTGGGGAAAATAACTCATGATGGCACCAAGATCGATTTACAGTCCACAATAGATATCATGGTCCAAAAATTTGATAGAGAGAGAGAGATGAAAGATTATTACAAGGCAAAGGCATAAAAATTGATCACAGTGGTCAAGAGATTCACTTTTGCCCCAGAGGTGGCAACTCCAGAGGCCTTCTCCATAGATGATCCTATAATCCAAAAAGTAGAGAAGACCTACCTAAAAGGAGTACTTGAAGATTACATAGATAAGATGCATGCACAAGGGATTTCCTTGTTTACAGAGGTCACTGAGGAGACAAGTAAAATGAAGAAAATGAGAACAGAGTTAGAAGACTTTATCTCTCTTATTTCTCAAGATATTGATAGCACAAAAAAATTCTTACCAAGTAGACAGAGATGAAAGCTCTGAAAAAATGTACCTTAGTATCAATTGGAATCATTGCCAATAGAGATTCTTATATTGAAATCAAAGAAGCACTAATATACAGGATCTAGGTACTTAAGGAGCTGATCAATGACCTTGAATCTTCCAAGGGCACCAGTGAAGAAAGTGACACCAGCCTATTGAAGAGATTAGAGGAATTGCCTTGTAGACTCACCTCTTGAGACAACTAATTCCTTTTAGTAGAGGAAATGCTTTAGGAATTCAAAGGTATGATCCAAAGGGAATTTGAGGAGAAAGCATTCTCAATGACTTTTGTAGATAATATTTTAGATAATCAGTTAACTCTGGATAATCTAAGAACTAGGTTAACTAGTCATGCAAAAGTAATCATAGCAGTGAAAGATGCCACAATCAGAGCTAAAGTAGTCTTCAAAAATATGATTGTGCTAGACAGTATAAAGATATAGGCATTTATCACTATGTACGATGCTCATTTGAAGAAGTTCGGTGACAAGAGTTGAACTATTCTTCCATACTTTCTTCTTTATTCTTCTCATGTACTTTATAATTGACTTGGGACATTTTCACATGCACTTTTGTAATATGTAATTACATGTAAAAATTTGGAAAATTCCCAAAGTCAATGCTGACTCATCTTTGACTAGGTTTTCAATATTTAAGTATTTTTTCAAGTTTGAAAGTTTTTCCCTATATATATAAAGGGAGCCTCTTTTGTAAAGGGATCTCTGGATAACTGAGAGCAAAAACTCTGTCAAAATTGAGATACTTATTGAAACTTTGATCTCATATTGTAAATCATATTTTATTGAATGAATGAGAAGCAGGTTATTTTCAGACTTTGTGTTGAAATAATTTGTGTTGTTTACGAAATAGTTCTTATGTTCTCTTTCCTGATAATTTCTCATCTGTTTGACTAAATAAGCAAAGTGTGTATATTAAAATTATCTAAAGACACTATAAAAGATATCAGAAAGACTTTGAGCTAGATTTATCCTTGTGATCTTTTTATTTGTTGTAGTTTTAAGTGAAGACTTTGAGCTTTACTTCACTCTACTTTTACGTATGCTTCAGATCAGTGGAGACAATAGAAGACTTTGTGCTTTCATGGGTTTTCTTGTGAACATAGTTACTACTCGAGAAGATTTTCTACTATTTGTTGAATACCATTTCTGGAAGAAGAGGAACATTTTTAGTCATCAACCAGGATCTCTTTTGCTCTGTGAACATCATCTCTAAAAAAAGAGATATGGATGGTGTTATTCTACCCTGAGTATTATTTTCTACTTATTTATATACATATATAGCATATAAATGATTTATAGGGAACCTCCCCTTGATGAGAGGAGAGATTTATCTCATTAAGATGTGGTAAACTCACAATTTTTGCTATATAAATCTCTTTGTACTGTGGTTGATATACCCATTTTGCCATCAGTTAGCTGACGACAAAATATTCACCCAACAGCTTTTGGTGACTCCACTAGGGACTACAAATGTGCATTTTGAAGCCTCAAGATTTAACTTGAAGCATCTCTAGTTCCTTTTTCATTTTTCACTCTGGTAGTTCCACTATACACGTGAAGCTAGAGAGCTCAAGGTATTTTTGATCTTGCATTTGAGTTGGTGCAACAAACTAACTTTGAGATTTATCTTCCACCATCTTGCCTTCAGCGAACCAAGAGTTTTCTTCCTACCAACGTCAGATTTCCCATACCTGGTGAAGCTTCTAGTCTCAGTACTAATAAGGTTTTGTCTATACCAACCCCACCAAGATTCATTATTCTCCATTAAATTGTCCTATCATAATGGCCCAAGGTCATTGGGGAAAATCCTTTGGTCCTCTTAATTTGACCCCACCTTTACACAAACTACCTCGTGTTTTGAGAAAGAATTTCCACAAATTCTATGGTGACTAGAAGGTTCATCCTGATGCGTATATTGTTGCCTTCTCTATAGCATGCAGTGTGATAGGTGTGGAATATGAATATGTAGCAGTGAGACTTTTTGTAGAAATTTGCAAGGCATTGTTGTAAATTGGTTTCACCACCTTCAAGCTCAAATTATAACTGATTGGAATACACTCAAAGCTAAGTTTGAGGGTAGGTTTAAATCTACTAAAGACGCACATGCCTTGTTGTCTTAGATTATGCAAATGAAGAAGGAACCTCATAAGCCTATGAGGGATTTCATAGCAAATTCAATAAGCTGAGGAACTAAATTCCTACGATCACTCAGCCAACACTGGAGAATCTTAAGTGCTTTTTCATCAACTCACAACTTCCTAAATTAAGTTTTCTATTGAAGCAGGCCAGTCCTATGGATCTCGTTGTGGATCAAAACTTGGCTACTGAGGTGGAAGATGATCTTATTCTGGCAGGTAAGATCAAAAAAGACTCTAATAAAAATAAATTTTCTTCATCTGCTAAAAGTTTTTCCATGAGCACCACAGATCTTATGGTGCAAAAGTTGATGAATGAACTATTGTCCTTGAAAAGGCAAATGGCCCAAGATATGTCTACTCTTAATTATTAGGATATGCCAAGAATGACATTTTAAAACCAGTCATATCAAGGCAATGCTACCAAAAACCAAGGGTAACCAAACCGCCTGCCTCCCCCACATGCGAAGCTTGCCATTGAAGTAGCACCTGTTGATTCAGCAGTTGGTTACTTTGAAGCTGAATAGGATTTCTCACTCCAACCTGAGTTGGACCAATAAGATGATGCTAATATCTTTTAAGAACAAGAAGAAGAATTAGCTGATAACTCTAATATTGGTTTCCTAGATTATTAGGACAAAGTTGGAAGTAAGGGAGAAGTGTTTGATGGATCTTATGTTGTTTTTACCAGATCTCAAAACCAATAAGCTCAACAAGATGATAAAAAAATTGAGAGAAGAACCTCAGCTGGTAGTTTCTATCACTAAATGAGGGACTTCACTGCCTTTCCAACCAAAGGATCAGGGAACTAACAAAAAAGTAAGTACCTCAAACCATCATATACTTTCTACTTTTATTTCTCAGACCAGTACCACACTCAATAAAGATCAAGATGATGGGCCCCCTTCCTCTACCTCTAGCTCATTTCAATTATTTGATATAATTGATCATGCCAAAAAACTAAGATTCAAATGACTGAGATTGAGTACATGTGAGCCAATCCTAAACAGTTTGATAGGTTGGCCGAATACGTGAGAAGTAAGACTGCCCCTATAAGATAAGATTCTTTAAAGGCAATTCATGATTCCTCTAAGAATAAATCCACCCAGAATAATCTTGTCATTACTCCTCTTGTTGCTCCTAAGAAAATAGAACTTTTTTATGTTTCTCTATTGATAAATGGTTATAAATTGAGCAATTGCATAATAGACTCTAGAGCTTCTAATAATGTTATGCCTACCAAGGTAGCAGATTCTCTTGGTCTTACTTTGACTAAGACTTTTGAAAGGTGTTTTTTTATGGAAAACAAGCAAGTCCCACTCTTAGCTCAAATCAAAGATGCTCAATTTGCATTTGCATCTTTTCCAAAAAAGAGAATCAAAATGATGGTCCTGGTGGCCGATGTTCCAACCTCTTATGGCATCCTTCTTGGGCAAAATTTTTACAAAGATGTTGGTGGTGAATTAAGCATGGACCTATCTAAAGCAAAGATTCCAGTCAAGGGTGTTATGAAAAGGCTCCTCCCTGAGAAGAAAGTGAAATATGTGGTTACCCAAACCTCGGCACCTGAAGCTCAAATCTTATTTGAGTCTTCAGGCATGGGTAACTGCTTTCTATCCATGGAAGAAGTTCATGAGGAATCTGATGAAGCTCCTGTAGGTGACAACCTATAAATGCATTCAGTTGGAATAGTTGGAGAATTGGTGGAGTGTAATATGAATGTGGAAGGATCTCCACCTCCAAATGAAGAAGGATCTAGAGAAAAATTAGTATCAAATGAGGTATAGATTTTAGAATTTGATGGCAGCTACTCCTCTACCAGCTCAAGAGCCGAGATTGTGTTGATATCTCCTCAAAGAGATATTTTTCCTTCTTCATACAAGTTGTAGTTTAGTAACACCAAAAACATAGCTGAGTACAAATCCCTGCTGCTTGGATTGAAGGCTACTCGAGACAAAGGCGTCAAACTCCTTCACGCCAAAGGTGATGCTGAACTGGTGGTTTGTCAGATAAGGAACCTGTATCAAACCAAAAATGAGAAATTATGCCACTATTGCAATATAGTCTGGGATCAAATTGAAAGTTTTGATGCTTTCATCATCTTGGCCATACCTAGGGAATTTAATGATCGAGCTGATGTACTAGCTATTTCAGCAACTCTATTGGTTCCTCACCCTGATTTCAAAGGAGACAGATACACTATTAAACTGATCTTTCAACCAAGTGTATTTGATAATGCTAGCTATTGGCAGGTGTTTAACAATGATAACCAAATCATTGCCTTCCTAGAGTAAAAGAATAACTTTGAACAACTTCATTTCGATGGTAGTGAACCTTAGAAGCTTGAGCTAGCCTTTGAATCAAGTGCAAATGTAGGTGAAGAATTCCTACAACTTAAAGGGAATAAGATCCCAAAAGGCCTAGTTTCCCTTGAGAAACTATTTGACAAACATGATAGATTTATTAAACAATGGTAAAAAGATTCAAGCTCCTCCTAGGAATTTGATCAAGTAAATTTAGGTACCAAGGAAAATCTTAAAGTGGTGAACATTAGGAAATGTTTTACTCAGGAAGAAAATTTCAAGTTCACTACTCTGCTCCGCCAGTATATAGATGTCCTTGCTACTCCTATGATGACTTGAAGTCACTCAAACTTGAAGAAATTTGGCATAACATTCCTCTCAAAAGTGATTTAGTGCCTTACAAGCAAAAATCTAGACAGTACAATCTGAAGATATCAGGTACTATTCTATTTGAAATATAGAAAATGCTAAATGCTAGGATAATTTTTCCAATCCATCATTCCACATGGATTGCAAACATAGTTCCTATGAAGAAGAAAAATGGTGAAATTCACATCTGTGGATTTTAAAAACTTGAATCAGTCATCCTTAAAGGATAACTATCATCTCCCTATCATGGATCAAGTTCTTCAGACAATGAGCTGTTCAGAGATGTTATCAATTTTAGACGACTTCTCAAGATACAATCAAGTTGAAGTTGAAAAAGCAGACCAACATAAGACTCCCTTCACCACACTTTGTGGCACCTTCACCTATCAAAGAATGCCATTTGGTCTGATAAATGTAAGATCCACATTTCAGAGAGCAATAGACCTCAATTTCAAAGATAAAATGTGTAAGTTAATTGTAGTATACATGGATGATTTAACAGTGTTTTCCAAGCATCGTCCTGACCATGTACATCATTTATAACAAGTGTTGGAATGTTGTTGTCAGAATGGCATTTCTCTAAATCCTAAAAAAATTATTTTTGGGGTAACAGAAGGGAAACTTCTTCGGCACATTGTATCCTGAGAAGGCCTAAAATTGATTCAGAAAGAGTCAAGTCCATCCAGGAGCTTACCCTACCCACAAGTAAGACTGTGATTCACTCTTTCTTCAAAAAAGTAAATTTTTACAAAGGTTTGTCCCTGATTTCACTAAGAAAAGTTGCCACATTATCAACATGATGAAGGGCAAAGCCACTTTCAGGTGGACTATAGAGGGCAAGTTAGCGTTCGAAGACATCAAGAAAGCAATCGCCTGCGCACCAATTTTGGTTTGTCAACACTACACCAAAGACTTCAAAATATATAGTTATACTTCTGAACATACACTTTTAGCTATTTTGGTTCAATAGAACCAAGAAGGTGTGGAATCTCCCATTTCTTTCATGAGTTATCTGCTCAAAGCTCATGAGCTGAAGTACTCAAACATGGAGAAGCATGTTTATGATGTGGTTAAAAAGGTGAAGCATTTCAGGTTTTATATTCTGAATTTACATACTGTAGTCTTGGTGCCTGATACAATGATGAAGTCCATTCTAACTCAATAGGAGTTTGGTACAAAAAGGGGTAATTAGATTGTTAAGATTGAAGAGTTTGATCTTGACATCAAACCTACCAAACTAGTGTGGGGAAAGGGCTTCTGCCAGTTGATTGCTGATAATATCCCCAAAGAAGTAAAAAATAAAGAAATGGAGATCAAAGACGTGCCTACAATCCTCTTTGTTGCCACTACTAATGAGTGGTATTCAGATATTGCCTATTTTCTAACCTATGATGAGTGTCCCACTCATTTATCGTACAAAGAAAAATGAAATATTAAGTTAAAGGCTGATAATTATGTCTTGTGAGATAATGGTTTGTATAAGAGAAGCCTTGATGGGGTATTTCTTCGCTACATCGATAAGGTGTAACAAGATAAACTTTTGGAGTCTTTCCACAATTTGGCTTGTGGAGGACATTTTTCATGCCAATGACAGCCCATAAAATTCTATGAGCAAGGTATTATTGGCCTACGTTATTTCAAGATGCTTATAAATGGGTGCGTAGATGTGAATTATGTCAGCAGTTTGTCGAAAAGCCTAAATTAGCCATGTTACCCCTCAAGCCAGTGGTAATCGAAAAACCTTTTCAATAATTGGGTATTGACTTCATTGGCACAGTCAACCTATCTTCAAGTGTTAGGCACGATTATGTCCTCACTGCGATTGATTACTTTACTAAATGGGTGGAAGCTATTCCAACTAAGCATGCTACTTCAAAAGTGGTATATAATTTTCTTTAAAAAAATATTATTTCTCAATTTGGGGTTCCAATTCAAATTGCAACAGATAATGCAGCATATTTCTCTTCTCATGAGATTACCCAGTTCTACTTTTATTATGGAATTACCCTATCCCACACTTTTGATTATTTTCTACAAGGGAATGGCCAAGTAGAATCGAGCAACAAGAACCTAGTTACTATTATCAATAAATTGATAGATGATAATCAGAGGACTTGGCGTAAAGCATTGTTTGATGCTTTGTGGGTAGATAGGATTACACCCAAGAGGGCCATAGGCATGTCACGGTTCTAACTTCTATATGGCTTGAATACAAAGATACCAATCACCCTGGAACTACCAGTGCTCAGATTAGCAAAGGCAATCGAAGATTCAACCTTCAAAATTTTAATTGATAAAAGGATTATGTGTCTAATTGAATTAAATGAGAAATGAACCATGGTGGTGGACCGGATTACTATACATTAGAATTAGGTGAAGAAATTTTTTGACAAGAGGGCCAAGGTTCATGATTTTTAGATTAGAGATCAAGTCTTGTTGTGGGACAAGAGGAGAGAACCAAAGGGAGTGCATGGTAAATTTGATTCTTTGTGGAGAGGTCTGTTTATCATTCGTCAGATATGTGGTGAGAATAGATTCTTGCTAGAATATCAATATGGAGCGCCATTCTCACTACCTCACAGTGGGCAAAATCTGAAACACTTCAATCCTTGAAGTCTAAGATGAGTTCACTTGTACATTTGTATAATTTTTATGTTATTTGCTTTCTTTTGGTCTTTCATATTTTTTCTTTTTTGGCTTGACTCTGTAGCCCAATGGCTTGGATGAAGGCACTTAGAGACTGGTTTCTACTCCCATCAATCAGTTCAATCAATGGAATTTCCCCAATAGGAGCCAACTATTGTTCTCAAAATTATATACGCTTGTTTTCGGAACAACCTCTATGAAACTTGTCTATTTCATGTTTTTCTCTCTAAGTTTATTTTTTGAGGCAAGTTTTTCTTGTTCTCACATTTACTCAATTGGCATCATCTGAAGTTCACGATGATTCCTTATTGCATTTTTCCAATAATGCAAAAATTGTTACAATCTCGATGCAGCCAGAAGACCAAGTTTTTGTTTCATAGAGTTAGTGTTTTTTATCATTTCTATGCAGGGGCAGTATTTTTTGCCACCATTGCATTTGCTTTGCATTTTCTATTCAAAGGCAGCATTTTTCACCGCCCTTGCATCCGTCATGCAAGAGCGGAAAAATTTGCCACCCTTGCACCCTTGGGACTCTTCCATGCAAGAGCGGTGATTTTCACCACCCCTACATATCTTTTCAAACTCCTGTGCAAGAGCAGTGAATTTTGTCGTCCCTACACTATTCTTGATTTTTGTGCAAAGCATTTATGGCCACATGTGTCGAGTGGTTGGGGGCAATTTTTGCCCCCATTTAATCTCTTTTTGCCCCATTTCAACTTCATTCTTCCATTTCTTCTCTTGCTCTCTACCTATGGACGATCAAACAAGTAAGAGGAAGCATGTTTCAGCTAGATTCAAGCCTCTTTTCACATTATTCTTCAGATAGGGTTTTATTTTTATTTTGTTTTACCTCTCTTTTTAAGGTTGTTTTTCTTTATTTTCTAGGTTTTTTTTTCTTTTTCTTCTCTTTCCTCCCCTACCTCTTTTTCCCATCAAACAAGGTGATTCTCTCCCCTTTTTTCTGTGCCTCGACCCTCCTCTTCTCATATTTCCCTTTCAGCCTTTCTACCCTTGCATCGAATCACCAAAACTTATGCAAGAGTGGCAAAATTTGCCACCCTTGTGGAACCCATTTCAAAATCTTTGTGTTATGGCAGCAAATTTTCCTGCCCTAACACAGTCTCTATCCACCCAGACTCATGCACTGGTGGCATTTTTTGCCACTAATAAAATTCAACCTAGACTAGGTGTAAGGGTGGCAAAAATTGTCGCCATTACATCGAACTTCCCTACCAGGTGCAAGGGCAGTGATTTTTGCTGCCCTTACATGTCTAACTATCTTAATGCATTACAGCAATTTTTACCATCGATACATTCTCCTTTCCACCCTGACTTACACAGGGGGCAAAAATTGCCACCTATGCATGCAAAACTCTTTCCACATGCAAGGGCAGCAATTTTTTCTGCCCCTACATACATTCTCCCCATTTTTTCCTAACTCTGAGAAATTTTATTTTTTCCATTTTTTAAGCCTACTCCCCTTTCCTTCCACTTTTTGACCTGCTCACACCTCAATATTTTCAAGCACGTTTCCCTAGTCATGATCACTCAACGTGTAATTTTTCCAAATTGCTAATTTTTTTCCTAGTTATGTGATCATGACTTTTATCACAGTTTCTCTCTGAGATCTTTCTTCATCAATGTATTTTCAACAAAGGCTCATCCCAATGAATGAAGCTTCTCCAAATAAGTCAAAGGCAATGAATTACCAGTATCAAGGTGTTTTCCCAACCACCTCAGTCACTTCTAATGTCGATGACATTAGGGACACAGAGATCAGCCATGTTGATATGTCTAAGTTCGTGGAGAGAACCAAAGCAAAAAAACCAAACTCTGAAATGAAAAGGATAATTGAAAGCAACATCCATTTAGTCTCTTCTTTCCTTGTGGCGGCACATCACATAGAGTTCATTCTCTAGTGTTCCTAATTATACAAAAAAGA
Organism: Torreya grandis; assembly: GCA_037957365.1. Classification (NCBI taxonomy): domain Eukaryota; kingdom Viridiplantae; phylum Streptophyta; class Pinopsida; order Cupressales; family Taxaceae; genus Torreya; species Torreya grandis. The sequence continues at coordinate 899,492 of JARHVA010006107.1, read as the reverse complement.
AACCAGAGATGTGTCAGATACTAGTGACAACATGGTAATTCAACTAGACCTCAAATTCATTGATAAAATTTTCATGTTCCCTCCTGCTATTGAAGTATTAAAGATCGACTTCATCGAAGCACAGAAGGAATATGACAAAGATCTTGAGAAGGCAAAGAAGGTGATCAACAACAAATGGCTCAAGACTCATAGATCTAACTTATCCAGATAGCCACAAAATTTTTTGAGGAGTGACTTTATAGAGAAAGTTGGTGACTTAATTACTCTTCTCAGTAGAATATGAGGTTTAGCCTCTTCTTTTCAATTTCATGAATGGATGTATCCCTTTATCAAGATAATTCTCCAAGGGAAACAAGTCATTTTCTAGGGTGAACAGATCAACAATACTCTATATGAGCAATTGACAAAAGTGTCTACTACTTCAAAGTTCTATATGACTTGGTACCTAGTATACATTACAGCTTCAATGAGAACCTTTCCAAGTTTGACGTCAAAAGGAGATAGAAAAACCACCTATGTTTATCAATATTACCCTTAGCTAACACTAAAGGGATCAATCCATCACTTTAGGAGGGTAAATGATGCCTTTTTCACAATATTTTTGTGTCTTTTTTATTCTCAATTGGAACAGAAGAGAGTATCAGATGAAGCCTAAACTGTCATCAATGACTTCAGCTGTATGTTATTACAATTCCCTACTTTTTGCTATCTATGGGTTGGCTTTCTCCAAGGCTATCCCTATATGCTCCCTAGATTTCTTTTGATAAATTGGTTCTGATGGAGCTGTGTAGACAAATTATTGTCGTGCACAATAAATAGATGGAACTTAAGAAACTAGGTTTCAGGTTCCTAATTGAAATTGGTAGATGCTCAGTATTGACCGCTGCCAAAGCAAGCGTGATGGAGACTGAAATGCGACTTGTCACCATGAAGTATTTCAAAATAAGGCCTAATTTTGACTACAGGGGTATCAAAGACATGATTAGAAGGAAGACTCAGTTCCATGAGCCCATGATCAAAGACATTTGGATAGATTTAAGAACAACAAAAGACATCAAGAAGATAGACTACAACAGACTATCTCTGGGACAAATCAAATATATAGGGCTCATTGATATTCATTCAAATCTAGTAGATGACAAAGATCTGGTCAATAGTAGGTATCTCACTGAACAAATTGCTAACTCTACTCTTCCTCCAATTTAATGGTCTCAAAAAGAGTTGACCTCTTTAAGGATGAGATTCGAACCAATATTGGCTAACACCAATGATTGGTTAGAGAACAAAGGGATCACATTAAAAGAATTCATCATAGGATCAGAGGCTAAATTCTAAGAAGAGACAAGCAGGAGAGTAGAAAATAGGACAAAGAATAAAAGTGATGTTCCTTCTCCTTCTAGACCCCACAAGCCTAGGATCATCTTTGTGTCTAAGAAACCAAAAGTTACTGAGAAAAAACCTGAGTCAACAGATATGGGGGTTGAGAAACAAAGTGCCCAAGATCAAGCAATAGAACAAATAGAAATAGATGACAGAGCTACAGATCAATAGGGGATCGAAGCTCTATCTCCATAAGAGGGAGCACAACCAATTGCAAAACTTTCTTCTTCTCCATTCCAATCACCTATTACAGCTCCTTCACAAATTTCTCCCATTAGTATCCCTTCTTTTGGGGCTACCTCTCCTTCTAGAGTTATTTTTGGCGACCCCCAAGACATTTCTAGAGATGTCTTTCAATCATCAGGATCCATCCCTAGTCTTTCATCTCCTTCTTTCAACATCAGAGATAGTTCCATCTTCAATCAGTCAGTGGCTGATGCAATTTCACTTGATATTACACCTACTACACCCACTACACCTATTATTCCTACCAGCAGTGTAGATGTTACTCCATTGACACCAACTACAAGGATTGTTGCTACTATAAGTGCTTCTGCTCTCCCACCTTAGTTATCGACTTTCACACCTAAAATAAAAAAGCAAGCCATCTCTCTAGATGACTTTGATTTAGGTAAAATAATGTCAGTGAAAGCTAAGACCCCCAAGAAGCCAAGAATACTTTTGAAAATGATTAGAAATAAGGGGCACAAATTTTTGGAGATAGTCAAACCTCCACAAGATGTAACCCTAGAGAATTTCGATATGAGTAGTTACTCCATTTCTCGAGTTGAGTTGGGGAAAATAACTCATGATGGCACCAAGAGTGATTTGTATTCTACAATAGATATCATGGTCCAAAAATTTGATAGAGAGAAAGAGATGAAATATTATTACAAAGCAAAGGTACAATAATTGACCGTGGTGGTTAGGAGATTCACTTTTGCCCTAGAGATGGCAACTTCAGAGGCCTTCTCTGTAGATGATCCTATAATTCAGAAAGAAGAGAAGACCTACCTAAAAGTAAAATTACTTGAAAATTACATAGATAAGATGCATGCACAAGGGATTTCCTTGTTTACAAAGGTGGCTGAGGAGATAGGTAAAATGAAGAAAATGAGAATAGAGTTAGAAGACCTTATCTCTCTTATTTCTTAAGATATTGACATCACAAAAAAATATCTTAGCAAGTGGATAGAGATCAAAGCTTTGAAGAAAATTGCCTTAGTATCAATTGACATCATTTCCAATAGAGATTCTTATATTAAAATCAAAGAATCACTAATATATAGGATCTAGATACTTAAGGAGCTGATCAGTGACCTCGAATCTTCCAAGGATGCTAGTGAAGAAAGCGACACCAACTTGTTGAATAGATTGGAGGAATTGCCTTGCAGACTCACCTCTTGAGACAACCAATTACTTTCAATGGAGAAAATGATTCAAGAGTTCAAAGGTATGATCTAAAGGGAATTCGAGGAGAAAGTGTTCTCAATGACTTCTATAGATAATATTTTAGATAATCAGTTAACTCTGGATAATCTAAGAACCAGGTTAACTAGACATGCAAAAGCAATCATAGCAATAAGAGATGCCACAATCAGAGCTAAGGTAGTCTTCAAAAATACCATTGTGCCAGATAGTATAGGGATACAGGCATCTATCGTTATGTACGATGCTCATCTGAAGAAGTTTGGCGATAAGAGTTGAACTATTCTTCCATACTTTCTTCTTCAATCTTCTCATGTACTTTGTAATTGACTTGGGACATTTTCACATGCACTTTTGTAATATGTAATTACATGTAAAAATCCAAAAAAGTCCAAAAGTCAACACTTACTCATCTTTGATGAGGTTTTCAATATTTAAGTCTTTTTTCCAATTTTGAAGGTTTTTCCTTATATATATAGAGGGAGCCTCTTTTGTAAAGGGATATTTAGATATTTGAGAGAAAAAACTCTGCTAAAATTGAGATACTTCTTGAGACTTTGATCTCAACTTGTAAATCATATTTTATTGAATGAATGAGAAGCAAGTTATTTTTAGACTTTGTGTTGAAATAATTTGTGTTATTTAGGAAATAGTTCTTATGTTCTCTTTCCTGATAATCTCTCATCTGTTTGATTGAATAAGCAAAGTGTGTGTATTGAAATTATCTAAAGACATTCTAAAGGATATCAGAAAGACTTTGAGCTAGATTTATCCTTGTGATCTTTTTATCTGTTGTAGTTTTAAGTGAAGACTTTGAGCTTTACTTCACTCTACTGTTATGTATGCTTCGAATCAGTGAATGAGACAATGGAAGACTTTGTGCTTTCATGGGTTTTCTTATGAACATAGTTACTACTCAAGAAGATTTTATGCTATTTTTTGAATATCATTTTTGAAAGAAGAGGAATGCTTTCAGTCATCAACCAAGATCTCTTTTGCTCTTTGAACATCATCTCTGAAAAAAGAGAGATGGATGGTGTTATTCTACCCTAAGTATTATTTTTTGCTTATTTATATACATATATAGCATATAAGTGATTTATAGGGAACCTCCCCTTGATGAGAGGAGATATTTATCTAATTAATATGTGGTAAACCCACACTTTATGTTGTATAAATCTCCTTGTACTATGGTTGATATACCCATTTTGCCATCAGTTAGCTAACAACAAAATATTCACCCAACACCATGTATATTTTGCATGATAAGATATAGATAACACTAATACTTTATGTATATATTTCATGGTTAATCTTATAAATAATAAAATTCAAATTCACTGGGAAAAATACTATTAAATTGATACATAAGAAGATCTAAACTTATCTTTTAGCTTTAGATAAAATAATAATTATTCTATTAATAATTAATAGAGTTTTTATAATGTACTATAATTTACTAGTGATATGAATGTCACTAAATTGATATCAAAATACAAAACTAAATTATATCATTTGAAAAATATCAACATGATTGGGATTTAGCTTAAACATTTGTAAGCATTAAAGTGTCACAAGGCATGGGTATAATATCAAATAATGGGAAATGAGCTAATATTTTGTTCCAATAATATTTATTATGTAAATGAATTGAATTATAAATATCTAAGAAAAAATAAATCAATAATCATCAATGAATAAAATCTCTATGTACTTTAATTGTGTTCTCCATTTATATTAGTAGTTTCAAATTAGGTTCCAACAAGATTAAAACCTCTAGAGTTGTAGGGTTATCTTCCAATCTTGTGAAATTTTTAATCATTTTCCTTATTTTTCATCATAAATTCGAGCATTTCCTAATCCATTAACCATTTATATTCTATAAAAGTATAAAGGAACCCAAGATAATGAAAAGTGTAACTTATTTCTAATATCTATCAATTACCATAAGCATTATGGAGTATTGATTGTGTTTTATTATAAGATACATATTTTCTTTGATATGAATTTAATTGATAGTAAATTTAAATCCTATCAATAATATTATATTTTTGAATAAGGATTCCATAGAAGGGAGGTTAGTATAGTGTTAGTTAAGAAAATAAACATTCTAAACACTAACACCTCTAGCTTAGACACTAGGAAGAACATAGGTAACAAGCATACAACAAAAACACAACTAGAAAACAAAATAAATAATCCTTTTATCTTCCTTGTGGCTCCAAAATGTCTTGTTTAAGTGGTTTGCACAACTTTGTATATCAATAAATATATTTCAATGAAGCTCCATTTACTCCACCTCTCCTTGGCACATTAGTTTGGCTTGGTTGGCTTATCTTGGCTTATGAAATTGGCATGGTAACGCTACTAGCAAATATTCTTGAAGTTATTTTAGCATAATAAGATTTCACTAATGAATCTTGTTGATCAATATATAGGGCCTTTTATTTATAGCCTCCAAAGTTAACTCTCACCTAAGGTGAGTTAAGGTTGAGTTTAAACATGGAATGAGTTCAAACTAACCCTAGGTGAGTTGAGGTTAAATCTAGTTGAGTTAAAAAAAGGGTCATGTAATTATGATTTTCAATTAATAAGTATGGATCTCAAATTTATTATTTTTAGATATTTTGGGAGAGCTTGATAACTCATAAAGGCAATGATGAAGAAGCTTGATATTTTGAATTTTGGAATTTCTATTTTTAGATATTCATTAATTGTAAATGGATAATTTAACTAATCATTTAATCTAGTTTAATTAGTTAATTCATTTTGATTATCATTTATCTCTTTTAATATTTATTCAAGTTCCCCACTTAATGGGTCTATAGGTCAAATTATTAGTTGTTAGGTTGTAAGGTGACTGAGGATGACTCTGTGAGATATTATTGTTGCATACAATATAACCCAAATAGAGATGCCTCAACACAATTATAATAATTAATGAATGATGCATGGATTAAATTGGAATGTTTATTAATTTTTAATCTTAATTTACAATGTTTGGTAGAAATCAGTTTGAAGTTCGGTTGTAGCTAGTTGTGGCCAGAATAGGGTGTTTATAGTTTGACCCTATTTGGAAAAGCATTGCAATATATAAGCATAGTAACATTTTCTCAAATAATGAAAAGGTCTCGTATGCCTAATGCCCTAAGAAACAATGGATGAGCCTTGGATTCCCACTTGATGGAGTGGTCATCAAAGAAGGTCAGTAATTAGTCCCTCAAAAAAAGGAAATGATGTGACCAAAAGGTTAAAAGGGGGTAGAAAATATTGATTTTCCTAAAGGTGGTTATAATTAGTGGCATACTGAGATGCCCCAATTAGACAAATAAAAATGATGATTTTCCCAAATGTGTTCATAATAATCAACATAGCAAGGTAAAAAGATAATAATTTTCTCAAAGGTGGCTATAATCATTAGTAAAATGAAAACATGCTCCAGTTGGGAAGATAGAGATAATGCAAAAGATGTTTATAATCATAAGGATAATGAAAACATGCCCCATTTGGGTGGATAGAGATAATGATTTTCTCAAAGGTAGTTATAATCATTATCATAATGAAAACATGCTCTAGATGGGCAAGAGAAGGATAATGATTTTCTCAAAGGTGGTTATAATCGTTGGCACAGAAGTTTAGAACAATATGGAAAATTGGAAAAGGGGAATTACGAATTGAATTCATACTCATGAAAAAAGATTGAGTTATTATAAAATAGAAAGATGAATTTGGGAAACCTACTAGTATGGAGTTGCACATCCTAAGTATCAAGGATTAAAATTCATTCATGATTTAATTACTCTGTATTTAGGTAATGATGAAGGTAGATCAAGATTTTGTCAGGTGACCAAGGAGAAGTACCATGACAACATTGGTTATAATATTTCTCAAACTAATTTTTGTTTTAGTACATATGGTATGCACCATGATATATAAAACCATGATAACTTACCCATAAGGTACATAAAGACTGACACGTGATCCAATAAACAATCAAAAATAATGCACCAATGATAAAAATCATGATGATAATGTTGAGGTATGAATATGGGTGGACTTAAGTATAATGCACAAGGAATCATCCAATGAACATAGATATACTAATTCAAGGTACAATAATGAAAGTAAACAAACATGTAAATAAAACACTAATATACTAAAAGTACAACAAAACACCAAAAAATAAAATAAGAAAAATAGAATGAAATGAATACAAACAATAGTTAATCACAATGTTAGTGTAAACAAAAAATAAATCATTTGTGCATGTTTAATAGAGGTGTTACTCTTGGTAACAGGGTGACCCCTAAGCTAGTTATCAATGATGTAGGTATAACAACATAAGAATAATTGGCATAAGGTTTCCCTTAGGCCATAGGGAGATAATGACACACAATATGACAAAGATTTCCCCTAGGCTAGAGGAAATAATGAAACAAACAAAGAAAAAGGGGAGGATAGAAGAAAAGGAATGGGGTAGCCAAGCTGACTTCATATGCATAAGGTAAGTGGACACTACATACATAGTTCTATGGATGCAAATATCAAACATGAAATTCAGGATAAATGTAGTTTTCCTAGGATATGGGACAAAATAAAAATGATGATAATAAAAACATGATTGTGTTGTAGAGGAAATATGGGAATGGTCTCATAAAATGGTGAGAGCATGAGAAATGTTTACTCATAAAATGGTTAGAGTGTAAAATGAAGCTAAGTAGTCATTAGTGTATCAAAATCAAATATAGAATGATCACTATATGAACTCATAAAATGGTAATAATGTAGGGCTCAAGGTCAACAATGATGGGGAAATAAAATGATAAGTGGTTACCTAGGAAATAGGTAGGAGTCCCAAGATCCTTAAGGCAAAGAAGTGGTCAAAAATAAAATAAGTATGGCCAAGCTAACCCAGCATACCCCATGTATATAGGTGCTTCCTACATAGTCTATGTGGACCTTAGAATGATGTAGTTATCATATAAATGGGGAGGAGGAAATTACCAAGGTGGTCTTAGAAATAAATTAAACAAAGAAGATGTCCCATCCCAAAAAAATTGATGGATTTATATCTCATGAGGAGATTCTAAGCCAATTTTTCATGATTTTTTGATTTTTAGGATTTGTTAAATATTTTAAAAATGTCTTGGTAATTTGATAAGCATCTCAACTTAATTGAGAATTATAATATACTAAATTGTCTAACTCACAAAATAGCAAGAGCGTTTAAAATTAAAATTGCTCATAAAATAGCAACATCATGGTAAAAAGGTGAGTGAGATGACCTCAATGGGAATCGAGCATAGCCTACATAGACCCATAAAGACCTCAAGTCATTTTATTTCTACCTTCATAGTAGGAGAATCGACTAAGTAGAAACAAGCTCACAAATTAGGAAAATGGCATAAGAATGGCAAGGTGATACTATAATGTATAGTAAAGGTGTCGATCCTAATTTTCCCATGGGTAGTTATAATTAGGAAATAATGGAATGATTTAATGATACTAATTTTCCCAAAGGTGGTTATAATTAGTATCATTGAGTGGGATACTAATTTTCCCAAATGTTGTTATAATTAGGAATACTCGTAATGAAATGAAATAACAAATGAAGGATGCAACTACCAAACCATTATCATATTGGTCCAAGATATTGCCCTTGTGTATATTATTGATTCAATTGTAGAAATTTTTATTTGAATCTCCTTGTTGAAGGTTTCTAAAGAACCAATGGAATGGAACCAAAGTCAAAGGGTTAGGAAGGGAGGATAAAAATAAATTTGGTCAATATAGAAGGTATGGTAGAATGGTATATGGTATGGTACAAAGAAGATGACAATATGGTATAATGTAAATAATCCTCATATAAAATACTTTGTCTCTCAAGTGAAGTAACATTTGAGATGTATGATGTTCATCAGCTCATCAAGTTCATCTTCGTCTAGTGTAGCAAGCTTGTATGCTCCAGATCCATAGTTAGCAATAATGACATATGGGACTATCAAATTGGGTTTAAACTTTCCCTTCTTATTCTTCTCATCGGTGGTGTTATTTTGGTTTTATTTGACAACAAGATCACCAAGTTCAAACTCTTTGTGTTTGAATAATCGATTATATTGGCCATAAAGTCTATTTTGGTATGCTTGAAGGCTTTTGACAGCATCTATTCATTTTTCATCAAGTAACTCTAGCTCTTGTAGGTGAGATACTCTATAATATTCATCATCCAAGATGTGTTTCAACAAGATATGCAAGGTAACTCAACCTCAATGGGAAGAATGGCCTTTGTGCCATAGAAAATGGAATATAGATTAGCTCCTATTGGAGTATGGTAATTATTATGATATGCCCAGAGGGAATGAAACATTTGGAGGTGCCAATTGTAGCCAACATCATTCATAATCTTTTTAAATATGTTTATAATGATTTTATTATATGCCTCTACTTGGCCATTACCTTATGGGTAATATGCGGTAGAAAATTTTTGGGTGATATTGTACTTGGAATAAAGTGTTTTAACATTCTTGTTCTTAAATGATCTACCATTATCAGATATAATGTCGTATGGGATACCATAGTGATATATGAGATGATAGAATATGAATTTGTAAATTTGTTTTCTAGTCACATAAATGAGGGATATAACTTCAACCAATTAGTGAAATATTTGGTAATGGTAAGGATATGTTTATGGCCATCAGATGAGGTAGGGTTAATCTTCCCAATGAGATAGAGTCCCCATGTTACAAATTGCCATGGTGTAAGCATTGGTTTGAGTGTTTTGGATAGAGCATGAATCAAATTAGCATGCCTCTAACACTTATCACACCTTTTGACATAAGCATCTACATCTACTTTCATAGTTGGCCAATAGTAACCAATACATAGGATTTTTTTTGCTAGGATGGCCCCATTTGTGTGGGATCTACATACTCTTTCATGAACTTCCCATAATGCTAATGTTGCTTCAACCAAATTTAAACAATGAATAAAATTTCCATCAAAGTTGTGGTGGTTAAGGGTTGGGACAAGTAAGGTATAGCTTAAGGTTTGGTGGGTAAAGGCCTTTTGTTGTTTACATGAAAGGACTGGTGGCATGATATAGTCATAAAGGTAGTTAAAGAGTTATAAATACCATATAGAGTTGGGACCAACAATATCATAGATCATTGTGACAATCTAAGGTTCATGAGTAGGTGATAGAATATTTTCAATGAGGAATTGATATTCTTTTGCCTTCTCTATGTGGTGGATCAAAGAGCCAATGGTGGCCATGGCCTCATTGTCTTGTTACTAGCCCTAGGTATGTGTTCAAGTTGTATGTTGGTAATATGTTGCTTGATAATGTCAACCATGGCCTTATATAGCACCATATTATCATCTTTGGTTTGAAAGTGGTTTTTAAGTTGATTGATGATTAACTAAGAATCACCATAAATTGTGAGATGTTGAATATTCCATTATACTACTTGATGAAGCCCTACAAGTGATTCATATTCTACCATGTTATTAGTATAAGGAAATATGATATGAAATGATTTAGGTATAAGATCCCCCTATGCTATAATAAATAATAGGTCTAACCCTAATCTATGTGATGTGAATGATCTATCAAAATATAACTTCAGTGCTTCTCCTTCAGAGGTGTTTCGATGATGATCATGATGGACTTGTCTAGGAATTGAAAAGTGAGGGGTTCAGTATCTATAAGGGGAGCTTTAGTAATTTGATTTATAGCTAATTATCCCTTTATAGCTTTTTGGTTAACATACTCAATCTCAAACTTGCTCGAAAGTATGATCCATTTAGCCATGCATCCTCGTAAAGTTATCTTGGATATTAGATACTTGAGTGGATCTACTTTAGAAATAACTAAGGTCTTATTGTTAAGCATGTAATGTCACAACTTTTGGGTTGTAAAGACCATAACTAAACAAGAGTTTTATATTTTCATATATTTTTGTTCATATGCGACCAATGTAAATCTTAGATAGTACATGGAATATTCTTTCCCATTGTCATCATGCTGAGCTAGAAGTGCCCCCAGAGCTTTGTCTATGGTATATAGTTATAGTAAAAATGGATTTCTTAGTATTGGTGGTAACAAAAGAGGTGGATTGGAAATATATTCCTTTAGATGTTGAAAGGCTTTCCAGAATTCTTCATCCAAATTAAATGTGACACCCTTATTTATTATGTAAATGGATGGCATTTGTCAGCTAATTTTGAGATGAATCACCTAATAGATTGAATTTTACCCTATAAAATATGGAGCTAATTCAAATTATAAAGTGGTGACATCTCAATAATGGCATGTACTTTGGTAGGATCAACTTTAATGACTTGGTGAGATACAATGAAGCCTAAAAATTTACCATAAGTGACACCAAAGACACTTCTTGGGATTAAGTCTGACCTTGTATTAATGAAGCCTTTCAAATATTATTCATAGTGTAGATGGATGATCGACATGGGTCTTTTATTTACCCAATATATTGTAGAGATAATCTTCAACAATGTCATGTATCATATCATGAAATATGATGGTCATGGTTCTTTGGTATGTGGCCTCAGCATTCTTGAGACCAAATGGCATAAGCTAATAATAAAACATTCCCCATGGAGTGGTAAAAATTATCTTATGTTGGTCTTCTAGCATGATCATAATCTGATTGTACCTTGAAAATCTATCCATAATTGAAAGCATTTCGTACCCTACTATGGAGTCAACTATCATGTCAAATTTTAGTAGAGGAAAGTCGTAATCAAGGTAGGCCTTGTTGATGTCTCTAAAATTAGTGCAAATCTTGATTCCTTATAGCTTCTTACTAACAAGAACAACATTTGAGATCTACTTTGAATAGTTGATCAGTCAAATGCATCTCAATTCTAAGAGTTTTTCCAACTCTTTATTTACTAATATAATAATATGAGGATGCATCTTATGCAATTTATGCTTCACATGTTTGGCATTAGCATGTATAATAAGGTGGTGTATAACCAATGTGGGGTTCAAATATTGCATGTCTAAATAGGCCCAAGTAAAGATGTCAAAAAATTCCCTTAGAAGGGCTATAAAAAATTCATGTTCTTCCTCAGTGAGGGATGTACCTAATTTAATCCATTTCAAGTCATTTAAAGTCTTGATGTTGAATTCTATAGTATCTTCTAATAGAACAGTTGAGCCATCTTCTAGAATGGTTGGTAATGATGTGAATTGGCCTATAATTATAGATTCCTATGGTTAGACTAGTTCTTCAAGCTCTCTTAAACAATATGAATCTAAATATCCTAATGGTAAAGATGGCCATGTTAAAAATATTGTTATAAATTCTTAGGCAATTTGATCAAAGGCATTTTGTTCTTCAGAACTAAACACTGACTCAAAATAAACTTCATCATTAGTGGTCTCCTAAACTTCATTCAAGGAAAGGTGAACACCCCCATATAATAGCACCTAAAATAGGTTTTCACCAGAAGACTAGCTTTTCTCTTTACTTTTACCCTGGTCCAAAAGTGTTTCAAAGAAGTTTTCAATTTGGGAATTTAATGTTTTAATATTTTATTTTTGTCTAAGGGTGTTCACCCATTCTCCAAAATAGGTTGAAAGATCTAGTTTGATAGAGAACTGTTATTGATGGTCTCCCAATAGAACATTGTCTCTTAAGCCTAGAAAATTGCAAAAGGCCTCATCATTCTCAAACTCATCTATAGGCACTATGGATTCTTGTTAGACCCAGGTTATAAGCTGAGGGTGATATAGAGGAATCAAGTTACATTAGATAATTTGGGTAATGGTAGACATGGTATATAGGTTAAATAGGTTGGTATTGGCAAGGTCTTCATAAATATTATGATTGGACTCTGCTTCATTGTTGGCATCATCATCATTAGATATTGGAATTAGAACATCAATAAGATACATGGGGTCACCCCCAAGTGGTTTAAATCTAAGACCATAAGTTCCTTTGTATCAAATTATATAAATAGGCTCAAGATTACTCTACTGATTTAAATTGAGGCCTCCACCTTCATAGGCTTGTTTCTCCATGATACTATTAGGAATGGGATATTTTTCATTTTTATAGTAATTGACCAATTTGTCATTATACAACTAGGATTAATTATTGGTAAGTGGGTCATCTTCTTGGCTAGTTATTGGCATGAAAATGATAAGAGTTGGACTATGAAGTTTACCCTTTTCTTTTCGTTTCCATTCCATGTAAGGTGACCTAACTTTAAGTCTTCCATAGAACCTATATTTCTATGGAAGATTATAAATGTGGAATGTGTCATGGGTCAAATACTCTCCTGGGCCATTGGCTGATATGGTAAAATGATTAGACATTTCAAGAGGAGGCATATGAGAAGATGAGTCAAGACTATCTAGATCAATACACATCTTGTAGTTCAACAAGTAATTCTTTGTCTTTATCTTTTTTGGGAACTAGATCTAGGCCAAAATGGTAGTTTTAACTTTCATACTTAGCCTCCAAATGTTTAAAATGTTCATAGGGATGTAATTATCCATTGATAGTGAACTTTGTGCCTGAGTATGAGAACTTGAGACACTAGTACAATGTCAAAGGGATTGCATGAATTTCATGTATCCAAGGTCTACCCAAGAGCAAATTGTATGATAGGTTAAGGTATAAGACATGGCAAAGTGTAATATGGGTCAAGGGCCCAACAATAAATGGAAAGCTTTCGGTGCCTTGTGATTCCCACTCTTCATTATCATAGGCCTTAATAATAATTATTTCCAGACATAGATTGGTTGTTGTATATCTAAGATGCTTGATGAGCTTCAAAGACATATATTGAACCATGATCCATTGTCTATGAGGATATGCTTGACTTTGTACCATATGATGACAACTTTGATATATAGGGGATTATTATGGAGAGGGCCAAGGGACAACATGTCACTTTGGTTGAAGGTCAAATATTGGTGTAGGGCTAAATTTCCAATAAAATCTTGGAATTTTTCTGGGTTTATATTGTTGGTAACTTGGGATTGGCCTTGGAGTTTTGTTAGGATGTTATTATAGATGGTAGACATATGTAACAAATCAAAGATGGAGATCTATGTGGGTGTATTTTGGAGTTGTTCCACAATGTAATAAGTTTTTTCATTAACAATGGTAAATGGCTTGTTCTTAGCCAGCATGGTGGGTTGGATTAGTTCATTGGTAGGAGGTTATGGGCCTAGAATGGTAATATTAGACTATTGAGTTATGATTGCACAATCAGGATTGGATATATGAACATTGTAACTTGATGATGATGGAGATGGGCTGAATAGGATAAGTCTTGATTATTAGTACACTTGATTTTGGTCATGGGTTAATGATGATTTATTGGTATAAGGTCCTAAAATAGTAATCCATGGTTACTATTGTGCTTGGTTGCAGTCCTAGGTCAAGGAAAGATTACTAGAATAGGTGGATTGATTGGAATTGTTTAGCAATGGTCCTAGTCTATTCGCACTTGGTCTAGGGTTAATGATTATGGTTAAAACATGACCTCCTACAATATGACCTAAAACTTTATTGTAGTCATATGCAACTGCATGGTAAGTCTATTGGTTGTTGGAATCATTTTGGTCTTGATTCATCCCATTAATTTGATGTTGATGTTATTGTTGTTGATATTTTTTTTGTTATCACAATAGTTTTTTGATATTGTTGTTGTTATTATTCTATCCTTTATTATTGTTATTGTTGATTATTATTGTGATGCTATGAAAAAGGGTTTTGGTAGATATCCAAGTTTTGATTGGATTTAGATGATCTATTATCCAATGTAATATCCCCATTTTCCAACATTATTTTGATGAAGTGTTTTATTTTCACACAACAATGTATATTTTGTCCATGAACATGATGGTATTCATAGATCTCATACTCTCGGTACTAGTCTGGATATAGAATACCCTTAGGATAATGTTTTATAATTGGCTAATTAATTATAAATTAGTTGTTGCTAGCTTGCAAAAAACTACTTCAATAGGTTCACTAAGGTATATAAAGACATGAGGAGTGGGTTTTCTTATTGGAGGAGGGGTTTGCAAAGGTGGTGGTTATTGCATTTGTTGAATAGGTCTAGGTTTTTTTTAAGGTTGAGATTGTTGAATAGGTTGATAATGAGGAGTAAGTTGTATTAGTATCATGGGTTGAGAAGATGGTGTTTGAACCATTTTTACATAGTGCAACACAATTACTCCATTTCCAAAAACATTTTTATTATGGTTTTATTGCTTGGATTTCTCATAGTTATTGGCCTAGGCTGGTGCTAACATTTACACTTAGATTTTGTTAGGGTTATGATTTGGGCATGTTCCTTAGTTTTGGTTCTAATTTTGATTTGATAAGGTTAACTTGATAATAATTTTATTAATAATGGCCTTTTTAATCTATAAACCTTTATCAATGATATTTTTGAAAGTATGCACACATTAAAGCTCCAGATGATAGGATATCTCACTGTGTAAATTTTTAGTGAACACAACAGCCAATTATTTATATGGTAAGATATGGGTGAAGTGACTAGTAAGCATTCTCCATCTATGTAGATAACTTGTAAATCTCTCACTAAATTTATGTTTTGCTTGAGTTAAAACTACTAATGAAATCTCGTGCTCAATATTATAAGAGAAATGTTGTATAAATTTATCTGAGAGGTCATCAAAATTAGATACAAGATTATTTGACAATTTTAGGAACCACTTCAAAGCCTATCTTACTAGACTTTGAGGAAAAAAAGAGGAGATAAATTTCATTATAGACCACTAGTTGGCAAGTGACAAAGAATTCTATCAAATGGGCCTTAGGGTCTCCTTTACCCTTGTATTTATCAAATTTTGGTGGTTCATAACCTAAAGGAAATGGTATCTGAAGATACTCCATGTTGAATGGGTATGAACACACGTCATCTAATTTGATCTTCTTGGTATTCTTATTTACTTTAATGTGGCAATCACATCCTTCATTTGTTTCAGTTATTATGCCAAGAAACTAAGTGGATCATTTGGCTAAGGTGGTGGTTGGGTGGTCAAAGGTGGATTACCTTGATCAAGGTATAATGGAGGAATGGTTTGTTATGGAATGTTGGTTTGATGAATGAATCGACTAATAATATGCATCTACATATTAGGATGTGGTTATTGAAATTATACACATTATTGGCATATATTTTGGTTTAAATTTATTATATAGCCTTGGATTTGATGAAATTGGGGTTGCAATGGAAGGATATGGATTTGGGTAAAATATTGTGCCTACTAAGGTTGAATAGGGACTTTTTGATGACTAGTCAAACTTAACTGAAGAAGGAAAACTTATTATGGACCAAGGCCTTGTCTTTGGATTTGTGGCACGTGTTGAGTAAAAGGTAATTACTACCTAATTGGTAGTTGTTGGACAATGGTACCTCTTGATTATACAAACACCTATTGTGAGCTATAAATTGGTTAGGTTTTCATCATTTGTCTTTGACCAATAGACATATATTATTTATTAGACAATGTTTGTGATTGTAAAATTATATTAGTTTGTAGTTATAGAGGTACATTTGCCATTACCTATCGAGGTGAAACATTTGTTTCCCCTATTGAGGTGGCATAGTGTTCTACCTATGCTATGGTGGTATATTAGACTGTACCTATTATTGTGGAACGTTAGTCATTAATTTTTGAGTTGGAATAAAATTCATCACTTTCTGTTGAGGCAAAGCACTAGTCAGCACTTGATTACTTAATCCCTATGGTTGTGTGCTTGAAGAAGTAGCTGGTTGAGGATTATAATCAGTCTACTATGGTTGGGAGATAGGATTTCCTACCCCCTACTATTATGCACCACTCATAGTATTAACTAAAGGCACTTGTTGTTGTGGAATATTTATTGGTGTAGTTAAACCACTTTGTCCTAGATTAATAAACACTTGTGTGTTATCCATCATGTTTGGCACATTATTCTGCATAGAATACAGAGTCACCTCTTCAATAGATGGGACATTTTACATGTCACCAACTAAAGTGCTTTATGTAAATGGGTATATACCCAAATTATCTTGACCAATCAACTCAATTAGCCCTCCTTTTGAAGAAGCTAACTCTATCAGTGGAGAATTTGACATGGCCATGGTATTAAAATTGTGTGCTAGATTCAAATAGGTTTGATACGCTTGTTGTATTTATATAAAGTGGTCCTCTATTAGGCCCTTTTCTTTGGCAAGCATATTTGGGTCTTGATTTGAAATCAACATGAGCTCTTAAGGATGGCTAGTAGAGGCATGTTCAATGGTTTAGGTATAAGGTATGTTTAGAGGCACTCTAACTAGACTAGGTAAATTTTCATATGGGAAGTCTACTAGAAACTTGGCACCTACATTTACAAATCTAACTAAAACCTCATCCTTTTTTTCAAGTAAGTGATGATAAAAATAATAAGGATCATATGTTGATGTCATAGTGACATAATATGATTGTTATTGAGATTACTCTATAATAGATGGTATGCTAAAAAGATTCTATGTGGTTTGCTCTTGCTCTTTCTTCAAATATGGAGGTGTGTTAACCAAATAATGGGATAACGAATCTTGACTTTATTCTATAGATTGATAAGTTTAAGGAGGATAGGGATCTGTCTCATAAATTGCATCATTTACATAGGGATCTTGAATAAAGTTATTATTCATGACCACATTATCATAACCTAGATTGTACATGGCTCCATTGTGAGTGTAACGAGACATATCCAAATTAATGACTAATATTATATGAAGATAGGTCTATATTTATACAAACTCTTAAAAACAAGGTCTAAAAGACAAATGGTCCAAACTTGGCTTAAAAACTTGGTCTAGGAATGGAGCTACTTCTCCAAAATGGTTAATGATAAACTTGGTCTAAAATGGTCTAACATCAAATGTCTCACACAAATGGTCAAGTGAATGGATAACTCTAAGTGCCAAACTCGATAAAAAGTGTTTCAAACAATTATAATCTAAGTCTAAAAAATGAAAAAGGTTGTTGGGTCTTTAGTAACAAGGCACAAAGATAGGCTCAAATAACTATGTCTAAAATAAATAGGTAAGATGCTAGGACTTTTTAAAATATAACACAAGAGCTAGACTTGAAACATGCTAGGTCTAAGAAGCAAAAAGGGAATTGTTAAGTGTTTTAGAAATGTGACACAAAATCTAGAATTTGAAACACACTAGGTCTAAGAAGCTAAAAGGGAATCACTAGGTCTTTTGGAAACATGATAGAAAACCTAGACTTTGAAACACACTAGGTCTAAGAATCAAAAAGGGAATTTCTAGATCTTTTTAAAATATGACACAAAATCTAGACTTGGTAAAAACTAGGTCTAAATTAAGATAATTATTCTAAAAAAATTGAGATACTTTGAATTAATCTAAGCATTTGGATTCAAACATAAACTTTACCTTTGTAAAAATACATTGGACTTTAGGCATATGTAAGATAGACCACTTCCCAAATCAAATAAGGAATTATTCTAAGTTTCACAACCCAAACTTGAGAGATAAATGTCTAAGCCAAAATTACATGAGTCTAGGCATAAACCAACCATTTTTTGAATCTAAACTTATCAAGACCAATTTTTAACTTGATTTAGAAGGCTTGGTTTCTTAAATGGAAAACAAGATAGATCAAAATGGATGGCATAATGATACTAATCATAGAATAAGAAGGCACATGTGGTTTTGAAATTATAATTTAGACACAAGGCAACAACTATTTGAAATAATGTGAGTAGCATAACGACACTATCTTACTCTAAAGGTATGATAAATTGTTCATTTCAAAAACTTTAAGGCACAAGACTTGGAATGAAATGGGGAGTGTAATGATGCCCCTTTCAAACAAGAAACACACACACACATACAAGAGTTTAAAAAATGACTAAGGCAAAGTGTGGTGTCAAATAAATGATATAACACCTCTTTAAACAAAAGAGTAATGTGCAAACATGACTCATTTTGGATGTGTTTCTAACAAACAAATATTTTTGACTCAATACAATGCAAGTAAGAAGGAAAAATAATAAAAACACCTAATTATATTTTCTTAATCCTAAAAACTAACAAGGTGGCTTTGTACTATCAAATTTTATCTATATACTTGCTCTTGAGAGGAAATTATGTTGTTAATCCAAAAATTAAAATTCACATGAAAAGTAGGGTTTTTAGGCCCCCCTCTTATCTCAAACGTTCATATGACAACATGGAAATTCAAGTTACTCACCTTGCATCGATAGTATATCCACGATAATTGGGGTTGTCTTAAAACTATCAACTTTCATATGTTCCCATATGTATGATTAACAATAGGTCACAACATGCCATTTGGATCTACATTAACTAGTTTATTGTGAAAAGGTCTTGTCATTTTCACAACCACTACATCCATTAATTACTTAGTGTAGTGTGATGTTTGAGTTAAACATATGTTTTTAATTAGTCTCTTAATAATGGATCTTGATTAATCTCTCAGACAAGCACCCAAATAAGTTGACCTCAATTTGTATACCCATACCATGGAGTGGGGTTGAAGTGATGCCAGAAGATGAATTACTAAGTTAACACTTCCGTAGATGGGGAGGCAATGTACTCCTTCCCACAAGAAACAATACATAAAATAGAGAGTGTGGAAGGACTTTAGGGTCATTTTGGGATCACCCAAATCACTCAGATTTTGGAGAGGGCCTCAGTGACTTTCCTTCCACACTTTTAGACAAAGATATAAATGTAATAAGTGAAGCATTTTTTATCACCCAAGTTCCCTAAAGGGGATAGGGGGAGAGAATACATGCTACACTTGGTTTGTAAAATAAACACACAATAATAATCACAAAAATAAAAACTCTTATAAGCATTTAACTAGAGTGTGAAATCATTTTTAGAGCACCATACAAAATATGACATGAATTTTATCTCCTTGGCATTTATTTTTATTGTGAACTTGAAAAATGAATTAAACACCAAATTTAAATGTGATTTGATTGCATTAACATGATAAAAATGTGTTTCCTTGGCCTTTGGGTCCTGTAATTAGTGTTAGCAGGTTTACTTGTTACTTGGCAAAAGTGATATCCTTGAAAATTAGCTCAAAAAAACATAAAAATGCCTCTTTGGAATGATTTCACAATTATGAAATAAACTGTGAACTATGAAATTGTTATGTCATAAAAACACAATCATAACAGAATGCTTAAAAACTCACAGTGAGTGATTTCATAGGTTTTTGAATAATTTCAAAACTTAATTTGATGATTTCTCTACTCTAATAGATGAATTCATAATTTAGGCAGATAATTTTGCACTTCAGGTAACAATTTTGAGATTCTAGGAAACTTGTAACAAAATATAGAACACATGGGAATGATGTTATTTTTACAATGATTTCACTATTAGAAAAAATAATTTCACTACTACACAAGATGAATTTCCAGATAAGAAGAATGAATTCATAGCCTAAAAATGTGATTGACCCCCTTTAAAGATGATTTTGTTGTGGAAAATAATGATTTTGATACTAAAATTAACAAATTTTCTAATCTAAAACAATTTTTTAGTTAGATAAAAATAATGAAAATGACCCTTTTCCTTTAGGATGATTTCACAGTTTGCTCACTAATTTTGCCATTTTTGAGCTTGATTTCATAGTTTTGTAGAGTTGAGGCTAAACTAGAGTAATTTCATAATTTTTCAAGATACATTCATAGATTCAGCCAATGATTTTGCAGTTTACCTTGCTAAATTCATAGTTACGTAGTCACGAATCAGCAAATACATAATAACAAGGAGAAACTAGAAAAGTTAGTAATAAATCAAGAAAATAAGCTCTAAAATGAAATATTCTTGGCTCCAAAAACCTCTATAGAGACTTGATTCATGTTTGTGGGGTACGTGGTCCCACTGAGTGTGCCATCAATGTGAACAAGGATTATATAGAGGAAAGGTTAGTATAGTGTTAGTTAAGAAAATAAACATACTAAACACTAACACATCTAACCTAGACACTAGGGAGAGCATAGGTAACAAGCATATAATAAAAACACAACTATAAAAAAAATCATCCTTTTACCTTCCTTGTAGCTCCAAAATGGCTTGTTGAATTGGCTTGCTCATCTTTGTGTATCAAGAAATATTTGTCAATGAAGCTCCATTTGCTCCACCTCTCCTTGACACCTTGGTTTGGATTGGTTGGCTTAGCTTGGCTTTTGAAATTGTCATGGAAACACTACTAGTAAAGCTTCTTGGATGTATTTTGTCATAAGAACATTGCACTAATGAATTTTATTGATCAATAGGTAGGGCCTTGTATTTATAACCTCCAAAGTTAACTCACAACCAAGGTGAGTTAAGGTTGAGTTTAAATATGGAATGAGTTCAAACTAACCCTAGGTGAGTTGAGGTTAATTCCAGTTGAATTAAAAAGGTGTCATCTAATTATTATTTTCAATTAATATGCATGGCTCTCAAATTAGAGATTTTTATATATTTTGGAAGAGCTTGACAACTCATAAAAGCAATGACAAAGAAGCTTGATATTTTAGATTTTGGAATTTCTATTGTTAGATATTCATTAATTGAAAATGGATAATTTAGCTAAGCATTTAATTTAGTTTAATTAGTTGATTTATTTTGATTAACATTTTATCTCTTTTAAGATTTGTTCAAGTGCCTCGCTTAATGGGTTTATAGGCCAAACTACCAGTTGTTAGGTCACAAGGTGACTGAGAATGAATCTGTGAGAGGTTATTCTTGTGTATGGTATAATACCCAAAATAGGATACCTCAACATGATTTTGAGTATTATTGAATGATGCATGGATTAAATTGGTACATTTAATGATTCTTAGGCTTAATTTGTAATTTTTGGTAGAAATTAGTTTGAAGGCTGATTGGAATCCAATTGTAGTCAGAATGGGATGTCTACAATATTCATTTAACACTTATGTGCTCATAGTGTATAATAATTTGATGCTTTGACTAGCCTAGAATCAATGGTAGGATCCATTAATTGACATTTAACATTAACCTATACTATTTTTACCTCAAAATTATCCATATATTCCCATGTTCCTCTAATTTAAGTCACAAGCTAAAATAATTTCACAATTAAGATTTATATGTGTCCTTTAAAAAGACGTTAACATTTTTGGTAGAATATTCCTTCTCAACTAGATTTTTAGCTTGAATCTCATTTTTTAAATCAATAACCCTTTGGTATAATTTCCTAAGTATATATTCATAATTAAAAACTTATTTTTACTTAATATTTATTGAATATATCTCATCCTTTAGATGTTAACATAAAATATCAAAATTCTTCACTATTTATAGATAATATAAATCAATAGATTTAATTAAAAAAATCTTTAACTAGACTCTATCCCAAGTGGGGAAGAGGTCCATTATATATCTCCTCCTTGTTAATAATATTTATTATATCATATTATTATTATTAGGATTAATTATTTAGTTGTGTGAGTATGATATGTGATAAAAACTCACCCAACAAGAATATGATTAGTTAGGATGTGTAGTAATGAGTTGTTTAAACAACTTATATAAGTTTGATCTGAGTGTGTTATAGACTTCAATATTTTAAGAACCATAATTTTTATAATATACTATGTATGATGAATAATTATATTAATTTTTGTGTGTAAGCTCAAACCAAGACAAGATTGGTATCAAAGTGAAAAAAAATCAAATGAGAGTCTTATGATTTTTTTAATATTCTCCTATATGCATTTTAGGAGTAGTTAAGGTATTTTTTTAATAATTTAAGGGTTTTATTTATGTATTATATACTTGTTTTCCTACCATGTGCATATTTTACCTTCACATACCTAGTCCTATATATGTTTCTATGGTACAAAAATTAGGTTAGAGAATATGAAATTTGTATGGCACACTTGTCTTGAAAATGTTGATTGCACTTTATGAACATGGTAAAAATTCCAATTATGTTAAATTTTAAGAGATTATGATAGTGAATTCAAGGATTCATAGGTACATAACTCTATTAGGATTTCATTTGATGAGAAAAAAAGCATTATGATGTTTTAGCAGTCAAACACACTAAAGATACATTGAATTCTAGATCTAATTTTAAAACAAATAAATATAATGTTTCCAATTTTATTTTAATTATGATTTTATGGGATTTTTACTTCTTGTGTTTAATTCACCTCAATATGACCTCCATTATTTATTTTCCTCTAGTTATCTTTTAAATGAGTAAATATGTTTGGAAATTATTTGGACTTTGTTGAATGAATGTTTTTGAAATGATTGTTTACATATTTATTTATTTTAAATTACATTATTTTAATATGTATCATAATTATTAATCCAAAATTTCAAGACATAAATAAATGTATACATTTTTTTATATAAATCTTTTTATAGATATTATATTAATAATTATATTTATATTATTTTATTATTATGTTTAATGATTAGTTAGTATTATGTCTCTGTAATCACCTAAAAGTGTTATTTAAGTGTTAAGAGTGCTACTTGAGACTACATATCCCTAGCTTATATCTAGACCTATCTTAGATCCCATTTTCACACTTATCCTACCTTTGTGCAGGCCACAGGGGTCCCTAATCATCCCTAAAGTAGTCCCAAACCCTCATTATTGCATCTTGACCCTCTGTGCCTAGTGTTCTACCACTTGGACACTAACACCATAATAGGGATAGTAGTGTCACTTGGAACTAGTGTCCCAATAATGGATTTAATGTCCTTTCCCTCCCCTTTTTCACAAATGTATATCTTTTTAAATATAAAACCTCCTAGGGTTAGCCTAGACCTATTTTAGAACCCATACAAGCATCAAAATAGTATAAATACATGACTTTTATCCCTCCAAAAAATATATGGAAATCAAATTCAAAATACACATTCAAACTCAAAACAAGTTGTGCACAATTAAGGTTATCAATCCCTATTCTACCCTCTTTCTGCATACTAGCATCTACAACATTTTTTAGCTCAGATTACCCAGATTTCCAATCTCAAGCACATTCAAAACACTTACGTAAAATATCATATTATATTCACTTGTAATTTTTAGAACACTTAAGTAGGGATAACCACATTGGGTTTGATCCCTCTTCAGAGTGTGGATATGTAGTCAACTCTTATCACATCGGTGTGTTAAGGATGTCCATCCTACCCCATAATAAACACACTTTTATCTTGTTTCAAATGAATTCCTTGATAACATAGAGGATTAGGTTTTGCTTAAAAATTTAATAAAAATAGGAAATATATAAGGTTTTATGACTCATGCATGCAGGAATAGACCTCAAAAATCTAGACATAGATGCATCAAAAAGTTTAGGGCAGTCCTACACAAAGGAAACTATCACCAAAATAGGGACACTACTACCACATATCCAATAATGGTGCTATTATTAAATTAGGGTGATACTATATATGAGGGTTTATGACACCAAGATCTTATTTGTGATACTCAGACTAGCCTCTACATCAATTTGCAACCTCCAAATCATCTGTCTCAGCCTTTCTCTAGCTAAGTTATTACTTGCATTATTTATTGCTATTTTTAGAAAGGTCAAAGTTAGTCAATTTTGCAAAAAATTAGTAGATGTATTTATCACATATTATTACCCTAATTTATTACACTCAGCTCTTTAACAACATATGATTTACTCGATTAGAGATTTTTTTTGGATAAAACTATGTTAGAGTTTTTGGACCGACATTTCAGTTCACACTCCATGAACCATCATCAGGGTATGAGAATGAATTAGTTGATATTACAGACCAAGTTATTCCTTTATAGATATAACAATACAATTCAACGATGTCCTTTTGTGTCAAATTTAGGGGAGGAGAGGATCACAAAAAGAAATGAGAGCTCAAAATTTATAAATTAATGATTTTTGAGCTCTCTTTTCTTTTTGTGCTCCCCTCCTCCCCTATATTTGACTTTTTGAGCTCTCTTTTCTTTTTGTGCTCCCCTCCTCCCCTACTTTTTGAAACACAAGGACATAAGTAAAATTTATTTTTGTATCTATAAAGGAATATCTTGGCCTAAAATATCAACTAATTCATTTTCATACCCTGATGATGGCTCATGGAGTGTGAACTAAAACATCAGTCCAAAAACTCTAACATAGTTTTATCCAAAAAATATATCTAATCTAACCAATGGACTGTCAAAATACTATCTCACTAATAGGATTTACTTTCACTAAATCCTAAAAGGTTAAATTAGTCTCACTTAAACAAAAAATGTAATAATTTATATATATAGACCAAAAAGAGTCACAAAGGCAAATATTGAGCTCTAGGATACAATGTTAAAGACTAATTTTTGGGTTCTCTGCACATTTTTATTTTAATATAGAGCCAACTCTGAAGTACCTTTGGGTGTTTTAGCTCTAGAGTGTATAAATAAGTAAATCTAGAGTGATTTCATAGCTAACTCTAGAGTATTTCAACTGTGGAGTGTTTACATAGGTAACTCTGGATTATTTCAGCTCTGGAGTATTATCTTATTTTATTAATAGTTAATATTATTTAATGAATAATTATAAAAAATATTTAATTTTTTTTTAATAATTAATATTATTTTATTATTAATTATTAATAATTAATTAATATTAGTCATTAATAATTTTTAATTAAGAATGTGATAGTCCATCTTAGTCACACAATTTTTATGCAAGAATACCTAGAGGCCTCATAGAAAGGACATTTAATATGTTGAACATAGTATAAAATTTTTGTATATATGTCACACATTGAGCCCAAAGGTTGAATACAAGGGACATGAAAATGTCACAAAAGCATAGAAGGCCATAGGACATACACAAAAGGTATGATTGTGCCATACAAGCATGGTGTATGTGGAACATACATAGTCCAAGGGTTGTATGCAATAATAAAACAAGTTTTTAAGCCATGTTATGAAACTAAAATACACATATGATAGTATCATACATCAAATGAAGCTAAGATAAATTAAGCATATGTGTCTATGTTTCAATTTAGCAAGTAGTATATCCACCAAGATATATGTAAAGATAAAATTGAAAGATTAAAACATGTATTTCCATTTATAGCTCAATATGGAAAAGAATTCATGGATAAATACAACCTATAATGTGTTCAGATAGAACAATGTGATACCCCTAATGAAGCATTGTTGTTGGGTGAAAGTCTTCACAAGCATTAAAACCATGTAAAACTATTCTTTAAATTTGAAATTGTTTTAATATATGAGTGTTCCTTCAATTCTAAGTGCAAAAATCATGTAATAAGTCCTTACAACTATGTTGCAGTTAAAAATAAAGAGCAAAGATGCATATGGATAGGTGCATAGTGCATCATTGTCAAATTGCTAAGACTTTTTCTAAACTAACTTTCTCTAAAATTTACTAATAATGACAAAAAAAAATTGTGTATTAATATTGGTTTATGATATGAATTTTATCTTGTTTCACACTCAGATATGTTGTAAGAATAATTAAATCCTGAAAAGATATTATATACTAAAAGGGAAATTTACATGACATAATCAAAAACATATTCAATGACATATATATATGCCTATAGGTCTTAATAATTTAATTTTAGAAAATATTCAATTTTTTTGGAATTTTTAGTATATAAAAATGTTTTTGTATTTTTTCATATGTGAAAATAGTATCCTGCATAATAAAAAAATTAACAAAGTTAAAGAATAATCATGGATGAAAAATTAAAAGAAGAGGAGGAGATATGAACAACCCTTAATAAGGTGTTGAATCAAAGCATGACAAGGAGGAATGCATGTGAGATTCCCCCAATGTAAATGAAGTGTTTCAAATATGGCTAGTGTGGTCATGTAAACTCATGTAGAAGTAGGCAGATGTAAGCATTAAAGTGCATATGAGAGCTTGGAGCATGTATAGATGTGCAAAAATGTACATGTATTAAAATTATATAAATATGGTTATTGTGGGTTGTTAAAATGGGGATGAATAAAAAAGGGAGCAAGTGCCCCAAAATGAAAAGATAAATCCAAGGGCTAGAATAAATTGGATGGGTGTAGAAGAAAAAATAAAGATATGAGTAACAAAGAAAATATGAACAAGTAGGTACTATGTAAGCAATTTAATCAACGCTCTCAACCCAACTAAGGGGATGAGATGGAATTATAAAATGTATCAAACCAATGATCTCATCAATAAGATGCTCATATATGTACCCAATTTCTTGAAAATAAGGATCCATCTCTTGTGCCATAGATGTAGTGCTATATGTAGGATTTTCTAAATTTGAATAAGAGTCATATGTTATCAAGTAACCCTATTAATAACTATGTATAAATATATCCAAACTTTTATCCTCATGCATAAGAGGAGGTGATGCTACAACCTATACCTATGTAGGAGACTTTATAATAACTTGTACCTATTTATAATTGGATGTATTGATTTTCTGTGCCAAATGATTATGCTCATAGTGTAATCATGTTATGCTCAACAATATGTGAAAAAATTAAATATCATCATTCTCACTAATAAGTTAAGAAACTAAAATGTGCTCATGCTCATGTGTGTGTGTGTGTGTGTGTGTGTGTGTGTGTGTGTGTGTGTGTGTGTGTGTGTGTGTGTGTGTGTGTGTAAACTCATTTGGAGTATGCCTCTTTGAATTTAAATTAGTATCTTGAATAGTAGTGTAAACTATCTCATTACCAATTTTCTCAATAAATGTACCAACTAACTATTGTGTAATAAGAGGATATCCCATACATGAAAATGGATATGCATATTGAATGCTTGGAATTTTAACCACTTATTTAACATGAATATACTTTTGACTCTTGTGAAGTGTAAAAGGAAATTCTCTAGTTATTTGTAACCAAGGTATTCCTAATAACGTGTGAAAAACACATGTGCTTCATAACACTAAAAAATAAGTATACAATATGAGAGGGCCCATTTACAAGAGAAAAATAATGTGTCCAAGACTATCTTGTGTGTGGCCATCAAATTCCTTCACAACTCTAAATGTATGTTGAATATATTTTTTTGTATAACCAGAGAGAATGTAGAAGTGTTATAGTTTACACATTTTAACTTGATCCATTATCTATCATAACACTATGGAAAGGTTTCATGTTATTATATGATCTAATTAATAATGCATGTCTATTAGAATCATCATCAAATGTAATATATGGTTTACATTCTAGCTTGCTCATAATTTTACTAATAATATTATTAAGTGGATACATTTATGAATATGGAGGAGGAATGAGCATTATATGCATAATGTATTTCACAATTTTGCTTGTTATATTGTGACACATCATTGCAAAAAGGATTTTGACACATTTTTAGATTTGATTTTCATTTTATTGTGGCTTAGAATCATCAATAGGTGTACCATTGTCAATAATTTTCTCATCAATGAGATTTTTGAATTTTATGCTTGAGTTTCATACATCTATTAGTATAATGTCCCACACATCTATGATAATCAAAAAATTCATTCCCATCAAAACTTATAGGTAGAGGTCTAGAAGGATCTATTTCAAATGCTGGAGGAATTGTATTAACATGACATTAAATAAGATTTTGTAATAACACATGAGGAGGTGAAGGTAACCTTGAAAACTACCTCCTTGGTGGGGCTTTTAATTGGAGATTTTGTGGTGGTTGAGATATAAAATTAATTGTAACTTTAGACTTAGTTTTTCCATCATTAGGTTTGCTCTTATAGTTATTATTTTTATAACTTGATAGTAGATGTAGAAGGAACATTAGAACTATACTTGAGCTTGTTTAGTGTAATCATTTTAACCTCACATTTCTTAACTATATGAGATAGCTCATCAAGTGATTTAAACTTATCAAACATGATATAATATTGAAGAGGAGTAAGCAAGATTTGGGGATAAATGTCTTGAAATTCATTATCTTCCATTTGATTTGGCATTTTGGTAAGCATAGTATTTTATCTTAAAACATACTCACTAAGTATTTAATTTGGACCTTTTTTGATCTTTGAAACTTGAGCATAGGATAAATTTTCACCAATATTAATATAAAAATGTGACAAGAACTTATTTTACAAAGGATTGAAATCTTTAATTGATTGAAAAGGAAGATAATATAACCATCTAAGAGCATAATCTTTGATATTGCATGGAAATAATTTAGTTAACAATCTATCATTATTTGCATAATCTAGACAATATGCATGAAAAACACGTAAATTTTATTCAGGATTACCTTTACCTTCATAAAAAGGAAGCTTGGGAGCCAAAAATACAATGAGGAGAGGATAGGATAAAATTTGAGGAGACAAAGGGTTATGCAACAAGGTACCATAATCTAAGGAAGGGATAACATGCAAAATTATTTGCTCAATACTAGATAGCTTGGCTTGTAAGAGAAGAAGGGTTTGTTTAAGGGAATCATTGTTTGTAGTAATAGGTGGGGTGTGGGTGGCATGAAGTGAAAAAATATGGATATATTCAATAGTATAAGTAAAAACATGGTAGTTACTTAAACAAGATGATATATTAATTTCATCGCAAGTAATATATGGAAATGAATCAATCTTTTCTAGATGAGCTCTAACATAATCTTTAATTTCAGCATGGTTGGTTTTGACATTAAGATAAAAAAAAATAAGGGCCATGATGTGGCCATTAGGAGGATGAGGGGTGAGTGATAATACATTATGGATGACATAGGTTGTCTCTTATTCCCAAGTCATTGAATATTTGAAAAAATAATATGTGCAAGCAGAGGATAAGATGAATTAAAACAAACAAGTGGATTAATAGGAATAGGAAAAATGTGAGAAGATCTTCTTTAATTGCTTTATATGGACTCCATGAAAAAACATAATGAATATACTTTTGAAAATTAACATTATATGCCACAATAAATTTCATTATTATATGTAATAAATTAGAGTAACATATATATAGTATATCTATGATGAATTCAAAAAATGAAACAAGTAAGATTATCATCTAAGAAGACAATGCAAGCAAACACTAAGGATGAAAGGGAGATCTAGAAGGCTTTTGAATGATTTGTAGGCTCTTAGATATACTTTATCATCCATTTAAAAGTGTCAATCCAATATTTTATAGTAATAAATATGGAGGTATAACCATACCCATATCCTACTAAACCTGGTTTCAAAGGTAAGTTGGCAGTAACTTCCTAGGGCTAATCGCTTACTGATGCACTATAGAATCAAATATATGGTATAGATTACTATTATTGTAAACTATAGATACTAAAATATGATTATATATAGAATCTTAGTATTTTATACTTGAAAAATACCAATTAGGGCTCTACCATCTGGTTCTATATCTTAATGTTGTTGAAAGGCTTGCATTCACCATCTCACTATGCATAATTGATTATTGTATGGATCAACCCTATCATTAGGATGACCAAAATAAATTTTACACTACATAAATATTAAAACATTATTTATATCCTTCACTATCAGATACATACCTTTATTATATTTATACTCTTACAGACATGTGTTTGTAGAGGGACACTAGCATTGATGACATTGTCTAGATTCCTTATCTAGTGTCCATGCCCCAAAATTCATCTAAATTACAAATAATTAAAAAAATAGGGGTTGGTATATTTCATTTATCTAACCCTTGCATGATATTTTTTTTTTTTTAAATGTAAAATACAAATAAAAACTTACACACTATTCTATCTAGCAAATACCAAGCCAGTACCTATTCAAGTTCATTCAAACAATTACACACATAAGTAATACTTCTCTATTCTTCCAAATTTATATATCAATCAGAGGATTAGTCATATTATAGGTCTAAAGAATTCAAATAACATACCATGAGTATTATTTTTCAAGTTAAAATTTATATCATTGCATGCCATTGCATATAACATATTTCACACTTGTGCAAACACACAAGCCCACACTTAGGGGAGAACTACATATGTTTGAGACCCTCCTTGGAGTATTGGATATGTAAGAAATTTTAATTTAAAAAATGTTCCTTTAGGTCAATTTTACTTCATGATCCCACTAACCTATTTTGTCAAGGTGAAATACCATAAGGTGAAGAGATAATATTTGAGCTATACAAAGTCATATAGAGTCTATGAGCATGATACAAATATATCAGAAAAAAGGTGATAGAAAATCCTGACAGATATAGGTGGTCAATTCTCAATACAATAAATATTTTTTAATGATAGATGTGTTGATCCATAGATATAAGTGTTGACACAAGTGTCCATAGGTCGACGGAAGCATCTAGACCTCTAGAATAAATATTTACAAAATCTGATGGTGTGATCCTAAGTACTAGTCTGCCTATTTCCATACATATACATCTCATATCTACCTACACATGTGAAAATTATCTAAGTATTATCTCTTATTTTTATTTCAATTATTATAATATCAATTGGAATTTTACTTTCCATTTTTGCTAGTTTTATAGATTTAGTATATTGTGTTATTTGATTAATTTAATTAGCCTAATTTATAATAGTTGTATTCATAAATTTTATTAGGCTATTCTACCCCTTTAAACCTCATCCAAAATATATTAAAATGGTTCAACATTTGGTGAACTCAAGCTCCATGTCTTATATGCAACCATTGCTTTCTCTAGGGTTCTTTAAACTCCTAAGATTTTATATATTATTGTGGATCCCTTTCATTCTTGATTTTATCAAGAATAAAATGAAGTATTCCCCCATGGATTTGTTTTCAAATCAAGTATAACATATGATAAAGAAGAAGTATATATTTATAAATCAATATATACTAAGCACAATCAATTTTGGATGGTACCAAGTGAACAAAAGTAGGCATATTTGACCTGTTTCATTGAGTCACCTAACCTTTGAGCTTATAATAGTCAACATCCTACTCCTAGTATTCACCAAAAACCTATGTTGGGTTATACCATCCATCCTATTAATAACCAAAAATGTAGTTCATCATATCATGGTGATGGTAAACATGTTTCTACACCTCCTAAAGTAAAATTGGATACACATGGGCCAAGTTTTCCATCATTTAATCATGAAATTTTCCATAAAATTCATAAATAAATCATGTTTTCCTTAAAAAATCCAAATAATGTGGTATTTACCCAAGTTCAAAAAATGTCCATTTACCATTGATAAATATTTCGAGGTTTTCACATGAGATACCATTACCAAATATTCTAAAAGTTTTAAATGATATCTCATTTCCAAAGGTCCAAACAATTCAAATGGATGTAACATTACCAAAATTTCCAAAA
The DNA here is from genome assembly GCA_037957365.1 of Torreya grandis. NCBI lineage: Eukaryota > Viridiplantae > Streptophyta > Pinopsida > Cupressales > Taxaceae > Torreya > Torreya grandis. Next base: position 867,340 of record JARHVA010006107.1, on the reverse strand, counting down.
CTTTCAAATGAGGTTCAATTACCAGAGGTTCCAAACTGTTCACATCATGCAATTCTCAAACAAATTGCTCACAATCATGAAACATACAAAATTCCTATATTCTAAATAGATGGTGAACTAAAAGTAATGATTACATCTTTGTAAAACTCAACAATTCATACTACTTATCTTATGTCTATGATGATTACTATAAGAGAATTACAAAGGCAAGTTTCACTCATCAAAGTACAAATGTTATCCTATAATGCTATTACTAATTATAACATCATCAAACATCAACCTCTTGTAAACTATGTATTTTAATATCCTTATCCACAAGATTTTATCATCCCAACGTTACCTTTATTTGTTTTTTCATGAATATCCTTCAAAATATATCATTCAATATGTACATTAATTTGATCATTAGGATAAAGAGGAGTGAATATTATTAAAACCATTCCATGGAATACTCACACAAGAAGCTTGGGATTGGTTCTATAGTTTACCAAATGGTTTCTTAACTATACTCAATCAATTGGAATATGTTTAATTCTTGGCATTTAATATAAATAATATACACAATTTTACATTGCAACATTTACAAAAATTCAATCAACATAATGATGAGTGTATTAAACATTATGATATTTGATTCAAAAATAAATCATATTCCATACCATATTGACCTTAATATTTAGAACTACAATTCATATTTATTAGAGGTTTTACTTCTCAACTAAAATAAAGGGCACTACATGAACGTTACACTTCATTTAACCACTTATATATGGATGTGCATAAATATGTTTATTTCCTAATCAAATATAATAAAGAATTGAATACATCTCCTAAAAATTAAAAATCTATGTCAAACATACATACGATGGGAATTAATTTGAATGTGAATATAATGAACAAATATGTGTCTTTCCAAATATTTATAGGAGACCTATGTAAAAGTTACTCAATACAAGACTAATACTGATGGACATACTCCGCAACCACTCCAAAGTACACCAAGTAAAATGTATCCTCACCAAAATCATTTAAAATTTACATTATTCAAAGGTGGAGATTTTTTTCACCATAACCATATTGATCCTAAAAAAAATGAAACCTATTGTAATGAAAGAAGTTTTTCACAACTTGGCTATAATTTCAACAACTTACATTATAATGAAAGTTGTAAAAAATCATTGGGATACATAATATTACCAATTTATTGTGGTCTATGTGTTATCCAAACAAAATTTTGGGTTATGACTCATACATCTCAATACAATTTTACATTGGTAAAATTTTGGATATACTAAATGGAAGATAAAATATATCCAAATCAACAAGGTGTTTCATTCTCCCACAGGGGAAGATTAGTTCACATACCACATGATGGTGATGGTAATTCTACTAAACAAGGAGAGAAGAGGAACATGCTATGAACTTTTTTCACTCAAATAAATCCAATCATAACAAACAAGATATATTTGATGCACATTGACCCAAAAATATCAAAAATAAAAATTTCCAAGAAGTTACAAAAACATTCAAATAAAATTAAAAATATAAAAATTATTCAGCTTACACATGTTTTAATAACTCCTTGGAATTTATGATGTTTAATTTTATGTTAGTAGATAGTATATTATTAATTTCATATACACGCATATGTTTCATATGTAATTGAGTGTGATATAGGCATACATTAAATCCATCATACATGCACATGCAAATGTTGGACCTTTCTTCTTCTAGCATGGCACACTATGTTAAGGGTATCTTACTTATATTTGATCATGATCAATACATGTTATATTGTTATATGATCACTTCTACATTCTCATGTTGAGTATATATAATCATGATTATACATTCCTATACTCATGCTTACATCTTATATCATGTACTTGATATGTTATGTTAAAGGACATTTTTTAATAACATATATATGCAGGGACTAGTATGATATGCTTATGATGGTTGCTTATACTTCATTCACATTTTCACTTCCTTGAGTGTACTTCCTTATTTTTATTTTATTGTTTATGAAACATTTAAATGAGTTCCTTGTTTTTGGGCCCTTCTTCCATTACATGTTATTTATTTTTGGGTGAAAATTTACATATGTCCTCCCTTCAAGTATGCAACATTTGAACATGTTTCTTGTTTGCGGTCTCCTTATAGCCCTATTATGTCACATTGAGTGCTCTTGTATGTGTTATTTATTGTTTGATAATATTATATTTTTATTTTATATATGTTTCCATGATCCATATCATGCATCTTAGGGATTGTTGTGATCACATACTGTGAGCTTAATTGATATATCTACTTCAACATGCTACTCCTATATGCTACATGATTCATACACATAATATATTGATATTATCTTTTTAAGGTAAGTTTACTACCAAATTAAATTCTCCTAATCTCAAAATGGGGATAATATTATTTTAGGGATGTCATAGATACATGACTCCACACATACATAGTTGAAAAAAATTTATATAGTTTACATGATTTAGATATACACTTGGGTCATAACCATACACATTTAACATTGAATTTTACATATTTGGAACAAAGTTTCTCAAATTTTTAAAAATTATTATACATAATTATAAAGTATAGGTTACATTTTTATAGATACTCTATCTTGAGACACATTATAGGTGCATATACCATGCAAGTGCACCAAAAAATGTAAATACATATTCAAAATATTTGACCAAGAAGCACCATTTTTATAAAGAAATGTTATTTTGAGCCTTTCTTATATATATCAGTTGAATCCTTTGAGTAGTTCAGTTGAGATTATATTACCTTGATGACCTTAACACTACTTCCCTTTTGTAGGTTGAGTTGGTTATACCACTTGACTATATGTTATACATTCACTTGAGTTGTGAGATTGAGATTTAGTGATCGCAATGGCCATGTCACAACTCACCCTTGCAACAAATTATGGGAATAAATACCCTCAAAATTTCTTCTTAAAATATCTAAGGTAATGGCTTGAACCTCTCTTAGCTCTAATGCTTCATAAGGGAGCATTTTTACCAAAGCAAATTACTATGGGGTAACATGGTGACATCGACACACAAATGTACTCCTTCCTTGTTCTCTTTACTTTTAAATCATTTAAATTATTCAATTTAAGATTACATGAACTAATTTATAATATAAAATGCTCTTAGTTATATAAAATTTACCAAGGCTCAAGCAAAGGAAAGGTGTGTTGTATACACCCAGGTATACATAAATCTATTTTAACCTAATAATTTCATCCTTATGCATTACAATATTAAAATGGGGGGATTTTAGATACTAAAATATGATTATATATAATCTTATTATTATACACTTAAAAATCACCAATCAGGGCTCTACCCTTTAGTTCTAAACCTTCTTGTTACTGACAGTTACTATGCTTGATGGTTAAGTCTCACATTCACTATCTTAATGTGTGTAACTAATTATATTATGGACTGACCCTATGATTCAAATGACCAAAATCAGGTCTATACACTAAAAAAATATTGAAACATGATTTATATCCTTCACTATTAGTTTCATAACTTCTATATTTTTCTAATCTACTAGACACTTATGTTTTGAACATGGACAATAGCATCAATGATAGTGTCTAGTTTCTTTATCTAGTGTATGTACGTCAAAAGTAATATAAATTTCAACTCTTTCTTAACATATGGGTTAGACAATTTGTCTTATCTAACTATTTTGTGAAATATTTTCTAAATGTCTAGTATAAATACAAATCAAAACCTACTCATTATTCTATCTAGAAAATATCAATTAAGCACCTATTCCAACTCATTCAATCAATTGCACTACTGAGTTCTACTACCATGTTCTTCCCTATTTATATATCGATCATATAAGAAGTCATATTATAGGTTTAAATCATTCAAATAATATCCCATGAGTATTTTTTTTCAAATTAAAATCTAGATCATTATATGCCCTTGCATATAACATATTGCATCCTTATACACACATAAAAAATTGCACTTAGGGGAGAACTGCATATGTCTAAGGCCATCTTTGGAGTATTGTCTATGTATAAGTTTCTCATTGACAAATGGGTCATTAAGGTCAACTCAACCTCATGATCCCACTAACCCATTTTTGTCAAGGTGGCATACCTTAAGGTGAAGATCTAGGGTTCGAGCTATACACATTCATATAGATCATGTACACACAATTCACATATCAACAAAAAGATGACATAAAAGTTTAATGGATGTAGGTGGTCTCTTATAAATACAATGAATATTATGAATAGGATAGAAGTGTCAAGTCATGGATAAAAGCATCATTGCAAGTGTCCATAAGTTGATGTAAGCATCTAGGCCTTTAGAAATAATATTTCTAGAATATAATGGTAGGATCTTGAGTATCAGTATACCGATTTTCATACATGTACATATCAAATCTGAATGCATCTAAAAATAATATTTCCATTATCTCATCTTTATGTTTAAGTTATTATAATATCAATTAAAATTAGACTTTCCATATTTTATAATTTTCCAAATTTAGTATATTGTGTTATATGAATTAATTTAAATGGTTTGCTTTAGAATAGTTTTATTCACCCATTTAACCCTCTAAACATATCTAAAAAGGGTTAAATATAAACAAGTGAATCCTAGATATTTTTGATATACCAGGAGGTAAGTGTAAACTAAACTCCATGTTTAGCTATGTATTATGGCTATGATTATTAGATCAATCTCCTCATGCCATGATATTTGTAAATAGAACACCACATATCCCTTCACGATAGTAGCTAAACAGTTTGAAAATTGATAGAACATAATTTTTAAAACAATTAAAAGCAAGTGAAAAATAAAGTGAAATATTTTTATATATAGGAGATTAAAAAATTCAACCTGAAGTTGAAAGAAAGAGCTTATGTGTTGGTATTTATCCTAGGTGATAAGACAAAAAAATATTTTTAGATTATTCCAAGGTCAAATTTTTAAATCATTATGTTACAAATAATATCAAATTTTAGTGTTAGGAATTTACAATATTAAACTAAAACACTATGATAAAAATCAACAAGAAGTATAAACAATGTTCTATTCTAACATCGGGTTCACCAAAATGTTTACCCTTAAAATTAATTAGTGTGTAAATTAACTCTAAAGTATTGTAAACATGAAATATGATATAGGAAGGTAAATAAGAAATCCTACTATAAAAACATAGAGATATATATAATTTACAAAGTTGTAAATTGATAAAAATAATAACTAGGGTTAGGGTTAGAGAGACGTCCTTGAAAAATGATTTATTATTTTATATATTATTCTTCTATTGAATATGACTATATAAAACTATTTATATAGAACTAAAAACATAATGTTAATTGAAAACTTTGATTCTTTGTATTTTAGAACAAGTGTGTAGTAGCCTGATAGGGTTGCAGTGTACTATTTTCCTCTACTAAAACTTTTTGTGTCAAATATACAATCAATTTAAAATTTTGATACTATGTAGCTCTATTTGTAGATAAACTTATTTTGTGTAGAGTCTATTTGGATGTGCAAATCACCTACAATAGTAAAACCCTAGCCTACACAATGAAGAAAATAAGATCAAATGCAAAAGGAGGAAAAGTGGGGAAGTGGGGATATGGTTGAGCTATCCTTATAAAACCCCTTGTCAACTTAGTGTTGCCTACATATTCTGAATAGACCTCAAGATGATGTAGTTCTCCCTATGAGTAATATCTTTAATGAATGAAACTAGAAATTTGTATTAGAATGATTGAAAAATGATGGCTTTAACCTACAAGAAAAAAATTTAACATGGCTAATGAATGTAGTAATAAAATATAATTGTAGTAGTCATTTTTAATGAATAGATAAGTTCTTTCTAAATTACTTTTGAAAGACAATATTAGCTTCTATAATTAGGGGTTTTAAGTGAGAAACTTGATGTACTCTTATAAGAGAATATTTGAAGTGGTTATGATAACCAAGCTATTGTTGGATGTGGGAGAGATATTAAGAAGCGTGCCATTTTTAAAAACTAACTATTGAAGCACTATGGACAAGTTTTCTTTATTGGATAGGTTCACAGTGCATCCATATATGCCTAGTATGCACTTGTCCAGATTGGATAGAGGCTTCTAAAATTGGATTATCTATGAAGTGTATATTGATTAGGGATGTTTAGGGGAAAATTATGGAAGTCTATAATATGTTCATAGCAATTATGAAACTTAGAAGGATCTCATATGGATAAATGGTTATCATAATGGTGAGTTGGCCAAACAAGGTAAAAGATATCAAGGACCAGCAATGTCAAGCATTTATTGATTAAATTATAGTGTCTATAGTGTGTTAGATAAATGATTTTATATTATTATATGGAATATTTGGAGGGATTATGGAATTTTGGAGGTAAGTGTATATGTTTTTTTAGTAATATAAATTAGGACAAAAAATCTCACTTACCATTTTTTATTGTGAAAAGATGTCTGAAAATTATTTTAAGAGAGTGATGGGCCTTTCATGTTCCTTAGGACTAGGATTTGCTAAAAGTTTGATGATTTTAGGATTTTACTTGGTGAAAATATTTATATCAATGGTTTTATCAATGAGTGATTTGGATTCATCCTAAAAATGTGCTAATATATGAGGAAGATTGAGATCCTGATTTGGATTTTGTTGATTTTGATGTTTTTGGTCCAGTAACACCTCAAAGAGGTTTTCACTAGGGGAATTTGATTTTTTAATTTTTTAATTTTTGGTTGTATTTTAATAAAGGAACTCTTCATTATCCCTTAAGTATGATGATACATATAATTTTATTTCAAATTCATGTTTGTGATTACTTGGTAGAAAGACATATGAGAATCCCATGAATTTTGTAATTGTTGCATTATTTTAAAAGAGGTCGATAAATCAATGATTTTGTTTGTCCCAATCAAATAATGGAGGGTTTTTGATGCCAAGTTTTTTATTAATTATGATGGTGTCATTGAAATTATTGGTGGTAACATGATTTTTATAGAGGCTATGCATGGAACCTATTTCAATATTAGAAGAAACTTCCTTAGAAGTCATAGAAGTATAACTAAATTCCTCGCATGGATCACCACTATGAGGTTTGTAAGCAATACCATGATATTCATTTTTTCATGAATTTGGATAAGTTCCTCTATTCCTTATTTGTGTTTGACAAGTCATTTACCTTTATAATTCATGATTTTCACATCTCATTTTCTATAGGATACTTCTTATTTCGAAAACATGAGGCTAAGTTGTCATTGTATAATGATGAGTCATGGGATACTTAAATAATCATAATTTAATAAGGCCATATTTTATAAATGATGTTGATCCAAAGTAATAAACTTTGGTTATATTATTTTTTTTACATTAAGACTGTCATAACTTTCAAAAGAGATAGGGAGTGTAGCTAGATGGAAAGCATTTTGTATTTTATTTTATAAAAGTTCCTTATTCTTAGTGGTAGAGGCTCAAAGTGTAGGGGTGATTATTTGATGGAAAAAATAATGGTTTTTAATCAAAAAGGGATTGGACAAAGGTGATTTCATCAAAAATGGGTTCACTGAAGATGGGTTGTTACACTGTGAGTTGTTGGTCAAAGATGGGTTCATCAAAGATTGGGGATAGGGCATGGTGGTCAAATATTCTTTGGATAAACATAGGATCATCAAATATGGGCTATAAAATATGGATGAACCAATGATGGTTTCATAAAATATGGGTTGGATTTTATGTGATGTTCAAATAACTTTATTGTGGTTTGAAAATGGGTCTTGGTATATCCCTAGCTACTAATTTCTATGCGTAGATGCATTTGTTTCTTGAGTAACATATTCTCCTTAGAGTGGAAATGGTAGGACATAATTGAATTTTTGTGGCTCAAGATTTGGAGTGTTTTAGAAGCTGATTGATAAGAAATGGGCTATCATTAGATAATTTAGAAGGAATGATTTATGGAATCGTCATTGATGGATTAGTGGATAAGTGAGTGGAGGGAATTATAATGGGGGTAGGAAAAAATGTATTTTTTATGATTGTTATGGGATTTTGTATTATTATATTTGGGGTTGTTTAATTTTTTTGGTTGGGTAAGGGTATGATAAGGTCAGTTTTGTATGACTCAGGGGCCTTATTGGTGTACGATTTTAGATTATTGGAATGTGGATTCGATAAATTTTTGGATTGATTAGGAAATGAAGATTTTGATGTGGAAGGTTTGATATTGGATGCTAATGCTACCAAATTTTGGCTATTTTTTTGAATTTGGTGAAGCACAAATTGATTTTGGTCTTGATGGACTTGTTTTACTCAAACTAATTTCCATTTGCCAATATTGATAAGGGAAACATGTGGATTGGGATTGTCACTAGTGGATGGGTGATTAGATTAATTTTGACTAATGGGATAGAATATATTTAGATTTAAAAAAAAATCCATCATCAAGGTCTTGATTTAGTTAGGTTTGATATTTCATTTGGTAGCCATTGGTTTAGTTCAAGTTTGTTGTAAGTAGGTTCAATTTTTTTGTTTGATCAAATTGTTTCAATTATTGGTTTCACATAAGAAATCAAGTAGACACATGTAAATACAATTATGTTCCTATTTAAGTATGTGTGTAACCTAATAGTGGACCATTTATAATACCTTGAAATGTATGTAGTAGGTGAGGGTATGTGCACAAAGTTGGGTAATAACTCAGTGGAAATTTCCCATAATACAATCACATAATGTCAATAATGTGATCATGTTATTGACATTACATGATTTCATTATTTGAATTATGACTCGGTAGTTACTGAGCCATAATGTGATCACATTAATATATAATGTAAAAGTAATAATGTAATCATGTTAATAATATGATCGTATTCCCTATGTCATTTATAAAAAATAAAAAGCAAACCTGAATGTAAAATTTTTTCATTTTACATTCAATTTCACTCATTTTCCTCACTCTCCTCCACTCCATGATTGCATTTTTCCCTAATGCGACTAATCCTTTCCAAAATTTATCCTAGGAAGATCTACACATCGACTAATTAATTATGCTACTATGTAGAAGAGGTAAGTGCTAAAAATCTAGACCTATTAACCTTAAATTTTAGTATTTTTTTAATTATTTTCATTTTTTAATTGGTAATTTATTTGTGTTGAATATCCCACCCTACTAACCCTCCTATTCTTCAACATAACCCTCCTCATAACACTCCACCTAACTTTCCTATAGTTCCAAAAAATCCCCTAGGTAGTTAGGAGATTGAGGAATTAATTAGAATAATGAGGGATCTCACTTCTACCAACACCCATCGCACCTATCTAGCTAATTCCCTAGAGTCATTAGTAGGTCAATTTAACTCTATAACGAGTCAAATTGACAGATGAGCTTCAAATTAGGATACTTGTAAGGTTTATTATGTTAAAATTTTATCAACATGTGAGGTCAAGAATAGAGACATATCAAAATCCATCATTTGTGCCTTATGCATTGACTTAACCACCAATGCACCATTTACAATAACTACTAAATATTTCCCTATCCATCGCTACCAACATAATTTAATCAAAGCCAATTTCTAGGACTAATGGTGGATGGTGTTTGATTATCCACCATATAAAAATTAGGAAGCCCCATTGTATTTTTTGAGTAAACTCTACTGTGAGTTTGTCCTTATTGAGATTATGAACTATTTTGATTATAGTGAGTTTCAGGTCTGAGGGAAAGGCTCTACTCAGGATCAACAATTTTTACTACGAGGATCCATATCCAAAAGTCATTTGAACCTGAGATCCCCTATATAATTTAAGAGGTCATAAATATTGACACTCTACATGCACTTAATGTGCTCACTGATACATTCATTCAGCATACTAGTAGGCTCTTAGAGATCAATATTAGAGATACACCACCTAGTGTGCATACCCGACCCCACCCTTAAAGATCTTGTAGAGTTATATGCATTGGACCTTCTGATGATAATGGTGTTGGTGGTTTAGAGGGCTTGGATGATATACTTATGAGTGATTATGTTTTATCATGCACATTTGGTGTGTATATATCAACCACTACATAGATGCAGGTATATTTTATATAAATGTCATGTTAAATTTAAGCTATATTTGTAAATTTAATTTAGCTAACAATTAATTTACATAGATATTGAATAATACATATGTAATTTTTTATGTTCCAGGAGGAGATAGTACCTTCATCATCATAGTCCACATTTTCAAGATTTGATTTTACTCATCCACTATTTACATATACGGATCCAGTTATTGGCCCATCCACTATTGCAGTTGTCTGTGTTAGGATGACACCTTTTACTTAAACATAGGCAAAATTTTGAGTTATTATTATACTCTATGTATATTTAGTCTATGTATATTTACCTTGCACTTAAGTTAAATTTATTTATCAAGGATCTCAAAATTCAAGTACAATGTTATTAAATACACTCTTGGTTTAATAAATGAAAAAAACTTTCCATAGATATCTTTGATACTTTATATAAAAGTAAGTGAGACCTTCTTTACATTCAATTGATGGCTCAAGTAGACACTCCTCCATCACTATGAATAGAGATAGACATAGGCATTTCTTCTATAATGTCATCCACACAGTCACTTATGGATGTATATATCAACTTGTAATTTTGAATTGTAAAAATAAAATTGTTTTAATAATTTTACTACATAGTTGGGGCAAATATTGCTTATGTGAATGTATTGTGTATGCAAGTTTGTCCCATGACATATAATAATCTCAGTTATATTATTAGTAGAGAAACTTCTCATGTTTATTCCATATTTCATATGCCTATTCATATAGTTGAGCCTGCCATTGACTTGTTTGAGCATCAAAAGTAGATTGACCAGGATTATGAGCTTGCAGTAAGTGCATGTTTAAATGATTTTTTATTCTAGTTTAAAATTAATTTTTTAACTTGGTTGAATGTATTTTATGTTAATTTTTTAATAATACTTATATTTGAATAGGTTCAGCTACAAGTGAGCTATGAGCATAGGACCCACAATTGGACCTTGGATCAATCCAAAGCATTCAAGGGATCTTCATCTACAGCAGGGCATCCTAAGGAGAGTCTTATTCAAGGAAGGAAAAGAGAGGGAGGTTATTTTATTATTAAGATGTCTTACCGGAGATGTGATTTTTTGTATGCCTATATGGTAATGTATGCATTTTATTCATGGTATATGCATATATGACATTCATCTGACATTAGATACTATGTTGGTAGATAATGTAATTTTTTGTATGCCTATCATGGAAACCTATGTATTATTGACATTTTACATGTGCCTATATGAATTTTTGGTAGTTTTCATCTGAATTATGTTAATATATATAATTTATATTCAATTTTAATTTAAAATGTTATCATATAGTGTTGTATTGATCTTCCAAACTATTATCTTTCAATTTATTATTAAAATTTTATTATTTTTAATGATATAAATCTTTGTTCTCCCTTTTTTTGAAATTAATTTTTTATTTGGTTGTGTGTAATGGAAATAACTAATGACACTCTTATCTATTTTGCATTTGAAATCACCCATCTACAACTTTTCAATTGATCATTAGCACAATTTGATTTCACTTAAGGCCCATACCCAATAATGTTCATAATTTTATAATGTAGAGACATAAAATCATTCATAAATCCATAAAAATTTCCCACTCTAATACCTATACCTTCAAAGCTAATCATTCACCTTCACCTGGCTCTAATGCCTTTTTTGCTAACTTTTCTTGAAACTAGGCCTACTACTTGTATGGCCTCTATGATTCTTGTTCCTTTATATTTTCCCTCACCTCTTGACTAATCCCTATCAATACATCTTATTCAATCAACTCCTTTACTATCTTCTAACCTACCCATTTTGTCATTCACTATTCATACTCTCTCACTATACATTCCCTAGGCTTGGCTATGCCTAGATGCCTTCCTCTTCTTTAATACTTTTAATAAAACTTCTTATAGCTCTTATATCCACTTATCCAACATTTATTCAAACCAATAAATCTAATTTCAAAGTCTTCCACACTCCTTTAAACTTTCTTTCACTTTTTCCCTTTAAGGGATAATTGGCCTAATAGGCCTAATGCATGTTCTTGAGACTGGTTTCTGACCTTTAAACTCCTCACTCCTTTAGCACCTTCAACACATCACTCCTGATGTACTTTAACTCCCCATTGAGTTCTATATACCCAACTCAATGTCCATTAATAGTTATATTTCTTTCTAGGCCTATCCCTTAAGGGTGTTAGGCCTCCTACAACTGATCTTTGACAATATCTTCTATCAAAAAACTTATTCTAGCCTCCAAATCACCTTGAACACTTAAAATACACTTTCATGCAAAACTAGTTGATAAAAATGAAATAAAGAGATATATTTTCATGCGGGTGTGTGGTTTATGAGGGCAGGTGGAATTAGTGTAAGATAGTAGAGTAGGTAGGAGGTTTAGGAAAGAAAGATAGATGGAGCAAGAAGATGTAAAATTGTGCTGTCCATGAGGACAAATCATATTGTAAATATTTATGAAGATCAATAAAATATGTGTTATCTAATGTAATAACTACTTATCATTTTGTTTTGAATGTAATTTAATGAACTTTGATGTTTGATAGTGTCATTGAAACCTAGAGATAACATCCCATGCTAAGTTGTAGGTGTGTGCAGGATTGAGTGGTTGCAGGTAGACAGGGGGTATTCCCTCAAGTAAATGTGGTTTGAGGAATATAAATCATGGATAAAGTGACTAAAATAGGTGATGAGTTCATGATAATATTTCAAGGTTATTTTTTCATGTTTAGTGTTAATTGAAGCCAAGATAGGAGCTCTCAGTCTGAGCAGGGAGATACAGTTTACTATAGTCCTATGGAAAGATTTTTATTGAGTTTTTTAATTTCATGAGGGTCCTTGGTAAGTGTTTAATATTGTATTGGTGTGTTCTATCCCTTTGGAATGCTCATGATAAGCTTTGAAGGTATAATTTTGATCTAAACCTTGATATTGTGCATATAATATTGTTTAGGAAAATTGAGCAAATGCTTGAAGATTTGTGATTTGTAAATTATTCTATTGGATTAGGTGTGTCATAGTATTCAATTGAGTAGGTGGATTTTTATATAATCCTTAGAGATAGGACAATAACTTGGAACCATGTATTAGGTTTATGATCCTAGATAATATTGACAAGTTTGAAAGAGATAATAAGGATGAAGTTATGAAAATTATACAAGGAAAGGATGGTGTTTGTGTGAGAGAAGTTAATGATCTAGTAGGTTAAGGGTGTTGGACAAGAGAGAGGAAGACTACATGCATGAGAGAGGATTTATAAGGTTTTTAAGGAGCACACATCTAAGGCATAATAAAATTCAAAACTTTTATATATACTTCAGCTATCAAATTAAATATGCTACCCACATATTCCCCACACCATTTGAAAATAAATAATTAATTTCCATTCAGCCATACAAGGATAATAATAAGTGCAAGTAGAAAATATTACTTTGAAGTAAAGTTTCAATATGCAAAGATCTCATCCTAACCCGAAAATTGGAAATACCAACACATTTGAGGGGATAGATGATATCTAGGACTAGGTTCTTGGCCTCCCATCATGCTTGATCAACAAACCCACCACCCATTCTGACCTTAAGAATGCCCTTCCCAATATAAGAAAAAAATAGTTTTTAGCCTAAGTTTAAACATGCATAAAAAAAACATGTAAGTCATTTCCATAAAATTTTAGATCCCTCCACTAACTCTTGAATCCCTCTAATCACATCTTAAATCACTCATGTGGAACCTTCGAGAGCAATCTGTGGCACAAGTGGTAGGGCCTAAAATGCAATTTTTTGGCATTAAATAGACAAATTTTTGAGCTCCAACTATAATTTATACCTCCAAGACCTCCAATTGATAATATATCACTTTAATCACATATAGATAGGCAAGATGCACATTCTCACATTACCACAACATTCAAATCCACCTGAAAGTACATTTTCACTATCATTTAGGAGCACGTAAATAGTAAAAACAAACATTGTTAAAGTTAAAGTTATGGTTATAAAACTCTGATTCCAATGCTTCCTAACCAAATATTGGCATTATCAACATGTTTAGGAGGTATATAATGTCTAGGACTAGGTTATTATCCTCCCATCATGCTCAATCAACAAACCCACCACCCATCCCAGCCTCAAGAACACCCTTTCCAATATAAGAAAAATGTAGTTTTTAGCCTAAGTTTAAACACACATAAAAATAAACATGTACATCATTTATATTAACCATAAAATCCCTCCCTTTCTTCTTAAATCCCTCTAATCTCACCCCAGAGTACTCAGGTGGAACCTTCAATAGAAATTTATAGCACAAGTTATAGTTTTGGGTCCTAAAATGAAAATTTTTAGCATTAAATAGACAACTTCTTGAGATCCAACTACCATTTGTACCTATAGGACATTGAGTTGAGAATCTATTTCTTTGATCACATCTAAATAGGCAAATTACATGTGTTCCCAACACCATGACATTCAAATCCACCTAGAACTACATTTTCATTACCATTTAGGAGTGTAGAAACACTAAGTACTTAAAAAGTTAGCTTCTCTTGGCTTGAAGAATATAGAATTATTTACTAACATTTCCAATCACGTTAAGGTGGAAGCTTATTTGGCACCACTAACCTAAAAAATATATTAGTAAGTAATTAAAAAATTATTCATATGTACTATCTAAAATAAAAAAAATTGGTAAAATTGATTACACTACATTTGAAAAGTCATCATACCTGCATATTTCAATCCAAAATGAACCACTAGGATCTACTCTAACCTCGATAGTATCAATAATAGCTTCATGGTCTGACTCATAAACTTTCCATAGATTCTAATTAAATGTACTCCCATGATATTTTTACAATTGAATATTTGTTGCAAAAATCAAATTTGAATAGTGTAGTATCTTATGGTGCATTTCAAACTCTTAAAACAACCATTGGTCTGAATTTTTATAAGATATTGTCAAAACCAAGTTTCAATGACTACCATTGACCCAATGGGATAGTCGATGTTTTCTCCATCTATAACTGGGGATGTCATTTTTTTATTTCTCTCTACACTCTGACACAAGTAATAATGTGTGCCCTCTTCATTGTCCTTATACATAATAACTACAAAAACATACCTTGTATCACAAAAAAGCAATTGTTAGTGACACTATGAAGATATATAATGAGAATAAATTATGCATAATGAAAAATATTCTACCTAACTACACTAGATCAAATATATGGTTAAATTTGTCAGATAATGTGATATCTATAAGTTGTAATGTTATTGAAACCTGATATACATTAATTAGAATTAGAGATTTGGAACTCTAGTCATCCACCCACTTGTGTGACTTACACTCATTCCAAATAGAGTCCATGCATAAAGAATAGAAACATGCCAAGTGTCTCATATGAACAATCTAAGAACTTACATTTGCGCTATGAAATTAGTGGATCTCACTTGAACACGTTAAATTCATATAATCCTCATACTTTATCAAGTATTCTTCCCCCATTAACTAGAAATGTCTAAGAATAGTAGAATTTGGTTGATCACCATGACACATGTTCTCATTACACCATTCAACCATGAATTTTGTATCTATCAAGTTAACACCCTCTTTAAATTTTAACTCCTCCCTTGCAATGACTCTTTTTACACATGCTCCAACATCATCATGCTCCCCTTTTCCATGGATAGCCTTGGTGAAACTCTAAATGCGTTCTACACCAATGGTAACGTGCATCCTACTCAACCAATAAAATATCTAATCATTTTTGAATTGTGATGTGCAATTGTATAACCAAATGTAATGTTCATTGAAGGTAAGGTTCCTCTAAATCAATTGTTCATAAAACTTCTAAAAACAACCTTGCACATACTCTAAACAATGTGATAAGTCATTGTTGATATAGAAATGGTTCTCCCTTAATATTTTTTATTGATTTTTTTTAATATTAGGTGCATGCATGAATGCTATATGCATGAATATGATAACTTGTGATGAGTTTTAATATTGTGATTGAAATTCCATTTTTGGTTTGAATGTGTAATTTTTAATAAAGTTAACTACTAAAACAATTGAACCAAGTGGGAATGTATCCTTGTTTATCTTGAAATTTGTTCATCCAACCATCTATCCCTTTGTGTGTGCCTTGCATAATTAGAAACAATTCTTTCCCTGAATTTGACCAAAAATTCATAAACATGTATATTTTTTATAATAAACTCACATCTTTTAGATTCTTCACCATCTTTCACTTAATAAGTCATTGATTTATATTTGCTTAAACCAACTAATTCATGTCCAATATCACTTTTACTCTCTTCATGGATAATTTTTTTTAATTTTGGCAATCCACCACAAATGCTATAATTTCCATCTAAACATGATTTATTATAAAATAGCTCCATCCAGTCTTTTGCAAAAAATAGTTGGAATAAATTCCCTGGCTGAGTTTGGTGGAATTTCAATGCCACACTCTTGTAAAATGTTGTTAGTATGAAAATTACAACAAATATGGTGAAAAACATCATGGTGCATTGAAAATTCAACATGTTACCTATAACAAAAAGTGGTGTGTATGTGATTTATTTTTACATAAAAAGTGTTGGCCATCTCAAAATATCTTTGACTAATATAAATTTATGGATGTTTTTTCAAAAATTTAGAGTATAAATATGTTTGAATCATATCCAATAAATGTTTCAAATGTGGTTCACAGTTATGAGAACCGACTCTTCTTTTTACTACATCTCTTGCATTGGGTAAAACTCTTGTATTGTATTTCCAAAATTGATCAAGTAACTTGTTGAGAGCATTAGCTATAGCCTTATCCTTTTGTGGAAGTCTACCAAAGAATGGCCATAGCTCATTGGTATTAGTTTCATTAAGTCTTTCATATCTTTCAATTTCTTTCATTAATGTTTTTCTATTTATATTAAGGGCTCGGCTTATTTTTGAAAGCATTCATTTTTTTCATGTTTGGCCACTTATTGCACAAGTTCTAAGTATATGTCAGGAAGCATTACAATATTTGGTGTGTGATTTTGGGCCTATAGTATGATATGCATTATGTAGATTTTCAAAAATTTCATTGTTTTCATCATCCATGTTAAATGTTCCTAGTCTTAATGTGTACATTATAGGTCTCATATTAATCAATTTTCTCAGTGAAACAAATAATTGACATCTTTGACTATCGTAATCCAAATTATGAAAGAAACTATCCCAAATTTGTTTAGCTTGTCTTTTTGAATGGGGATCAGACATTTTGTTAAGCATTGGTTCTAAAATATTTTCATTGACTTTAATTAAGTACTTGCCTTTTCTACACATAATTCTTGGAGGTGTTGTTAATGGTGGAATTTGTTGAGAGGGTGTTTCAAAATCATTATTACTTTCATTTTTTAGAGGTGGGATGATATTTTATTCATTTTTTATATATTTCCATGAAAATTTATTGAATTTTAATTTCATCATTATTTTTTACAATCAAATTTTATTCATTCATAGGGGGTAAAGCATCATACATAAACTCACCATCAACAAAATCAAAAACTTAGAACTTTGAATGTAAACTTCAAACATTATCTAATTCATTATTGTCAATTTCATCATTATGATCAATATCATCATGATTCAATTCATTATGGTCAATTTCATAATTTTTTAATTCATTGTTATCAATTGGCTCATTATCTTTGACATTTGGTTCATCAAGATTAAGGTTTGTACCTTGTCTTAAATGAAATTTTTGCATTCATATTTTGTGTTTCTCTCTCAACTCTTCTAATTCCTCCAATGTTTTGTTCTTAAACTTCTTCCTCTTCCTCGAATGTGATCTATCACCCATTGGACAATTGATAGAATTTCAAAGGTGGGGTCAAAAGAAGTATGCAGGTCCTGTAGGTCTCATAGAAGTATGTAGAGAATGTTTGTGGGGATATAATTCTTGATTTGGGTTAAAAATAGATGTTGAAAATTTGGTTTTATATATATCAAGAATAACATTATCATGTTATTATTAATATATATTAGGGATTAGGGCATTAAGGCATAGGGTTTAAGGATTAGGTATTAGGGCATTAGGGTATAGGGCTTATAATTTATTATTAGGGTTTATAGATTAGGGATTAGGGAATAGGTTTTAGGTTTAAGTGTGTATATAAGGTCTAATGGTTCTATGCCATGTGAACATAATTCTTACTATAAAGGATGTTAATTAGGGTTAAATCAATTGGTAAATAGGGAACTTATGGTTTAAAATTTAGGGTATAGTGTTTAGGGTTAATGGTTTAGGGCTTAGGGTTTAATGTATATATGGTTTAAGGTGTACATAGGTCTAATGTGTTTTTGGGCTCAATTATCCCCCACATCATCATAGATTGAGCCAATTAGCCAATTGGGATAATGAGTAATGTGAATTGGGCTAAATTAAGTAATGTCTACCTAATTATTACTTTATAATTTTAATTAGTGATAAACTAAGGGTTTAAAATGAAGGGTATAGGGTTTATAGTTTAGGGCTTGGGATTTAAGACCTATAAAGTTTAGGGTTTAGGGTACATAGGGTCTAATCATAAAGATAATTAAGGACAATTTGAATCACTTGGACCTATTTATGACTATAAAGTGTGTGTTGGGGTTGTTATTATACCCCATGTCATCATGTAAATTGAGTGAATTAGTCAAATAGGGTAATTAGTCATGTGATTTAAGCTGAATTGATCCCTATGAACTTAATTCTTAGTCTAAATGTTGTTAATTTGGGCTAAAATGATTGGTTCAAGGTTTAAAGAGTTTATAGTTTATCAAATATGAACTTTAGAGATTCGGGCATATGGTATATGTTTTAGGGTATATAAGGTATAATCATGAAGGTAATTGGGGTAAATTTGAGCTCCTTGAAACTAGATATGTGAGTAAAGACTGTGATTTTGGGCTCAATTAGCCCCCACATCATCATAGATTGAGGAAATTAGTCAATTATGATAATGAGTGATGCAATTTTGACCAAGTTGATTCCTGTGAACCTAATTCTTATTATAAAGGATGTTAATTGGGGTTAAATTAATTGGTTTAGGGTTTATAATTTAAAGGGTTTGGGGTTTACGGCTTATGTCTTAGCATTTAAGGTAAATGGTATAGGATTTAGGGTTTAAGGTATAGGATATAGGGTCTAATCACTAAGGTAATTAAATAAAATTTGAGCTGCTTGAACCTATTTGTGATAATTGCCTTCATGTTTGCATTTTTGATACAAAATAGGGCCAGTTAAGCCATACATGTTGCATACATTATACAATCAATTGAGCCATAAATTTGGTTTAGGGGCTCAATTTTTCCAAATCACACCCCTAATTTCAAAATTTGACTAATTGGATCAATTCATGATAGAATCAAACTTAATTTTTCCCCAAATCATATCTTGCTCTTGAAGGGGTTCAAATTGGCTTCAAATGCATCTTCGATTAAATAAATCAACTCTTTGGTTAATTATACGTGATATGACATTAGGGTTAATTTCACTCCAATTCACATCATATATAATTTTAAAATAGGTTTGTCTGGCTCATTTTGACCCTAATTATCTCCATAATTAAACTAATCTACAATTGCATTCATTAGCTGATGACATTCAAGTTTATTAAGCTCAAAACCACATTCTATACATGTAAAACTTATATTTAAATAATGTTTCTTTGCTTCAATCAAGCTGATGAAATTGGATCCGATCAACCCCCAAATCACATTTTATACTCATGCAATTAGGTTGAAGGTGCTTGAAATAGTCCCAATTTACTTTAGATGCACAGCTAGATTGGTACTTCAAAGCCTAAGTTTTGGCCATAGGTTTAAAAAATGCATTTTATGACCTATCAAGTAGTTAAGTTAACATATTAAAACTCCCATAAAATTTTTGAAGTCTAATGTGATACCACGACACCTTAATTTACTATCTATGGTTGGGGACCTTTTTTGTATAACATAGAATAACACCACTATTAGGGAGATCAAGAACAAATTTGTGTTTCCAGGTGTTATGAAGATATAACATGATCATGTTATTAATGTGATTTTACTATTTGAATTTGAATTCAAACACCAAGCCTTTTGGCTTAGGAATGTCTTGGATTCCTAATCTAAAGGCTTGGACTTGTCAATCTAAAGTCAAGTCTGAGAGTTTTGATAGAAAACAACAAAATTCAACTTTCATCGCTAAATGCACTATGAATTTAAATGGTAAAAGTCAAAAAACTTAATGCCATCATTATGATTATGCTCTCCTCTTTCAAAAAATATGATTTTTATAATTTTTGGACTAATTTAAGGTTTCAAACTATGTTGATTTCTAACTATACCTTTTTTAGGCCACTACATGTCACAAATATTCATGCCTATACATGTTCATGTAATTTATTTTTCATTAATCCAAGTGAAAGACAATTTATATGGTCACCAACTAGGCCAGATTCTACACACATTCAAAAAAAAAATCATTTTTTTGAGGTAGTTAAGGGGGGCTGCATGACTGGCTATCCATTTTTTGTTAGTTTTTAAGATCTATTTACTTTCAAAATTCATAAAAAAAAAGTATTAATTAAAAAAATATAGGTCACAAACTAGAAGATCTTATCTAAATTTTCACAAAGGGTTTCAAACAATATTAAATGCTTCTCAAAAAATGGTGGGTCGCATGATCATATATCTACTCTATTTTCTTTAAAAAATAGGATTTCTTCTTCAAATTTTAGATGTTTGACTAGTTATACCTAACCATTTTTTTTTTTTAAATTGTGTTTTAAAAACTAGACTCAAAATGCTACATTTCATGTTCTTACACCATCTTCAAATTTAGAATATAGATATCTCAAATTATCTACAGAAATTTAGATTTTTGAAATTTTAGGAAAATCATGTCCAGAGGTAGACCCCTTTTTATCCCCCAATTTTGTGCACTTACCTATGATTTTAGAGAATGATGTGTACCTGAAACCATTATGTATTTAGAGCTGAAGGGTTATTAAACTAGGCTTAAACAAACTTATCTATGGGAGTATTATATATATCTTTTGGTAAGTGAGACACAAATCTATATAAAATGTGTTGTCTGGGGCTTGGGTATTAGTGGATGAAACCATCTCACTTCATAGTGTTGGTAACACAAGTGATCGCTTAGCCAATAATGATAACTCCTACTTAATTTATATAGCCTACTAGAAAAGAGCTTGATATTAATGCTTAATGATGAAATCTAAGTCACAAGATCCCCAAAAAAAAAAAAATAACCCCATTTCTGATTTCTAAGATTTTTTTTAGCATGAGGAAAGATCATATACACTTGTTGACTTTGGATACACAAGCAATTAGGTTGTTCATTATTTTCAAGTTTGCCTTTTGGCATAATACAAGAGAATAAACAACTATATCTATGAAAACAAAATGTAAATAAACATTAATGTAAGTAAATAAGTTTGATTTAAAAATGTTAATAATAAACTATTTCAAATTGAAAACATGGACAAATAATGCTGCAAGAAACTGATTAGTAGTTTTTATTTTGCCTTTAGAAAATGATTTCCTATACAATAGAGTTAGTAGTGATGAGATAAATTCCTACAAAATTAAAAGGTTATTGGTATAAAACATTATAAATCATGTCTCAAAAATAATGGTGTAGAGAACAACTAGAAAAATTCTAAAATAAATCATATTTATTAGTCAGATTATTTTATTTTATTTTATTTTTTCCATAAATAAATAAAAAATAAAAAAATAATATTTTGATGATATCTCCCAAATGTTGATATGAGTTTGCATAAAATTTTAAAATATTGTCCCTTACTTAAAAGTGAACAAACCCAAAAAAGATAAAACAACCTAGATCATAAAATCAAAATATATAACCCATTTATCAATCAGGTTTTAGAGAAAAAACCATAAAATTTTCAAAAGAAATCCAATTAGATAAAAATACAATAACTCTAAAAACTTTCCAAAAACCATCATAGAGAAAAATACGTTAGATAAAAATAGTTAGAGGGAAAAAAATATAAGTTAGAGAAAAACCATAAAATTTTCAAAAAAAAAAATAGTTACTATTTTGATGGTATCTCTCAGACCACAATATGGGTTTGAACAAAAATTTGAAATATTATTCCTAGCCTAAAAATAAACAAACCCAAAAATAATATAAAAAACTTAGATCATAAATCAAAATATATAGCCTTTTTATCAATCTATTTTTTTTATTATGGATTTAGGTTTCTAATCAAATGATTGTAGATTTATGTCCTACAGGGCATGGAAAAATGTAAAATGAAAAGATTGCAACTCTTGAATACATATTTAGAAATAAATCAGAATTCCTACTCTAATCTAACATATCCTCTAATTAAGCTAAATAAAGGAAATAAAACTAAAATATACCTTCCCTTACCAAGAGTACAAAATTCTCATTTGGTTATATGGATTAAATCTTGATCTCTAGATTATGGTTAGCCACAAGAATTATATGAAATAATTTCAATAGTTTTTCAACAACATGGTGCTTGATTGATTGATGTATTGATAATGATTGTTGATCTCAAATTCACATGATCTCTCTAGTTTCTGAAAGAGTTCTTGTTGAATGGAATAGGAAGAGCCAGTTTATAGGTTTTTTGTATAAATAATAGATGGATAGGATAAATCAGGATTTACTTGATATTTTTTATTTTGAATGGTGTATAATTAGTCTACGGGTCAAATAAATTTAATGAGAAAGTTATAAATTTATGAGTTGATTGAAGATGTTGAGGGAATTGATGAGGTAGTTGAGAAAGTTAAGGAATTTGGTTGATGACTTGGTTGACTAAGTTGAATGTCTTAAATGATATGGTTGAATGTGTTGAATGAGTAAATGAGATGGTAAATAGGTAAATGAGGTGGTTAAATGAAATAAATGAGTTAGTTATAATGGGTTGATGAAGTAGATATTGATTGATTTATTTTATTATTTTTATAATTAATGTACATTGATTAATTAGTTACTAATTAACTAATTAATATTGATTAATTAGTTAATTAATCAAAGTGTAATGTTGGTGTAGACTATATAGAATAGGATGGGTGTCATATTTTAATTTGATTCAAATTTTGATGATGGATGGATTAGTAAGAATAAATGAAAAATGATGAATGTTGATGATAGTAGATTAGTGACAACACTAAGGGGGTGGAATTTATGTGTCTAACATATCCTATAATTCAAAAAGGTGTTTACAGCATACCATGTTCTTGTGGAGTGCCTTAAGTTGGGGAAACTATAAGGTTACTCCAAATAAGACTCAAAGAACACGCTAGAGACATTAGTTATACATTTCTAAAAAGCTCTGGCCTCACACAATACTCTCATCTCACGAAACATCAAATTTGTTTAGATCAACCCAATATTTTAGCTAAAGAGGATAAGTATTGGAAAATAAAGATTTGAGAAATGATTGAAATAGAAAAAAGATCGATTAACCTAAATAGTGACAATGGGTTAAGCATCAGTGAATCATGGCATAAAACTATAAATCACTTGAAGAACCAAGGAAACTCACTTGATGGATAAATATGTTAGTCAGTATCAATGTTTGTTTCATTAATTTTTTTGGTGGTTAATAAGGAGTTATTCTTCTTGGAACTTTAGGAAAGCCAAATACCTCCTTTTTTATCCTCGTGGATCTTATAATTAGTATTTATTAAATAGTCAATGTTGTTTTTTCCTCAAAGGTTTTCAACATTTTCTCTCTCTATCTAAAGATAGACACACATATTGTGTTCAAAATAATTTCAACATAATGCATCTAAAAATCTCTTCTTCAAATTTACATCATTATGGAAGTTTGTATAAATTTACATCTAATTAATATTTATTAAAATTGTTGTTACTACTCTAAACAAATCATATTTATGTAAAATTTTACTCCCATATTAATTAGAAAGCTTGGTATGTAGTAAAATATAAATCCAATATACCATGAACTTTATCTCAATAAAAATTATACTATAATAAAAGTTTTCTTTCAAAAACAAATATATTTATACAATATTATAATATGTATATATTGTAATTTATTTTTTAACACTCTAATATACACATAGAATAATATTTTTTTAATATTTATTTCTTCAAATTATTCTTTAATATTAAAACCTTTATCTTATTTTGAATGTATAAATCTATACCATGAAAATAGAAATATATTTATTTAATAATATTGTAAAAGATTATCTTACTTTGAATGAAATATAAAAATAGAAATATACATTCTTATTATTAACTTAAACAACTATTGATTTATGTAGACATGTTCCTTTTCAAAATTTGAAATCAAGATGTTTATAAATACACAAGTAGTGTTTACTCATCTATGATTAATTTAAGGGGTATCTATTATTTTATGAATCAAGCAATAAATTTTAATGGATCTAACATTTATTGTTCACATTATAAATCTATTGAGTATATACAAGTATTTAGAGTGAATTCATTGTAATAATCAAGTACATGTTAATGGCACACTACATTGCACTGATTTATCAGGTTGATAAATTATTAAAATGATTAGAGTGTTATTTTTTATAATATCTATCGTTAAAAACTTTTTAAAATATCACAAAATATTAATTTATGTTGTCATAATTTATCATAGGTACCACTTTCAATATTACGTATACCTTTTTAATTCTATTTTAATAAATAATTTCTATGACAAATTACATGTTTCAAAGCAAATAAAATCATATTTTATGAGACATTTTTTAATAAAGATAAGTCATCCTTCTTAAGTAAAACAAAAATATAATTAGTTAAAATAATTATTCTTCCTTTTATATATATAATTAGGAGGGTTAATTTAAAATAAATTATTGAATATCGTTTGTTATTTATTATTCAGGTTATGATATCGTTATCACTACCCCATGTAAAAGAGAAGGGACAATTAAAAACTTGCATTTTATTTTTATAAAAAATATTATTCTTTTAATTCATAATTTTAATATTATATAATTTAAATATTTAATTTTACTTCGTTGAAAAAATTGTTAGGTTGTGCAGCTAAAAGCTTCACTGATGTAGACATGGAGGAGGTTGCAGAAGGGTTGCAGAGTGTTACTGTCACCGGCATCAGTCAGGCCAATCGACGTCGGCAGGTAGGAGACAAGAAGGCAACCGACGTCGGTCAGAAGTCAGCCAGCGTCGGCACCCCCCAGGTAGACAAGGACCGACATCAGTCACTTGTGGTTCGAGCTGCGAGTATATTACAGGCAATTAACTAACGAACCAAGTGTTTGCATGTCAAGAGCTAATTTTAGACTAAGAGCTGTGGATCTAATTATTGTAATTGGATGTCTAATTATTGTTTGGATGAGATCTATATAATAGACTCATGGATTGTATTGTAAACTTGTGCTAGAGAGTAAGAGAGCAATATTATAAGCTCCTTCTATGTGTGAGGTGAGCATGGTGTGTTCCTCCTAGTGCCACAGTACCAAGTGTGGGTGTTGGATTGGAGAATCAGCAGGGTTCTTCATGTATGTATGATCTTGGTCATCAGGTGAGCATGGCTTCTATAGGAGATCTACATGGTAAGTTAGATCATTGATTTGTAGGTGTATGTGTGTGCAAGGTCAAGGTTCACAGGTGTGCAGAACTAGATTGATTTACAGGTGTGCAAGATCAGAGAAGACAGCAACACAATAGGAAGTAGAATCAGGAGAGATCTACTTGGAGTACGTTGAGTACTTGTGGAGTGCGTGGAGCACTTGTGGAGTGCATGAAGCACAGGTGTAAGGTGAACACCAACTCTGTGTTTGAGTTGGGTGTTGGGACCTAAGGGAGAGAGCTTTGAGGGAAGATTTATTGTTTATGCCCTAGAGGTGTGGGAACCCTAGAGGTGTGTAAGGAAGAAGAAATGTGGTAGCCTTCTTTGTTGTATTTCCTTTTGAAAGAGTTTTAATACAAGTTGTGTATTGTCTCTCATATCATGTGTTATTTTTGAATTCTAGTTACTTGTTGATTCTGGTTAATTCTGCATATTAAGTTGCTTGTATTAGGTAATCAATTGTGTGCTTTCGATTATTTATATCCCAACATGTGGTATCAGAGCTAAGGTTGCAGGGAGCAAGTTTTGTGTTTGGTTACAGGTCACTCTCAGGGGTTTCTAATTCAGTGGGAGTAGAGCAATGGCATATCAAAGTAAGCTAAGAATGGAGGAGTTGAAAAGCACAGATGGTCACTTACGGTCCTATGGAAAGAAAGAGCAGGTAAAATAAGACTGTTGATTGGTAGCAGATCAGCATGAAAGAACTGAAGATGTAGATGTTGCAGGGGTTGTTGCACAGGATGCTTTAGAGGTTTCTTGGATAAAGTTGAATCTTGGATAACATATTTTGTTGCCTCTTTCCATGCAGCCCCAGGGAGAGGAGCTGGTGAGCCTTGCCAAAGAATTGGCAAAGGGGAAGTGAAGCTAAAATTGTAGATTGTCAACACATGGGTGTTGAAGGAGGTCATGCAGGTCCCAAGTTTGGAGATGTGGCTAATTTCTTTAGAAAAGTTGGGTGATGAGAGATGCACAAGAACTCTCACAGCGGATGCACTTGAATTAGCTGGTGGTAAGAAAATAGGTACTCTTTATCTACTCATTTATATTACTGATTCTTCTTTTGTTGTAGAGATGTGGCTTCGTAGGCTTGGCCACATGAGCAGGAAGGAGATGCATGTTCTTAAGTGGAAGACAGATATATTTGACAGGCTTAAGAACTGGAAGGCCTTGGTGTTTATGGAGGAGATGGCGGATAGAGACCAGTGGATGGGGCTGGATACTTCTGAGTAGAGCAGGTTGGACATGGGATTGATTCAAATGAGCTCACAGAGAAAAAGTCATCACTCACAAGCGAACACAGGTACCAGCATCGGTAGGAAAACTGACATCGGCAATATGTAAGACTGACGTCGGTTAGGAGGACCAACGTCGGCAGCAAGAGGACACCGACGTCGGCAGTGTTGGTAGTCAGGATAGGCGTAGGAACCAATGTCGGTCGGATGCAGACTGTGTGGTGACCGAGGTCGGTCACTGTAATAGATTTTGGACAGACAGTAAGCTGTCAAGGAGTCTTAAATGCCCATATGGAGGATTGAAGTGGTAAGTAAGCCTCAAATTCATTGTTCCTCTTCTTTATACTAGTTGTTGATTGTAGAGCAGGAAGGATCCAAGAAATAGTGGGAGCATGGCAAGAATATGATGCAAAACCAAGCAGAGATTTGGTAGGGTTGTTAGCAGGTATGAAAGCACAGAGATGAATGGATTCCTTAGTTGAAGAATAGAGAGAACAGACACGTGAGACGGAAGACCAAGTCATATGGTCTTGAGGAAGCTGTAGGATAGTGGTACAGGTTTTGACAGGTGGATGACAAAGCATGACTTTAGTCAACGTCAGGGTAACTACTATGGTTTGTCTTACCAGGGGGATGATGGTCATGACATCATTCTGTTGTTGTATGTGGATGGTATGCTAGCTATCAGGTTTGTAGATACAGGGTTTTGCTAAGCTAAGGGTAAGATTAGTTTAGTGGCATCTCATGAAGAATTTGGAGCAGCAAAATTCTTTAGCATGGGAGACATGAGAGATCACAGGCTGATTTTGTCTCCAGTGGGAGCTGATGTGAATCAGGTGTTGGTGAGGTTCATTATGTAGGATGCAGAATCGAAGCACACCAAGGGCTAGACAGTTCAGTGTCCAAAATCACATGAGGTCTAGTATAGGCCTGAGTTTGCCCAAGCAGTGGGTGTTGTCAGAGAGTTAGGAGCCAATTCAGAGAAGTGGGTTCTTAGGGATGTGAGAGGGACCAGCAGCAGGGATTCATGCTATTCAGGGTCAGGACTTCACTACATGGGTTTGTAGGTTCGGATGTGGCAGGTTACTCAGATGACAGGAGGTACACCACAGGTTGTGTGGTGGGTTGTCTTCAGGATTCATCTTGAAGAGGGATACAAGCCAGGAAACATATTAGATAGGGTACAGGTACAGGTACAGTGCAGTTGTTTATCTCCAAGTGGGAGATTGTTAGGTTGTGGAGCTAAAATATTAATTGATGCAGACATGGAGGAGGTTGCAGAAGGGTTACGGAGTGTTACTGTCACCAGCGTCGGTCAGGCCAACTAACGTCGGTAGGTAGGAGACAGGAAGGCAATCGACGTCGGTCAGAAGTCGGCCAGTGTCGGCACCCCCAGGCAGACAGGGACCGACGTTGGTCACCTATGGTTCGAGCTATGAGTATATTATGGGCAGTTAGCTAACGAACCAAGTGTTTGCATGTCAAGAGCTAATTTTAGACTAAGAGTTGCGGATCTAATTATTGTAATTAGATGTCTAATTATTGTTTGGATGAGATCTATATAATAGACTCATGGATTGTATTGTAAACTTGTGCTAGAGAGTAAGAGAGCAATATTATAATCTCCTTCTGTGTGTGAGGTGAGCATGGTGTGTTCCTCCTAGTGCCACAGTACCAAGTGTGGGTGCTGGATTGGAGAATCAGTAGGGTTCTTCATGTATGTATGATCTTGGTCATTAGGTGAGCATGGCTTCTATAGGAGATCTACATGGTAAGTAAGATCATTGATTTGCAGGTGTATGTGTGTGCAAGGTTAAGGTTCACAGGTGTGTAGAACCAGATTGATTTGCAGGTGTGCAAGATTAGAGAAGACAGCAACACAACAGGGAGCAGAATCAGGAGAGATCTACTTGGAGTATGTTGAGTACTTATGGAGTGCGTGGAGCACTTGTGGAGTGCATGGAGCACAGGTGTAAGGTGAACACCAACTCTATGTTTGAGTTGGGTGTTGGTACCTAAGGGAGAGAGCTTTGAGGGAAGATTTATTGTTTATGCCCAAAAGGTGTGGGAGCCCTAAAGGTGTGTAAGGAAGAAGAACTGTGGCAGCCTTCTTTGTTGTATTTCCTTCTGAAAGAGTTTTAATACAAGTTGTGTATTGTCTCTCATATCATGTGTTATTCCTGAATTCTAGTTACTTGTTGATTCTGGTTAATTCCACATATTAAGTTGCTTGTATTTGGTAATCAATTGTGTGCTTCCAGTTATTTATATCCCAACAAAAATAATAATTAATAAATTTTATATTTAGCATAAAAAAATAATTTTATGAATCATATGAAGGAATAAAGTATGTGACGATACAAACTATTATAATGCATCAAATATTTTTACAATAATTTTGTTAAAATGAAAAAATAAAAGAATGATATCCCTGAGTATCAATGTTGTTGCAATATATTACCAAAAAAAATTACCCATTAAACACTTCCACCAAAATCATTTCAATTAAGATTGATGTTGTAAATCGCTACCAAGTAGAAACTACAAAATAATATAACACATTATCGTGGAATGTTAACGTATATAAAGATGTTTTATTTTAATATATAAATGAGCTACCAAGTAGAAACTGCTCACAAAATTTAAAAAAAAAATAGATCATTATACTTAATAGCTATAGTTGAGTTGATTAGATAGGTTTGTGTTACACTTGGTAGAAACCCAAGTAAATATGGTCTTTTGAAAATTTATGGGAAATATTAGGTTGACACATTATTCCTCTTTTTCTCTCTCTTTCTTTTTTTCTTTTTGTTTTTAATAAAAACAATTCTTAGATTTAAAGTATTGTATTATATTATATTAGTGTAATATAATGTGTTATTAATTTGAACTACAATTTTATAATGAGTATATTTTAAATGTTTGATTGATTTTTTTAGAATGTTTATAAATAATTAATAGATCGTTGTCAACAATAGATACTAAATAAAGTTTTAAATGATTTATAGAATTTGTTTAAATACATTTAAATGTATATATCTTTTTAAAAAATTAATTAAAATTAGACTTTTATTGATGTACAAATTGGCAATAAATAGTCAAAATAGTGAATAAGATTGAAAAAAAACACAGATGCACCCTAACAAACCTAGACTACATTCAACATCAAAAACATGTTGAGTATGTTCTCAAACCCTAGAACCATTCTAAGTACATTTATAAGGGACCACTACAGGGTTTAAAAGTCAAAGGAGGTAGAAAGGGAGAAGAGAGAAAAAAAAAGGACATAATGAAAAATGACAAAACATGTTAATACCACATCATTTTGAAGAATACCTAACAAATATAAAATTATACTTTGAAAATATCAAATTTTATATCTAGTAAATGCTTATGGACTATTTTTAGGTGTTTAAATAGTGTGCCACTTTGATGTGTGGGTGCACATATCAAATTTTAAAAAAATGGTATAAATAGAAGATTTTGTTCCTTTAAAATTATTGAAGAAAACTTTAATACATGTAAATATTTTAATAAAATTATTTATTTTTATACACATGGATGGATGAATGCCAATAATAATTTTTTTAAATATATAAAACTAAAAAATGATGCCCCTAACTTGACTGAGGATGTAATAATCCTCTAATGAAAGAACATGCCTCTAAATTTGTCATGAATCCTACATACACTTATAAGTTCATATTTTAGTAACAAAAATAAATTTAAATAAATACTTTGAGTATTAAAAAATATAAAATAGTAAGCAAATTCTTGAATATATCCCATGCTGGGAATAGGTGGCACATCTTAGTTACATCTAGGAGTGAGTTAAATATGAATTATATATGTATAGGAGTGAAAGTTGTGAAAAATGTATTCAACATGTATAAAATGAATGGAATTTATGTTTAACTTTTAAAATGTAGTATGAACTTATGAAGAACATCATTTTAAAGGATATTTTATTGCTTGTAAGATAAAATATGAAACCAATAATGTCTAACATATAAAGATGTCATTTTGGAATAATGTATGTTATAAATAATTTTCTTCATATCTAACATGTGATATGATAATTATAAGTGCATGAATAATATAGTTACATACAAAAAACCTAAAAAACGTAATAAAAATCATAGTTTTCCCATATAACGGCAAGATATAAGCATCATAAGATCAATAAAATATTCCCCATGTGAGCCTAAGTTATAAGCAATGTTGTAAAAATATTGTAATATATAATAATTGAAATCCCAATTATGGGTTATTTATCGATATAGATGCATGTTAGTGCAAAGACCTATATTTGGTACTAGACATTTTAGAAACATCAAATTAGTTACACTTTGACACACTTGGACTTTGTGTATACATTAGAATTCTATGCACAATTTCCCTATATCTCTTCCCATTCCATTATCTTCATAAACCTTTTTAACCCAATACACATATTCAGAATCACCATAAACTATGTGAAAACATTTTAGAATCATACATAAATTATCTCCATATCTCAACTCATTTATTTTCTCTACTTAGACAATATTAGATAATTTCAAATAATTGTGGTCTACCATACGTGTTTACCTTTGCTAGTAGTGTCTAACAACACTCAATGACTATTTTTAGAATTGAGAAGTATCCATTAGGTTCTCCTAGACCTATTTCATGGGTCTTTTGTAGATGGAAATATAAATTATTCAACTATAAATACACATTAATACTAAATTTATACTCATTTAAAAAATTTATCACTACTAGGAAATCACATTAAGAATTCAATTAACACTCGCTTGAGACATTTTCATAAAAACATACACATCTAAAATAAATTTAAAGAATAAACCATATATCCAAGTTTGAATACAAATGTAGGTTGAATTTTTATGGTGTCAAGTGTTAATAATATAACATTGCATTGCATTCTAGATTGATCACAATGGTGCACACACACACACTTAGGTGAGATAATTATGTGTGATTTGAGCCATACTCAACATATTGAAATGTAGACAATACTTAATTAGTTAGTGGGGAGTGATTTAGGTACTTATTTGTGTCAAAAGAAGAATTAAGGTTTCAAATAAAATATAAGAACAATAAATATTAGTGCATAACATTGTAGGCAGGAACATACATGGGGAATATCTACTTGTACAAGCTCAATGGACTAAGGCACCACAAACCTACATAGTTGACACAGAATTTTTTGGTAGATCTTGGAAAGCAATAGTCATCATAGCGGTTTTCTATTCATTTATGGTTCCTACAAATGGTTTGAGCTCCTATTTCAAAATTTGAGCAATTACAAAGAAAAAACATAAAATTTTCCAAATCATTGAAAAAAATTAACAATAGAAATCACAAATAATATAAGAAACCATCTACCCTCTTGCATTGTCAATTCAAAATATGATGTGTTCAATATTAATTTACAAATTTTGGATTCAAATTTGTATGATTATTTCCCTAACTTACATTAAGAATATTTATAGTTTTATCTTATTTAGATCTAATATATATATATATATATATATATATTTATTTATTTTTATTTTTTGGTGAACCTGATCATTGACTTAAGCATGAGAAAACCCTAGGTCTATTTTGTATTAGGGTTTCACACTTGGTGTGGGCAAAAGACAATTTAATCATATTGTTTATAAGTTTATCTTTACACACCATAATTTTGTTTCTCTAATGCTTGATACTCATGTGATACCACCTATTATACTATGCCTCCTAATAAATATATTTTAAAAATATTTTCAATCTAAGGTTTCCTAAATAAAACAAGTTTCTTATAGAATGTGTCATTTTTTAAATTCTCAACACTTGTTACACAACAATTCAGCCCTAGATATATCCACTTATATTTTTCCTACAGTGTTCACTGCACCTAATATTACACCATAAAATGACAAAGGTGATCGAGAACAAAATCTTAGATCCTTCTATACAACATGCTTAAATTATTCTTCTCTTGATAAGTTTCCAACACAAGTTTTTATTATAAAGGCTAAAGATTATGCCTTGTGATGGTTTAATTCAACCTTATTTTTTAATTAATACATGATCTTGATTCTTTGGCTAGCCAATCCCTAACTCAATTTTATACTAGTATTAGTAGGAAGTCTCCTATGCCCAAATTTTATAAGTAAAACAAGGACATAATCAGGGAAAAAATTTAGAAGCTATTTATAGCCAAAAGGCTATAACTAGGTTTTTTCAGTTTTGAAAGTGGTTGATTCTATGAAAATATACATAGGTCAAATAGCCTCAATTTTATACAATTTATTATACATGTGTTTTGAATCACCTTATATATTATACTTGATCCTATTTTGGGACACATATTCACCATAGTTATTATGCATGTATGGTTTTGATTCACTAGGAAATTATATGAGACATGTATAGGTTAGTGTGGAATCACCAAGTGTGTGTGTGTGTGTGTGTGTGTGTGTGTGTGTGTGTGTGTAATAAGGACCACCTAGGACACAATAAGCTTAAGATAATAATTATATTTTGGTCTATGAAAATGTTTTGAATATTCTTTGGCACCATTTATAAAATTGATTAAAATTAACATATTTTTCCTTTTATATGGTTTTAATAACTAAAAAACTTAATAATAAATAATTTTTAAACATAACATTTATTTTATTTTTGTCATTAAATGCAGTGCAGGTAGAATTAAAGATACGGGGATTGAGGTTTAGATCTTGCCTCATTTTTTAATTAATTGGTGTTGACATATTGAGGGGGCCCAAGGTAAAATTTAATGTTGGTCTAACATGTCACCAATGGGATTAATATAAGTTGATCAAATACATATGTGGCATTTTATCAATTTTTTTTTTTCATTTATGCAAGCTATTGGCAGAAGTGAAGCTCTAATAGTTAGAAGATTGGGATGAGAGGTTGGAAAGGAAGGAACAGATAATTTCTAAGTTGGCTTCCTTATGATTGAAAGATATGGATTTGTGTTTTGTTGGTTTTGAAGACTAAGAGTAGTTATTTACATGCACAGTCGTTTGTCTTGAAATGAATAAATATAATAATAGGTTCCCTGAAAAATGTTTTTTTTAAGATATTTGCTCAAAACACTATGCATGTTGTTTTTCTTATAAATTTCATATATATCTTCAAATCTTTTCCTTATAATGAAAATCTATGAAATGGGTATTTTTGGGTTAGTCATAAATATGGTTGAAATGATCATGAGGCTCTATTGCATTTATTCATTTTATTCTTTATGCATTTTTTAAAATAAGTATCTTGCATGCCATTATTTCTTAGAAGAAATCATTTTGTGTTTGTTTAAATTAAGTATGTGGTAAAGACCAACCAATAATAAATTCATTTTGTTCTTTATGCATTGTTTGAAACAAGTATCTTACATGCCATTATTTCTTAGAGGAAATCAGTTTCTTGTTTGTCTAAAAGAAGCATGTGGTAAAGACCGACCAAATGATATTTTAAACTACGTATAGTAAAAATTGTGTTAAAAAATCAAAGTATAGAGTATAAATAATAAACCAACTATGGGGCCATAGGGAAAGACAACTATGAAAAGAAAAGATGACATAATTGAAAAAATATAATTATTACTTTAAGTTTATTATATCCTAAGTGGTCATTTTACATACAAACACACACAACATTATCTTCAACAAGATTTATCAATTTTCAAAACCTTGAAGTTCAATTTCCATGTGTGTGTGTGTGTGTGTGTGTTTGTGTGTGTGTCTTCAACAAGCTTTCTTAATTTTCAAAACCTTAATGTTCAATTTTCTCACACACACACACACACACATAAAAATTGAACATTAGGGTTTTCAAATTTGAGAAATCTTATTGAAAATAATGTAGAGTATATAAATGATCAATTTTGACATAGTGGTTTATCTTCATTAAATATTTTGATGAAATATTTGAGCAACTTTTGTTCAAAATAAACATTTGATTATTTGGCATGGTCAAAATTGGAAATATTAGTTTCATATTTTTGAAGATACAGTTGCATTTATATTTATAAATATATATATATATATATATGAAACTCATAGGGTGAGGAATTTGTATGGATTTGAGTTTCATGTATTTGATTATGGCCTATTTACCATTTTCTTGAAAGTGGCATGAGGATTGTGAAATAAAAAATGGAGCAATATCTCAACCTTGATCCCTGTAACCATAATTTCACCTACATTACATTCAATACTAGAAATAAAATAAACATTAGGTTTAAAAATTATTTATGATTAAATTTTTTAGTTATTAAAACTATATAGAAGGAAGAGCATGTTTATTTTACTTGGTTTTATAAATAACACCAAATAATATTCAAAACATTTTCATAGTTTTAAAATTATAAACTTTATAATAAAGTCTACCAAAATGTCTTAACCATATCCATATTGGCCTTTCAAATATTTTTTTTATTTCAATTTTGAAACCCTAAATCTTAAATCAAAAGGTAATTATTACCTTAGGTTCATTGTATCCTAAGTGGCTCTCTCTCTCTCTCTCTCTCTCTCTCTCTCTCTCTCTCTCTCTCTCTCTCTCTCTCTCTCTCTCTCTCTCTCTCTCTCTCTCTCTCTCTCTCTCTCTCTCTCTCTCTCTCTCTCTCCTACACACACACACACACACACACACACACATGAAAATTAAACATTAGGATTTTGAGAAAGCTTGTTGAAGATAATATAGAGTATATAAATTATCAATTTTTACATGGTGGTTTGTCTTCATTAAACATTTTGCTGAAATGTTTGAGGAACTTTTGTTCAAAATGAATATTTGATTATTTGGTATGGTCAAAATTTGAAATATTGGTTTCAGATTTTTGAAGATACAATTTCGTGTATTTATAAAAATATATGTCTGAAACTCATAGGGCTAGGAATTTATATGGATTTGAGTTTCATGTTTTTGATTTGAGGTCAGTTATATAAAATACTTATTTTAGCATACTTTATCAGATGTCTGTCTAGAATCCAGGTTCAAATGATTTAGGTAGAGATGTTTGGGGCCATGGTGACAATCAATATAGTGATCTTACTCCTTCATGAGGTAGCTCTCAAGGTAGCTAATTATTTCATGGTCACATGGTTGCTAACACATTTCCTAGACCATTTAATTAGGGAACTTATGTTTCCTTGCATTTTGATGCCATTGAACCTACCTTTTGGAATGTTTTCAACTCTTTGCCTGCTAACTTTTTGAATTTCTATGGAAATAGTGGATGGAGGGGAGCACATTGAATAATCCTCATGGATAAGGCACTCCAAATAAACCCCCTCAACTCATACATGTTGCCAGTTAACCTAATGAGCATAATGTTCCATTGCCTGATCTACTTGAAAATATTCTTAAAATAGCTACAAAATTGCATCTCGATGAAATTATTCCACTTAACACTAATAGTTCACCCCTTGAGCCTAAAAAACTTGCTTCTTCTAGCAAGAAACGTGTTAGCAACCTTGGAGCACAACCTATGGAGGTCAAAATGTTTAAAAAGGTTAAGTTGGAGGTAAATGATTCTAAAGGGG
The DNA here is from genome assembly GCA_037957365.1 of Torreya grandis. Taxonomy (NCBI): domain Eukaryota; kingdom Viridiplantae; phylum Streptophyta; class Pinopsida; order Cupressales; family Taxaceae; genus Torreya; species Torreya grandis. The sequence continues at coordinate 830,793 of JARHVA010006107.1, read as the reverse complement.
CCCCAACCTACTTAATTTAACTTCTTGTTACTTTCATGGAGTATACTAATTACTTGACTGATAAGGATGCCCTTTTGATAGATTTAGTTTCTAATGCAAACTCTAGTTAAAACTTAAATTCTTGTGTTAAAATTTATGTTAATATTTGGTACTTATGAAATATTTTCATGATATTTTTAAGTATGTTGATATTATTTTTGGTGGTTTTGATATATAAATAGTAGTATTTTATTTTATACATAACAATATGTTTGAATGGTTTACTCTTTACTAAACAATTATAGAAACACACATGGATTTTAATGTTTCAATAATTAATTTTATTTTAATATAATAATTTTTTAAGTTGTTTATGTATATTGATCATGTTTTAACCTTTCCATTTAATTAGTAAATAAATGTATGTAACATGATCAAGATTAAAGATGAGCCTAAGGGAGAGGTTGAAATCAATAATATTTTTTTTGTTATCCTTCATGTCCTAAAAATATGGTTCTCCATAGCTCTTTTTTGTGCAGTAATACAGTAAGATCATGTGCAGTGCTTAGTATACATTGAGTATAGACCTCTATAAGTCTCTCAAAAGACTAATCTAAGATATAAAATGGATATCAAGATATTGATATATAAGAGACTAATCTATAAGTATACATTGAGTACATTGAGTCATTTTCTCTCTTGGTTGCTTTCATTTCATTTTTTCCCCTCTTTTCAACTTTAGAGATATAAAATTGATAAAATATTTTGATAGAATTAGAAATATTTCCTTCAAAATATTACCTCTTCTATAGGCTTTACTTTTTTAGATAGGTTAGATTATATTATTTGAAATATAATTCACATATACATATATTTGATAAATAAACTATAAAATAAGGTCTCCCAAAATGTCTTAACCATATCCATAATAAATAATGGCCTTTCAAATATTATTTTTATTTCAATTAACAAACCATGCAAATTATTACCTTAAACCGACTATGGGGCCATAGGGAAGGACAACTATGAAAAGCGAGGATGGCAAGCAAATATCTTTAAAGAAACAATTTTTAGGGAAATTATCTGAAGAAATAGAATAAGTTTTACATAAGAATTAATGTTTTGATCTATTATTGAATATAATATGTTGGATATTATATATCCATAACAATAAAAAACTAACTTCCTATAAACTAAGAAATAATACAAATAAATAACTCGTTTAAGGATTTTATGGGTGCAACCAAATAACCATGAAATAATAATAAATGATTTCCTAACATTCCCCCCCCCCTTAGTGCATACATGGGGAAAACATACCTTATACTTTCACCTGCTCATGATCTGGTGATTTTCATAGGATAATCACAAACCCAACAGATGGTTTTACATATAGTTGACCATGAACCAAGAATGATGGTTTTACATTTAGAGTACCATAAACCATAAGGTGATGGTTTTGCAAATGGTTTACCAACAACCAATAATGGTGGTTTTGAAATTGGTTTACCACAAACTATAAATGAAGGTTTTCAAGTGGTTTACTTATAACCACATAATGATGTACCAAGTAGAATTATCAACTCTCATCACATCTCACTACAAGGAATAACATAGGAAAAATTGTTCACACATTACACACTGAAAAGTGGAAATGGAACATTAGAATCATGTTCCCCCCCCCTTAATGTGAAATTTTCACTTATTCAATTAGGAACACAACAAACTAGAAGTAAACACAAAACTGAAACAAAATATGCCACCAAACCTTTGATGCAGCCCCATCATTGGCTATTGACTAGAGGTCACTAAAATACCTCCAACATCATGTGCCTCCAACCTCCATTATAGATGTTTAATATAGGAAATCATTAGAAATTTATCTGTATTCTTCTTGTATAGATTCATCTTCTTTTATTGAGTCTTCTCAAATGACTATATTGACCTCATTTACTTTGATTTTTCTATTGAGTAAGTCTCTAGATCGAATTCTACAACATGAAGAATAATGTCCCTTTTTCTTGCAATAGAAACATTTAGGTTCTTCCTTATTTTTGGAAAAAATCTTGTACTTTTTTTTAGTACTGTAGAGTAAAAAATACTCTACATTTTATTTTTGATTTTCAGTTGCACACTGCAAAATTTTGTCCCCGCACACTTTGGTTCGAGACGGTGAAGTTTTGACTTAGAGCGCGGGTTCAAATTTCTTTTTACCTCATTTTTATGTTAAGTGTTAAAATCAAGCGGAAGCTGCCAAGTGTCATCAACTGAGGCACCTTTCATATTTTATTTGAGGTTGATCGGGATGTGCCACGTGTCTCATAGTAACTCAGCAGAATGCGACAAGTGTCAGCATCCATATTTCATGTTGGCATCTACATTTTAATTCTCTTTTGAGTGGAAGGTTTCAACAAGCTAAGTATCAGGATCAAGCGGAAGGAGTTAGGTGGCAACAGTGGAAGGTTTCAATGTGCTTTTCTAAAAGCAACAGAAGATGCCACATATCCTCAGCTGAAGAGAGTAGAAGCCACGACATGTCAACCTCTAAATTTTATTCATTTTGTTTCATTAACAAGTAAAGACTATGGTGGGTCCCAGGTTTTTGTTCTGAGGCAAGTGAAAGCTACCAAGTGTTGCCATCCATGTAAGTATGAAATGAGGCCCAATTATTTCTATAGTATAGATATGGCAATGCGGAGACAGACACGTGTCACCTTCCATAGGTTTCTCAAAAGGTATCTAAAGGTAGCGGAGATCACCACGTATCCTTTGTTTCAAATGCACGAAAAGTGCCACCTGTCCCTGTTCCCTTTTTGAAGTTGCTCAGATGAGAAGTGCTTTGGGTCCCATTTTCTATAGAAGTTGTTTAATTCTTGGAGAAGCAGATGGTGATAGATTTCAAGGACTGAACACTTCTAAGCAAAGATACAGTAAGAGTATAAGTAATGTGGAAAGTGTCGTGTGTCTTTGGTAAGGCTGCAGAGCATGCCAAGTGTCATTTTCCAATGCCTCCTAAATAATAAAAAGGTTTTTAAGTAAAAAGTAGGAGAATCATCCAAGTGTCCTCTTCCAATTATAGAAGGGAGCGTCATGTGTATCTGTTTCAGCCAATGAACTGCAAGAAGATGGAATGTTTCAGAATCTAAGAAATATCTTCTGTTAGACACTTCCAATTTAGTTAGAGTTCAGTTGGGCCATTAGATTGGGAATGTGTAGACAATCTAGAGCTAATCCAATGCTATAAAGAGGGGTGCAGAGATCACCAGAAGGGATCATTAGAAGATTGGAGAGAATTTTCTGTGAGAGACTATTGTCAAGAGTTTTAGACTTTTAGAACTGTGATCAGGAATATCATTTGCCTTTGTTCTATTTTCTTGAGTTGCAAAGTTTATGTAACTGTGCATGTTTTTGTGCCTTTGATGTGACTGGAGAATTAATAAAAAGACTGAATTTTGTGCCTTTGTTGATGTTTTCTGTGTCATTGCAAAAGTAGTCTAAGCTGTGAGCCTCTATTTCTATTATTTTTATCTTTTACATTGATCATGCCTTATTCACTCTTTAATGTAATTAAATCTTACATATAGTTTCATTGTGCTTAGAATTAAGGGTTGAATTACACTTAGGCGCATTGCCATAGTTCATTTTTCTTTCTTTGCATTTGTGTTTCTATTTAAATTCCTATCCCTTTCCTCCCAACACTCAAAGATAAAGAAGGGACCAGCTTCTTAAAAATTTCGAGGTCGTTTCAAGTTGCAAGTCCCATATTCTTGAAACTTCCCATTGTTGGTGTTAGAAACAAGTGCAATTTTAACCATCAATATTTTTTGGCACGCCCAGTGGGACACCATCTTGAAGTTTCTTTCAAGACCATATGAACCAGAGAGATACAAGGAGTCAAAGCTATGGAGTAGTGACAAGATCTCAATTTTCTATAAATCCAGGTATTCTTTTTCCACCATTGGTAACTAGTCCTAGACAAAGATTCAATTAGTTTATACAAATACCAAGAGTAAATATGGGAGCTCTTATACCCCCTAGGAATTATGCAAGTTGGAACACTGGCAGTCCTTTGATCCTACCAATACCACCAGCCACTTAGGACCTTATCCCAATAAATGCCTTGAAGGCTCTGCCCAAGTTTAGTGGGCAAGATTTTAAAACACCTTAGGAACATTTGAAAGATGTATCTGATGTCTGTGCTATACATGTGGTCACACAGTAGAATGTGGCTATAAGATTATTAGCAACTTCTTTTAAAGGAAAGGCTCTAGAATGGTATAGGTCTTTGACCCCAAATACAATATCTACATGGGATCAGCTTGGAGATCTTTTCTTTGAAATATTTGAAGAAAAAGGTGATAAGTCTTCTTTGTTGCAACAATTGATTACTATTCAAAGAGCACCATAAGAAGCAATGACTGACTTCAATTCCAGATTTTAAAAGACTTGGGAAAGGATTCTTGCTATAGCTAGACCATTACCAAGTATGGCTATAGTGTTTTATCTTATAACTTTGAATTTAGATATATCTAATATGATTTAGCCACTTGGAGGTCAAACTCTGCCAGAGGCTTATGACTATGCGGTCAGAGCTGAAAATAATTTGATAGATGCTGGAAAGTTGCCCGCAAGGCCTCCCATGCCCATGTTTCTATAAATTACCTTGCCATTACCTCAATAAGCCCCTAAATCCATAACCTCACCTGTGTCTATGTATAAATATCCTCAACCACCAGTTAAAGAACTTGTCCCTGCTCAGTCATCTGAGATGGATGATATCAAGAATATCTTAAGGACATTTTCCAATGAGTTGATTAACATAAAGAGATAACAGAATCCTTAACCCAGACCCCAATATCAAGGCTATCAAGGAAATAAATTTTCATCATAGCCAAACCAATATCAGGGTCCTCCAAGGCAAAATAACCCTCAGCTAGCAAACCAATTAGTGGCAGTTCCTACACCCTCACAGATTGTTCCCCCCAATTCAAATAGAGAAATTGTTCAAGGATAAAATAATTATGTAGACAACACCAATGCCTAGTGTTTTCCTTGTAATAATTCTCATACACCTAGAGATTATCCCATGGGTAATCTATAATAAAAGGTAGCAGAGCAAAGAAGAATGGATGGACAATTTGCCAGTACTTCAAATGCACAAACTTATCAGTCTTTCGGTATGCAAAATTCGGTCCTAATGGATCAGATGTAAGGAATGTATTTGCAACAAGAAGAAGAAATAGCCCCTGAGCATGCTCTTTTTTCATGGGTTAAAGATGATGAATCAGTATTCTTGAATGAAGCTCTGCTTCCAAGAAACCAGTAGTACAATTAGACTACTATACTAGATCAAAGAGAAGGATGATGGAACAACCTGAAGTTGCAAATAGTCAAGTTATGAAGAATCCTCCATTTCAAAGTCAAAGAAACAGTGATGTTAGACAAGAAGTGTCTCAGCCAGTACAGAACCAAGTGATTCCTGTACAAGTTCAAGAAAAAGCAAGATATCCTTATTTTCAAAGAACTCAAGCATTGAGACCAATGAATGTGGTGGAACAGCTGAAGAGGACTCCAGCACAAGTATCAATATGGGACATACTAGCTATTCCTAAACAAAATATGATGTTACAAGAAGCCCTACAAGGCCAAGTAGTGCCTAAACATAATGGCACTGAAGAAGGACGTGTTGATAAAGAAAATCTCAAGGACACAGTTCCTCTGAAGACAACAACCTTTGTGAACAATGCAGTAGAGGTAAGTAAATTCAAACCAGAGCCTTTCTATTTGACTCTAATATTTGGAAAGAAACTCTTGCATAATGCATTGATAGATTCATGAGCTAGTGCTACAGTAATGCCTAAGCAAATAGCTGATGCTTTAAAAATAAAGTATGAACCCCTTACAAAAGGAGTTATGCAGCTAGATGGAAAAATAGTACAAACAATTGGGAGAATTAAATACTCTCATTGCAATTATATACTTGTCCCAATATAATTTTTCAATCAAGATGTAATAGTCATAGATATACCTCATGTTTTTGGTTTATGTTTATCCAGAGACTTTACAGCAAAAATAGGAGGATATATGTCTCTTGATTGGTCTCACCTCATCTTGAGAACCAAATATGGTTCAAAGATGAAAATTCTATCTGAACCACTATCAAAAGATCACATCACTAATGAACCAACATCAAAATTAGAGGCAGATCATGCTATGTTGAATAAAGAAGAAAGGGTTTTTGTCGAAGAGTTGGGTGAATGGATAGAGCATGACCAAGAAGAGAAAAATAACCATTTGTTAGCTATGATGCATAGTGATCCATATGGAAATTATGACTCTATTGTTCTAGGCACTTATGTCATTTTTGATGAAGATCATGTAATCCCAAATATTTTAAGAGAAGAGACACCAACTATTCAAAAATCTGAAAAAGCTTCAAAAATTTGGACCTTAAATTTTGATGGGGCTAGAAGTAAAAGTGGTGCTGGAGCAGGAATTTTTCTTGTTGCTCCAAATGGGGAGAAAATTTTGAGAGCTATTCATTTTCAATTTGTTTGTACCAATAATGATGTTGAATATGAATCCTTATTTCATGGGCTCATCTTAGCCAAGAAAAAGGGAATTAATAACTTAATAGTAAAAGGAGATTCAGAGTTAGTGGTGAAGCAAATTAGGGAAAAGGTGATAGCCAAGAATGTAAGGATGAGATCTTATAGACACAGGATTTGGAATTTAATAGAAGATTTTGAAGCCTTCAATATTGAAGTAGTTCCAAGAACCCAAAATTCTAAAGCTAATAAGATGGCACAGATTGGCTCATAGTTTGATCCAGCAACTGGCCTATTAGTTAATAATGAGTCAGTAAAAGTTATTGTAAGACCAACTATCCCAAATAACAATGAAAACTAGCAAGTATTTGAGAATGTTTCTCAGGTACTCTCATTCTTGCAACAATTAGGGGAATTTATCGATCAATGGCAACCAAATATTGAAGAGGCATATGGGGATCAAATTATATAATTAAAGAACAATAAGCTTCCCAAAGGCTTAATCACTTTAGAAAACCTTTTTGATCCAGAAGATGTAGGCCTAGAGAAGAAAATTTTCTAGGTAAACAAAGTAGATTATTCTGAAATAGAGGTGAGTGAAGGGAAAAAATTAAAAATTGAAAATTTTGCAACACAAGAGGAAAGAGAAAGACTAATTGACTTGTGCAAAATATATGATAGAGTCATATCCTAGAGCTATGAATATCTTCATGGATATAATAGAGATATCATTCAACAAAAAATAGAGCTGACTGAAGGATCAAAGCTAGTCAAATAGAAGCAGAGGCCAGTAAATCCAAAGATTGAATCTCTAATGGTAGATGAGTTACAGAAGCTTTTAGATTCCAAAATAATTTTCCCAATTAAACACTCCACTTGGGTATCAAATCTAGTACCAGTCAAAAAAAAGAATGGTGACATAAGACTCTTTGTAGACTTCAGAGGCTTGAATAGAGCATCTCTGAAAGACCACTATCCCTTGCCATCTATGGAATAAATTTTACAGACTGTGGCTAGATCAGAGAGATTTTCCTTGCTAGATGGCTTCTCTGGGTACAATCAAATTTAGTTGGCGAATGAAGACCAATATAAGACTACGTTTACTACCAAATGTGGAACATTTGCATATGCTAAGATGCCATTTGGCCTATCAAATACTAGAGCCACTTTTTAAAGAGCTATGGATGTAGCATTTAGGGAACTTATAAATAAAATCATCTTGATTTATCTTGATGATCTTACTATTTTTTTTTTAAATGTTGTTGATCATTTTGATCATTTAGAATCTGTGTTTAAGAAATGTCAAGAACTTGGAATATCCTTAAACCCTAAGAAATGTATCTTTGATGTCCCTCAAGGCAAATTATTAGGACATATAGTATCTAAAGAAGGAGTCTCCATAGACCCAAAAAGAGTGGCAGCTATAATGAACTTACCTCTTCTAGTAAATAAGAAAGCAATTCAATCTTTCTTGGGGAAGATTAATTTTGTCAGCCGGTTCATATCTGACTTTGCAGGCTTAGTAAGACCAGTAACACTCTTGCTGAAAAAAGACCTAATTTTCAAGTGGACTACAGAAGGAAGGCAAGATTTTGAAGAGGTCAAGAAAGGTATCTCAACAGCCCCAGTACTTAAAAACCTAGACTTTTCTAAGCCTTTTGTAATGTATGTCTATGGAGGAGAGCTCAGTATTGTTGTTGTCCTAACACAGAAGGATGATAGACATGAAGGAGAGCATCCAATAGCCTTTTTCTCAAGAACTCTTAGAGAATATGAAACTAGATATAACTTTGTTGAAAAGTAAGCATATGCTATGGTAAAAGCCCTCAAGAAATTCAGGAATATAGTATCAGGAAGCAAAATTTTGATACTTGTGGCTCACCCAAGTGTTAGAGAATACATTATGGAGGGTGAAATTACTGAAAAAAGCACAAATTGGATAACAAAGATCCTTGAATATGATGTAGAGGTAAAACCTACTAAGTTATTCAGAGGTAGGGGGTTATGCCAATATATGACTCAAGAGCTTGAAAAGATGATACCTGTGAAAATAGATTTAGAAATGAAAATGGAAACTATATTGAGGATACAAGAGGTTGATCAAGACTCCTGGGTCTCAAACAGGATTCATTTTATGAAATATGGGATTTACCCAAGACAACTCCCTCAAAACAAGAAGAGATACTATAGGATGCAAGAAATCCATTTTGTTTTAATTGAACAAGTTCTTTTCAGGAGAAATTTTGATGGCAAGCTTTTACGATGCGTAGAGAAAGATGAGGCTAAGAAAATACTACATGAAATACATTATGGAGCCTCAGGTGGACATTTCTCTACAAAGACCACAACCATAAAGATAAGTGACATAGGTTATTTCTAGCCTACTTTATTCATAGACTGTTATCAACTGGTTAAAAAATGTCAATCCTGTCAATATTATGTGGGGATGAGCAGGAATGCAGTAATGCATCTTAGTCTGATAGTTGTTGATGAACCTTTTGCTCAATGGGGTCTTGAATTCATTAGAATGATAAATCCAGTGTCTAGTATGGGTCACAAATGGATTTTAACTGCCACAAATTATTTCACTAGATGGACTGAGGTAGTGCCACTTAAAGAAGCAACAGAAAATGTAATCCTAGATTTTCTAGAGAGTATCACTACTCAATTTGGGGCTCCTCGCACCATAATTTCAGATAATGCTAAAGCATTTTTAAGGTCTAAATTATCTGACTTTGCACTAAAGCATGGAATATATCTAAAAACTTCATCCAATTATTACCCTCAGGGTAATGGTTTGGCAAAATCAACTAACAAAAACCTGATTAGACTCATCAAAAGAATAGGGGCTGATCATCACAAAGAGTGGCATAAAGTGCTTAATTTAGCACTGTGGGCTGATAGAATCATGCCTAAACAGGTGATTAAAATGTCCCCATATGAATTTGTATTTTCAAAATCTATTGTAATACCTCTAAGTTTGGACATTCCTGCTCTCCAACTAATAAAACAGATTGAAATTGAAGAAAATGGCCCCATGCAAGTTAGACTTGCCAAACTCTTGGAAGTTCAGGAAAAGAGGGATGTGGCACATGATTCATTAATTAAGCATCAAAAAATAATTAAGGACTGCTTTGATAAAAGGACTTCAAATCCTCATTTTGAAGTAGGCTCAATTGTTTTGAAATGGGATGCAAGAGCCGCCAAGCCAGGTCAACATACTAAATTTGAAGCATTATGGACTGGCCCATATAAAATTCATGCATGTAAATAGAAGAATTCATTTGAGCTAGAAAAAATGGAGGGAGAACCTGAAGATATTCTTGTGAATGGGATCTACTTGAAGCATTTCAGTTAACTTGGGTCTCTAATGTATTATAGTTAGATAGTTTCCCTTTCTCAATTGCTTTGTTTTCCCATTTTTTCTTTCTCGCTCTTTCTTTTAAATAAGTGTTCTTTGAACATGTAGCCAAAGCTTAGAGCCTTTTCAAAAAAATTAGAACTCCCAACACTTTAAATATCTCCCAGTCTTAAATTCCCCAAGGTACCTTGCACACCCACTTGCATGACATGTCTAACTCACTAATCCATAAAGATTTAGTAAGATTTGCTAATGATTATCCTAACGCCATTTTTAGACTTGATGGGTCAATAAACACCTCATAGCAAGAGTTAAAGCTTACAAGTATTTCAAACATTCCTGCATCTGTGAGAAGATTCCTGCTACTTGCATTGTCAGTTCTTAGTAAACTTGCTTAAGTGAAAGTGCTTTCTGTTTAGCAAAAGTTCATACCAGTTATCACAGAATAGATATAGATATGGAGGGAGCATAGTCTTTGCAACAAGGAGTTGGGATTTATGAATCCATTGATAAGTTTCTTATGAGCAAGTCATATGCTTCAGCCCCCGTGCAACCATTAAAGACCTACCCACGGACTAGAGTCCATGAAGTTGGTCAAGCAAGTGACCCAGCAAAGATAAAAGATTATGCAGATGGAGTCATGGACCCAATTCTTCAAAGAACTAGTAGCAAAACTCTCCGAGAAGGGGCACATCAAAGGTGTCTTTAGAGAGCCAAGGTGGGATAATATGAGACATTTGAAATGAGGATATGGACTTCACAATTGGCACACTTCATTGTCCCAAGTGTGCATTCATGCCCTGATTTGGTTGAACTATGTGCTGACTTGCTCCATGCACCCTCAAACACCATACAACAGGGTCCATTCATAGTGCAGATTACACCAAAGGCTATCAAAAAAATTTTGGCCTTATATCATGATAAGATAGCCATGTTTCCTACTATTGCTAAAATGCAAAAAATGTGGGAAAACATCAATACTCAGCTAAGATTCTTAAGATCAGAATTGCAATTAGGCGATGATGATACTACTGTGCTGACACTACCTGCAGCAAGAGCCCAATTTGCAAAAGCTAGCCAAGATGCACTATCTATGATGGCTTTCATTTTCAGAATGAAAGATGATATGACCATATATGGAGAACAAATGGCTATCTTCTTCAGGTTGAAAAATGTCGACAAGACTTAGGAGTATCGACTTGATTTCTTTGAGCAGATTGCATATTCCATGGTGGAGCAACTTGCCCAGTTCAAATCAAAAGGGGTTTTTACGTACTCTTCTTATTTGTTTCACCTTATGTTGTATCAGAACTCCAGCATCTTTTGCCAACATATACATCTTGATATGTATGACCCAAGTTTCAGTCTACAAAGGACAACTCTTGTGTCTGCATGGACATATATTTTGTCAAAAACTAGTGATCCATATGAATTTTGGGAACTATTTTTTATCTCTATTTTTTGTCACCTGAGCCTTGAACCAGTTATAAATAGACTATTTCCAAGTGTTTCAAACCTTCTAGCCAATTGCCCAATTCCTTGTGATTTCTTTTTTGGATCCCACCATACAATTATTAGAGTCCATGGTTTTTGTGGGGAACCAATAATACTGCCTAAGATTTTGACTCTTAGGTTAGCATTCTTAGAGGTCGCCAAGCAGGTATCTATAGTAGATAATGAATATGGCTTTGAGAAGAGAAAGAGGAAAATGTATGACCTCCCATGGATGACAAACAGCATGGTACTAGAAGCCACAAACGCTGAGATTGTTTTGCTTAGAAAGTTAGCCTTCCTGGGTTTCCTACTAATCAAAGATAAATGGGTATATGACCCAAATAGTTTCATAGATTCATGGATAAGGACTAATAGGGTTGCTACCAAAATTGCACATGAGGGCCACCCCTTTTGGGAAAATAAAAAAAATCCTAGGGAAGATACTCCTAGATTTTATGTTGAATTAACATATCTTCCCCTTCAACAAAACAGACCATGGGAAACTTTCTATGATAAGCAAATGGATTTTGATCCTAGAATCAGAATGATTTTTGGCTTAAGAAGGGCACTAAAGAATAAATATTGGGATGCTGAGAAAATAGAAGCCTATTGGAAATATAGGCAAGAAATTTGTCAGACAACTCACTCTTTTGGGAACGTGGACTCGAATGATAAATGGAAAGGACTCTGGGATGAGTGCCATATGTCCCCTGTATCTAGCCCTGACACAAGCAATTTACTAACATAGGGTGTAGAGCTGGAAGCCAAAGTAGGATCCATCCAGGAATCACAGGCCCCAGGGCAAACCGTAGCTCCAGTCATTGTGACTATTTGGCCCTAATCTCTTAGCATCATGGAAAAGCAAAAGAGTGTGGTATCTTCACCACCAAAAGATTCCCCATTAGTAGCAGTCCTTGAGGTTGGCAGTTTTACACAAGTACCACTAACAGTAGTGGTAGATGTTGAAGAAAAAGAAGCACATCCAAAAGAAAAAACACCAAGGAAACACAAAAGGTTGAGGTTTCAACTTGAGTTAGAGGAGAGGGCAGAACCCTCACAATGCCAATTACATAGTACTGTAGTTACTCCTCAGGTAAGTATCATTCCTCCTCCTCCTTCTAAATCTCTTTCTTCTCTTGTAGGCATGATGATTTCATCTGGCTAGATGACATCCCCTGCCACCTCCGTTGTGCCCATTTCTCACTTCGCCCCATCTATCCCTACTCAAGCTTTATCATTGCCCCACTTTTCCCCTACTATTCCCAAGAAAATATATCCTCATATTTCCCATAGCCAATAGTTGGCTATTCCATATGGCTTGCCACAAGGTCATCCTTTTGCAGGTGGATACATTGCCTCTCCTTCTACCTTCCAGACTCAAGCAGACGCTGCTAGGAAGGCGAGGGAAGCCTGAAGAGAGAAAAAGAGGATCAAGGATAATAAGACCTTGGCTACACCACACCTGAGGTCACAATTTGACCCAATCTAGTAGCAACTAATGGTGACTCATTTGTCACCAAATATAATCAAGCCAAATGAGCAGATGCAGCCAAAAGACTACATAATGAATGTAGTGGCTATAGACATGCCCCTATTCAGACCATAAGATAGGGTCGAGCTACTAACTGAATCCACTTCTACAATAGCTAAAGATTATTTGAGAATATCAAAGAAGCTACAGAATATGGAGGCTGATCTAGCCAAAGAAAAGACAAATTGTAACACTTTGATCACAGAGATCAATACAAAGAGATTTGAAATAGAGAGTCTAAATAAACAGTTGCAAGATATTGTTTCTCTTCAGACTCACTAGGTTATCTAGGCCCAAAATGATTCTCTAAAATTAGGGCTAATGAAAGTGAAGGATGTAGTGACAACCTTGAGACAAGAAAAAGTAGCATTTTAGGAAAAAAGTGAGGCAACCCTGTTACAAGTTACTCAATTACAACAGAAGTTACTGAGTGAACAAAATAATACCGTGGCTATACAAGCCCAGCTTCAAGCTGAGCAACAAAGGGCATAACAATTGACACTGGAGCTGGCCAATAGGCCAAAGAATGTAGGAGTGTTAAATATGGTGAAGGAGCTCTATGAATCAATGTGTAAAAGAATCTCTTCAGAGATTATCAGCTCAGGCCTTCTCTCACCTTTCTGCTAAATGCACAAAAATTGTGCGAAAAGGTGGAGAACTCAGTTGAAGACACTCTGGCTACTATTTATGGGAGAGTTTTGGACTCTAAAACACTACTAAAAAATCTTTATGATGCAATAGATGGAACATTGTTAGTAGTAGGAATTAATGATAGAATGGTCACTGCTAAGCGAGTGAATGAGGTTCTCAATTGCAATTTTGCCGCAATCAATTGTAGAGAGCTTTTAAATGTGATAAAAGAATGAATCAGCAAAATGAAACAACACATTAAAGACCTAGTACAATTAGGTCTTCCTTATCCTTTTCCTGATGACAACACTATGCTGATGATCGATGAAATTAAGCCTTTGTTGTTGGCTAAGCAGAATGATCATGCAATTTTTAGGATTTAAGGGATGATTCATCAGTACCTGAAATAGAAGCTATTTTGATTCCTATTTCCTAGCTCAAATTCAAATTGAAGGCTACCATTCAGATTTTGCAAAAAATTTCACACAAGGATATTATCAACCTTGATTTAGCCTTCAATGAATTGTAGAATAAGCAAGGGTTATCTAATGATGAGTGGTCTGCCTATCAAATAGCATTGCTGAAGCTATGATTTTCTTGTCATTTTGATCAAATGGGATTTTTAGTTTCTTTTTAAGTAGGCTCAAAAGTCCTTGGGGTTGCCAATAACTGTAGATTAAAAAATACTCTACATTTTATTTTTGATTTTTAGTTGCACACTGCAAAATTTTGTCCTTGCACACTTTGGTTCGAGACGGTGAAGTTTTGACTCAGAGCGCAGGTTCAAATTTCTTTTTGCCTCATTTTTATGTTAAGTGTTTAAATCAATCAGAAGCTGCCAAGTGTCATCGATCGAGGCACCTTTCATATTTTATTTGAGGTTGGTCGGGATGTGCCACGTGTCTCATAGTAACTCAGTAGAACACGATAAGTGTCAACATCCGCGTTTCATGTCGGCATCCGTGTTTCAAATCTCTTTTGAGTGGAAGGTTTCAACAAGCTAAGTACCAAGATCAAGTGAAAGGAGTCAGGTGGCAATAGTGGAAGGTTTCAATGTGCTTTTCTAAAAGCAATGAAAGATGCCACATATCCCCAGCTAAAGAGAGTGGAAGCCACCATGTGTCAACCTCTGAATTTTCTTCATTTTGTTTCATTCACAAGTAAAGAATGTGGTGAGTCCCAAGTTTTTATTCTGAGGCAAGTAGAAGATGCCAAGTGTCATCATCTATGTAAGTATGAAATGAGGCCTAATTGTTTCTATAGTATAGATAGGGCAATGCGGAGATGGACATGTGTCACCTTCCATAGGTTTCTCAAAAGGTAGCTAAAGGCAGTAGAGATCACCACATGTCCTTTATTTCAACTGCATGGAAAGTGCCACCTGTCCCTATTCCCTTTTTGAAGTTTCTCAAATGAGAAGTGCTTTGGGTCCCATTTTCTATAGAATTTGTTTAATTTTTGGAGAAGCGGATGGTGACAAATGTCAAGGACCGAACACTTCTAAGCAAAGATACAGTAAGAGTATAAGTAATGCGAAAAGTGTCGTGTGTCTTCAGTAAGGTTGCGAAGCATGCCAAGTGTCATTTTCCAGTGCCTCCTAAATAATAAGAAGGTTTTTAAGTAAAAATTAGGAGAATCATCTAAGTGTCCTCTTTTGTTTATAAAAGGGAGAATCATGTGTATCTATTTCAGCCAATGAACTGTAGGAAGACAGAATGTTTTAGAATCTAAGAAATATCTTTTGTTAGACACTTCCATTTCAGTTAGAGTTTAGTTGGGCCATTAGATTTGGAACGTGGAGACAATCTAGAGCTAATCCAATGCTATAAAGAGGGGTGCAGAGATCACCATAAGGGATCATCAGAAGATTGGAGAGAATTTTTTGCAAGAGACTATTGTCAAGAGTTTTAGACTTTTAGAGCTGTGATCAGGAATATCATTTGCCTTTGTTCTATTTTCTTGAGTTGCAAAGTTTATGTAACTGTGCATGTTTATGTGCCTTTTATGTGACTAGAGAATTAATAAGACTAAATTTTGTGCCTTTGTTGATGTTTTCTATGTCATTGCAAAAGTAGTCTAAGCTGTGAGCCTCTGTTTCTATTGTTTTTATTTTTTACATTGATCATGCCTTATTCACTCTTTAATGTAATTGAATCTTACATATAGTTTCACTGTGCTTAGAATTAAGGGTCAAATTACACTTAGGCACATCGCCATAGTTAGTTTTTCTTTCTTTGCATTTGTGTTTCTGTTTAAATTCCTATCCCTTTCCTCCCAACACTCGAAGATAAAGAAGAGACTAGCTTCTTAAAAATCTGGAGGTCGTTTCAAGTTGCAAGTCCCATATTCTTGAAACTTCCCATTGTTGGTGTTAGAAACAAGCACAATTTTAACCATCAACAAGTACAATGTAGTTTCTTCTTCTACATCTTCTTTAATCTATTTTTCTTCAGCAAGGAGTGCAACAATCATATCTTCTAGTGACTGGGAAGGTATCTAACCTAGAGTAAAAATAACATTATTGTATTTGGGAAGCAAACTATTCAACAATATAGCTTTTGTATCCTCTTCATCAATTTTTGCTTGAACTTCATTCAACTATTGCATAAGAGATCTCAACTCATTAATATGGCTCGGCATTATGATGCCATCATTCATCTTTAACTTAAATAATTGTAGCCTCAAGTAAAAAATTTCATTAATGGCTTTAGCACCAAATGTCTTACTCAATTTGTCCCATATTTTAGTTGATTTATTTTCCAAATCCACATAATGGAGCTCTGAATCTAAAAGTGCAAACCCAATTATGGCTTTTGCTTTGTCATCTCTACTTTACCATTCCAATAATTTTACTGGATCGATCAGTTTTGTTTCTTTCCCATTTATTATTCCTCACAAATTTTTAATCATCAACTGCATCTGGATCTTTACTTTCCAAGTATGGAAGTTAAGTCTTTTTAATTTGTCTAAAGGTATTTCCATGATTAGGTACAAAGACAAACTTGAAAAAAAATGACTTAAAAAATGCTTTACAAAACTTGATAACCTATTAATCACCTAAACATGACTGAGACAAGGATATATGACTCACAATGATATGATAAAATTAATTACATTATTTGAATAATTTTGACAACAAAATATATGTATGTATCCATATATATATATATATATATATATATATATAGTTTCATTACTTTCAAAATAAAACAAATACTAGACCTATAAAAAAACCCTATAAACATTTTGAAAGACCAACACATTTCAGGAAGATTGTGACACTTATTTGCTTTATGGAAGCTGAGGATAGGTATTGGGAATTTATGGGATGTCGTGGGCTAGGTAGCAAATATGGAGCACATCTCAATGAACTCTACGCAGTATGGAGATACATGGATGTGTAGAAAGCATCATGCATTGCATTGAGAATACCAACAAAGGATGTTAGAGAGACGACTGAAGCTGATGGTTCCAAAGAGAAACCACTTGTCTAGATGATCTACCACAAAGTTGAATTCTGTAATCTAGGAACCTCCATACCAACCCTGTTCATAGATCAAGGCATCATATTCCAATTGATTGCAACTTTTATGTAAAGTGAATGGAATAATATTATAAAGGTAGAGATTATCAATAACACAAACATTTAACTCAGACCCATTTTGACTGAATACGGTGAAGTTGTTAATAAGTTGAATAGATCTTCTAATAGCCACAACTCCCTTCACAAATATGCATCAATTACGCTTTCAAACTCTGAATGTAGTTCATTTCATGTGTACAACCAAAGGGGTAGAGAATAATGAACATAACACAAGATTATTGTATTCTTACCTCATCCTCTAGAACAAATCTTAATACTATAGCCCCTTCACAAGTTCTTAAAAGATCATAATTGCTCTAATACCAAATGAAGAAACAAAATAAGTTTTACATAGTAAATAATGTTTTGATCTATTATTGAATACAATATGATGGCTTATATATATCCATAACAATAGAAAACCAACTTCCTATAAACTAGGAAATAATACAAACAAATAACCCGTTTAATCATTTTACGAATGCAACCATATAACCATGAAGTACTAACAAATGATTTTTTAACATTATCATTATACTTATTCATTTCAAGACATACAACTATGCATGCAAAAAACTATTCTCAATCTTCTATTTGATTTAGAGAACATTTCTAAAATAGTTGTAAACTCTATTATAGAGATGCATATCTATTCGAGCATAAGTAAGTTGCTTGAATACATATATGACAGGGTCTCAATTTTTCTAGTTATTGATGCAAGCTATTGGTAGAAGTGAAGCTCTAGTAGTTGAAAGATTAAGATGAAAGGTTGGAAACAAAAGCGCAGACAATTTCTAAGTTGGTTTCCTTATGATTACAAAGTATGGATTTGTTTCTCTTCTGTTTTGAAGACTAAGATCAACTTTTTGCATGCACAATCATTTGTCTTGAAATGAATAAATATAATGATAAGTTCCCTGAAAATAATTTCTTTAAAGATATTTGATTGTCATCCTTACTTTTAAATGTCTTAACAATATCCATAATCAATAATGATAAGGTCTACTAAAATGACTTAACCATATCCATAATAAATAATGATCTTTCAAATATATTTTTATTTCAATTAACAAACCATGCCAACTAAAATATAATTATTACCTTAAGATTATTGTGTCTTAAGTCACAAGTAGTCTTTAACACATTTAATAAATTGAATAAAATAAATGTGCTCTTCCTTCTATATTATTTCAATGACTAAAAAACTTAATAATAAATAACTAAAACTATAATTATAAACTTGTAATTTGAAATTGTTATGTCTTCAAGGATTAAAAAACCAAACAATGTTAAAAGAGGTTAATGACATAAATGACTTCACATCCCAAATTCTCAAACCCAATATATATTTTTTGTTTAGCATTGAATGCAGTGTAAGTGGAATTAAAGTTATAGGGTTTGAGGTTGAAATTTTTTCTCGTTTTCTAGTGAATTAGTGCCATCATATTGAAAGGCCAAGGCAAAGTTTAATGTTGGTCCAACACATCACCCATGGGATTAATAAAAGTTTCTCAAATACATATGTGATCTGGTTTTCATGATTTTTTTGGTCATTTATGTAATCTATTAGCAGTAAGTGAAGTTATTGGTCTAATATAGATACTTATAGTTCCCTACACTATAGATACTTTAAATAAGTTTGGTATAAAATAACAAATAAACACCATAATATACTTATGCATCTCTATAATAAAGTTTACAACTATTATAGGCATGTTCTCTTAATCAAACAGAACACAAAAATACACAAATTACCTTTTAATCATTTATATACTCTGTAATATATTTAACAAGCTTTCTCAAAACCCTAATAAAATAAATCTCAAGATCGATCAAAAATTTATTGTCCTTCTTTAATTAACCCCAGATTTTAGATGCCTAAATTTCAAATTTTAACATGCCAATTTTCTTCATTTTAATCTTGATAATTGTTATTTGTATTCTCTTCAAAATTTGTTGGACTCAGATATATTATTACAGAATTATATTGTGTTTCAAGAATTATTAGTTAATCTTATTCTTTCAGATGTTGACTACCAAATTTTTAGAACTCTATCAAATAGAAAATCGAGGACATTGTATATAGTTGTATAGAGCCTCAAGCAAGTCTCCAATTTTTGTCAATATTTTTTCTTAACTTTAACTTTAAAAATAACAATGCACCAAAAATTATCTCATCTTCCACTGAGCCCAAAATCATTGTTTAGAATAAATTAGCAAGATTAAAATATTTTGAGATATCATCACATATTATTTCACTCTAATGATTGATCCATCTTTGAAAGCATAGTCCAAAACTTTAACTTATTTCAACATTGTTATGGCAAATCAAACAGACTACTCCCTTAGCTTTGGCAAATCTAAAATTCCTTCAGTTTGTTCACCATTCAATTATACACTGTTGCAGAAGTGTTGGGCCAAGGTTTATATTTTATTTTAAAATTATAATGAGCTAACATTTTTTCAATACAGAGGGTACAACACAGCCATGGATTCTAGTAGTTCATCTCGAGGAAAATGATATCTAATCTCTAAATAAAAAAACATTTTGCCATTTCCTTCAAGATGTAACTTACAGAGGATACAATCTCAAGGAATCGATCCCATAATAGGAACTTATTTGAAACTATTAGATTGACCAACTGTGTCAAAAGTGTGAGTTGTGGTCTATACTCAATTTATACTAAGTACTGCACATGGTCTTACCATATGTATTGCACAAAAAGAGTATTGGAGCCTCATCATCATATTGTATTTTTTTTAAATGTTTAAGGTAATAATTATATTTTTGTTGGCATGGTTGTTTAATTAAAATATAAAAATATTTGAAAGGCCAATATCGACGTAGTTAAAACATTTTGGCAAATCGTATTATATAGTTTATAGTTTCAAAACTATGAAAATGTTATGAATATTTTTTTTAGTTATGTCATCCTCACTTTTCATAGTTGTCTTACCCTATGGCCCCATAGTTGGTTTATACTCTATACTTTAATTTTTTGTCACTATTTTTACTTTACTCAGTTTATTTCATTATCTGTTGGTTTTTACCACATACTTATTTTAAACAAACAAGAAATTGATTTTATCTGATAAATAATGTTATGCAAGATACTTATTTTAAACAATGAATAAAGAATAAATTGAATAAACACAAAAGAGCCTCATGATCATATTTTTAAATGTTTAAGCTAATAATTATATTCTGATTGACATGGTTTGTTTATTGAAATAATAAAATATTTGAAAGGTCAATATGGATGTTGTTAAGACATTTTGGCAGACCTTATTATATAGTTTATAATTTCAAAACTATGAAAATATTTTAAATATTTTTTCAGTTATGTCATCCTCACTTTTCATAGTTGTCTTGCCATATGGCTCTGTAGTTGGTGTATACTCTATACTCTAATTTTTTGTCACTATTTTTACTATATTCAGTTTATTATATTATTAGTTTAGTATTTACCACATACTTATTTTAAACATAAAAAAACGATTTCTTTTGAGAAATAATGACATGTAAGATACTTATTTTAAACAATACACAAAGAACAAATTGAAAAAATGAAACAGAGCCTCATGATCATACTATATTTTATTTTTAAATGTTTAAGGTAATAATTATATTCTAGTTGGCATGGTTTGTTAATTGAAATAAAAAAATATTTGAAAGGCTAATATGGATGTAGTTAAGACATTTTGGCAAACGTTATTATATAGTTAATAATTTTAAAACTATACAAATATTTTTCATTTTTTTCAGTTATATCATCCTCGTTTTTCATAGTTATCTTGCTCTATGGCCCCATAGTTGGTTTATACCCTACACTCTGATTTTTGTCACTATTTTTGCTATCGTATGTTTATTATATTATATGGTTGGTCTTTTGAGAGACTTAAAGAGGTTTGTACTCAATTTATACTTAGTCATATGGCCATCAAATTCAATACTTAAAATGATAAATTTAATATTTAAAAAGAATGATAAATTTAATCATTAAAAAGAAGGAACCATAAATAAGATCTCGACTTTAGGCTTCTTATCCTATAACCTCTTTCTTCATTGGTTTTATAATTAACAAAAATTACCTCTTATAAAATAAATCTACATAAGTGCTTCAAATTGCTTAAAACCTTAGAACCATAAACCTTAAAACATAAATTCATATAACTTCATTTTTGTTATATTTTTATTCTTTTGTGGTCATGGGAATCATGAAGCGAGCGACAGTTTCAAGAGGAGGCCAAGGAGGAGTCTAAG
Source organism: Torreya grandis (assembly GCA_037957365.1). NCBI lineage: Eukaryota > Viridiplantae > Streptophyta > Pinopsida > Cupressales > Taxaceae > Torreya > Torreya grandis. The sequence continues at coordinate 809,403 of JARHVA010006107.1, read as the reverse complement.
AAAACAACAATGAAGTAAAATCCAAGTAAAAATTATAAACCCTACATGCCATGGGAATCATTAAGTGGGAGATAATTGTAAGAGGAAGCCAAGAAAGACTCTAAGTAGAGAATAATGAAGTACAATCCAAGTAAGAAATATAAGCCTTGCATGTCATGGGAATTGTGAAGCAAGTGATAATTGTAAGAGGAAGCCAAGGAGGAATCTAATAAACCAAAAATAAAGTACAATCTAAGTAAGAAATACAAGCCATACATATCTACAAATGTTTTCACACTTTTAATGAATTCTACTTATCTTTTAAGGGATTCAAACTCTTGTCATATTATTTTTTTCATCAGATCTTTACTCAAAGTGTGAAAACCCTTTTTATCTTATATCAAAACCCTTAATATTAGACATAATTTGATTATAATATGGTATTGTTTGTTTGGTAATGAGATCAAAAATATCTTTGCATGTTTGCGACTATTTTTTAGTAATGAGATCAGCAAGACCTCAAAAATCTTGTGAATGCGTGTCTGGGCATTCATGTGGTGGTGAATTATTTTTTAGAGTTGCACACACCTACTTAGGGTTTAGGTTTGTGATAGTTTTGTAGTAGTTCTTATTCATGTTGTCTCTCATGTCCTCCTTGCTTGGATTTATTCATTCAGGAAAGTGTTTGAAATGTTTAGACTACCCCCAATTTCATAAGACAAAGTAAAATGGTTGTTCTGAAAAACTTAGGGTATATATTGATCATAATCATTATTCCACCTCAAGTATATTTTCCCCATGAATATTTTTAGGGAAAGGGGTTTAACTATGGATTTTTTTTCCATTATTTCTTGATTTGAATATGACATTTAATTCACCTGATATTTATAAGTTTTTTGAAAGAGATAATAGAAATCACTAGTCAATTTATACCTAGATGGTGATTTTACGAAAGATTCATGAGTGGAATTATACCTAAACTCTAGGATTTGCTAGGATTTTATACCAAATTTTAGGGTTCCATTCTTAAAATTATCCCTAGACATAATAATCCTAATAGTGACTATGTGCTTCATTTTAAGCCTATGATTTTACAAAAAAAAATCCTACAAATAATAATAAATTAGGAGTTATATTCAAGTAAAGACTACTTTTGCCTATCCACGAGTCTGTTATGTTCAAATGATTCCAATATTTTAATGACATGTGAAATATAGTTAAATAGTAAGAGGTTAAGATAGTTATCTTGAACATGCTAAAATATGGGACAAATCATACAACATATTTTAATGTTGGTTTTGAAATCAAACAAACTTTCAAAACCAAGGATGATGATACTAATAATGAAGCTAAAACAAAAATTAATGTGGTTTCACAAATTATTAGTAGGCTTGTCCTTTCAAATCCTTAAGGGAGTAAATTTACGTGATCAACATAACTTCCTCATAGTATTTTATAGAAGCCACTATATTTCTCTATCTGCTAACCAACATTAATATTAAAAAGGAGCAATTTAAGGGGTTTGATATAAATGCATATTTTGATTGGCATAAATGCACTGAACATTCTAAAAATAGATGCTATAGTTTGAGATATAAGATACAAGATTGAATTTAGGACAATGATAATAAAATAATTGATGTCAATACAAAAAATAATTAAGTTTCACAAACTAATGCAAAACTTAAAGAACCATTTATAAAGCATGTGACACAATAAGCCAAGACTATTAGCATGTAACTATAATGCATATCCTCCTTTGACTTATTATGATTCTATAATTGATGAGGATCATCCTATAGATGTTATTATTGCTACACTTAATGATACAAATCTAGAACCTAATGTACTATTAATCTATACTATATATGTTTCTAATATACCCAATTTGATGTAATAATTAGTGTAAGACACTATTGTAAAACATATCATAATCAAAACATTAGATCACACATGTTACATTGGCAAAGTTAGTATGGGGTGATCAAGACATCTTCATAGTGATGAAGCTAGTCAGTTTCAGCTTTTAAAATGGAGGCCTTTACCATGCCTATGACATTTATTTCCAAACACGATAGAGATGAGAGATGAGGATATCATTCCTCTTCACCTAATACATGATTTTTAAGGATCATGTTCACATGTGTTGTTTAACTATAAATGGATAATATATTTTATCTTTTGATTATATGTATCTATATGTCTATCTGTGAATTGATATGTGAAACTATGTGTGCATTAATACAATCACAATGAAATAATGTTTTTAAAAACACACAATAGTAAAATAAAGGGCATACTATAACATATAGGATAATATAAGACACAAACATAAATTAATTAATGCATCTTATAACAACTATAAATATGGTATAGATACTCAATTTTGGTACAATCCTTGAATTAGGGTATAGATACTCAATTAACACATCTTATAACAATTTTGTGCATATTAGTCATCACATTGAATTAGGGATTTATTGGCAGTTATTTTTCTTTCTTCTTATTCTTTTTATGATATTGAATTCCTCTTTTCTTTTGTTTCTTATTCTCATGTTTTTATTGTGCTCTTAAACTTTTTTCAACTACCTCCTTTCTTTGTCAGTGTTTGTTTTTTTTTTTTTGGATAGGAACATCATTTTGTCAATCCTCCCTTAGGTAGGATCATGGGTCCCATCAATATTTTCCTCTTTTTTGGGTGGGTCTTTCTGCTTATGATCACATCTTTTTGGTATTTGAATCCTTTTTTTAGTTCTTTCCCTTTTCTTTTATCAATTTTTGTATTCAAATAGCTTAAATATAAACCATGAGTGCAAAATATATATATAAATCATCTATGATAATTTTAATAATGAAGATATCATCTAAAATAATTATTTTTGAGGTTCTAATGGCTCCATACAAGTTTCTAATCTATTACTAGTCATTCATTTTCAAGTCTAGACACACTCTATATTGATTTATTTATACTTAAGGTCTTACATCACATTTTGTACCAAAATTGACTCAAGCATATGTGCATATAGTTTCATATCACACTTAGGGAGAGAAGGCATAACTTATTTTCTCAATTCTCTATTTCCAACATACACATGAATTACAAGGAGTTTGACTCTGGCATCTAAGATACGTAATCACAACATCATTTTAGTTACCCAACCCAACTACTTATTCCCTTCTTTTTTTGTAACATCTTATAGAAATTTAGGTCAAGCACATTGAAGAAGAAAAATCAAATAGTTCTATTGATAAATTGCATAAAGTGGAGATATGAGAAGGTACAACATCTAGTGGTGAAGCGGCATGAAAAGTTACTAAATTTAAAAAGAAGCAGAGGAAAAAATAACACTATAGAACAAGAATGGTGATTAAATCTAGTAGTGTTGATCCTACCTAAGTCACAAATGACAAATTCTAATCCCATCCATACACAACCAAATGTTAATATTTTACACATGTAGTTACAAACCTGCACAATCAAGATCCACACTCAAAAATTAAGAAATCATCAAGGTATGATTATTCCAACCATTTTACTTCTCATATTTTCTATTAATTGTTTTCAAATTTTTATGTTTTTTTATTTTTAGCCATTAAGATAGATCTAAAAATATTATTTTATATTGTTAAATAATAGATCTCTCTAGTTCAATCAATTTACCTTATTGGGTTGAAGCATAATAGTTGTCCCACTTTTTGGTACAAAGGGAACAACAAAAAATGAAAATGTGCATATTTCTCAATTTGTATAGGTAATAGTGACTAAGCCATACAAAATGTGAAAATAATGTAAACTAATGAAATGTTGCATTTTAAGTGTTGATAACATATATATATATATATATATATATATATATATATATATATATATATATATATATATATATATATATATGTTATCAACACTTAAAATGCAACAACTAATGAATTGTTGCATTTTAAGTGTTGATAACATATATATATATATATATATATATATATATATATATATATATATATATATATATATATATATGAGAAACTAATGTAAACTAATGAAATGTTGCATTTTAAGTGTTGATAACATATATATATATATATATAAACTAATGAAATGTTGCATTTTAAGTGTTGATAACATATATATGTATATATATATATATACATATATATATATATACATACATATATATATATACATATACATACATATACATACATATACATACATATATATACATATATATATATATATATATATATATATATATATATATATACATATATATATATATATATATACATATATATATATATATATACATATATATATATATATATATATATATATATATACATAGGGAACAACAAAAAATGAAAATGTGCATATTTCTCAATTTGTATAGGTAATAGTGACTAAGCCATACAAAATGTGAAAATAATGTAAACTAATGAAATGTTGCATTTTAAGTGTTGATAACATATATATATATATATATATATATATATATATATATATATATATATATATATATATATATATATATATATACACATACATATATATACACATACATATATACACATACATATACATATACATATACATTTATATATACATATATATAACATAGATTTTTGAATGCCTAAATATAAAGGATGTATTTTCATGTATAGAAAGTTGTATTAAGTGCTTGATTTCTCATCCTCATAATGATTTCAAAACATGTAATAATTTTTAAATATTTCTTGACGATATGTCCTAGAAACATGAATGTAGTGCAAGATCATTTTTTTATTTTTTATTTATTTTTAAAAAATTAATTTTTTAATGATTAGGGTAGGGAATATCAACACTTATGACTTCTCCTCAAGATGTGTGTGTGTCAAAATAGACCTATGTTTTCAACATTGAAAGAAGGACATTAAAATCAAATACAGTGATATTTTTTAAAATTTTAGGTCACAATCTCGTATTTTTCCTAGTGCCCCCAAAAAAGAATAATTTATTTTATAAATAACTATATTATATATATATATATATATATATATATATATATATATATATATATATATAAAAGGTCATAAATAGACCTATTTACGTGTGGAACCATGTGTTTTTATTTTACTTTTTCATCCTAAATCATGGCATATGAAGTGGCATATTGAAACCAATAAGAACTTTCTACTTAGATGAGTGAGGATTTGATGTCACATGGAGTTTGAACAAAGGGGGTTTATTTTAACCCCCTTTTTTCAAACCCCTTCAAAATATTTAATTTTAATTGGCTATTTTTTAAAACTTAATTACATAAGTAAGTAAATATTTGAACCCTTTTGTTTGAATCCCTTTGTTCAAACCCATTTTGTTCGAATTCTTTTTATTCAAATCTCCCATGCAAAAAGTACACATAATATTTCAAACAAAGGGACTTTATTCGAACCCCATTTTTCATTTTTAGATTTGACCACCAAGTAGAACTTACTTATTTACTTCAACTCTATTATTAATGGTAGTTAAACTAAAATAAAAGTAATATAAATCATACGATAAAAAAATTTAATAATTAAATTTACACAAATAAAATAATACAAAATAAAAGATAATGGTAAGAAAACAAAGATCCCTACTCACCGACTTCTATTAGAACACGTTGAATTATTTACATTAGCCAATCATACATTCAGCATTGAAAAGTCATTATAAATGTTTAAGAAAATGTAAAGCAAACAATAAAAAGAAAAATGACAAATGAAATAAAAATAAAATTCGAAAAGACAACATTTCAAATATTTCAATTTATTTTTTGTTTTGGAAAGTTTCAATTTATTTTGATTGTTTTTATTTGATTCTCATGTCTAAATTTTAAAATGTATAGTAGATAGAATTTATTTCATTTCATGTATTAAAGGTTTACAAGTTAAACATTTTATGATTGATTATAAATTGTTAAGTAAAATAAATATTTAAATATTTTTGGACCTATTTAAATTGGTAAGATTTTAAAATGAAGAGGTTCTATACTTACATCATCGTATTTTATGATAATTATACGAGAATAAAATAAAACACCTTTACCAAAAAATAAATTCATCGATGTATAAATTTAATATTAAACTATTATCAATCAAAAGTTCATCTTTTTCAATTTCATTTATACAAGCTCTTATGAATAGAAATCTATTATATAAACTAAGTCAAAGCATAAGATTATGTCTCATTAAAAGGCCAAAAATATTTTTAAATATAACAGATAAATAAATATTTAAAATAATTAAAAATTAAAAATATGTTTTTGTTCATTTTAAACATAGATTTTTAAAAAATGATGTTAAATATTTTATTTGTATATACAAAATGTGAAAAAATGGGGCACAATATTATGCTATCACACAACTATCATATGACATATCAGTTTCATCAAACACAATCTAAAGGGAAGCTTCATTTTATTGGTTGAATCAATAATACTAATTAAAACATCAAGTGGACAAGATCCATAATCCAATAGTACATAGTTATAGTTTATTTTTCTAAACCAGTTACATTGGCTTTGTCGCTACGTTAATTTTTATGATTTGGAAGGGCATTTTTGAAATTCTCCAAGTATTGGCTTGAAGGAGATTTGAATTTATTCAAGTTGTTATTGGATCCATCTAAATCAATTTGGTTGGTATCAATGAGATATTGGTTATTCTATTTCAAAATTATGCATATATTTAAAGTGTGTCCTTGGATTCTTTGATAATCAAAAAATGACAAAGAATTGTGATTATTAGGAAAAGATAGTGAGTGATCAAATCCCCTTATTGGAGGTTTAGTAATCATATGACACTCATCTAATTTATTAAATACTTGATGTGGACTTTCGCTAGCTTATTAATTACTTGCACACCTTTTGTTGAGCTAAAATGAGATTTTGTGATGTTTGTCCTATGGCTTTGCCCACATCATTTCAATTATTTTTAGGTTGAAATATTATTGCCATTGCTTCTAGTCTTAAATTTTGCCTTATTTATAAATTTTAAGGCATTTAAAGAGTGGAATCATTTGACCCATACTTGATCATGTTCAAATTCAAAAGTTTGATTTCTGATTTAAAATTTTAGGATTTTACACATGTAATTCTTATGTTTGGTTAAGGAGCTGAGATGCCTATGTCAATTAAATACATTGCAATAACTAAGCTACTAATTTTTTATGATTTTGAACTTGTTTGAATTTATAATAATAGCAATAAATAGGGATAAGTAGAGACTTAGCTAAAAATTAACTATCGTGGATGATTTGGGTTCTGAAACTTGAGATCTAGGCAGTAGACTATGTCATCAATAGGATTTTGGTAATCATCTACTCACTAGACAGTAGCGCTATATGTGTGTAGTATCCTTAATGTGGCACTAATGCCCCCTTTACATGACTATTCTTATTTTTGGGGAGCACATGTCCCTGTGTCTATGTGTTATGTTCCTACATGACCAACACTTGTAGCTTCGTATTGTACCTAGAAATCTTGATTTGATGTGCAAACCCTAATCTCTTTGCAAGTATGACAAAAAATAATTTTATGTGTGTTAGTAGGATGGACTGGACATCCTCAACACCCCACTATATAGAGAGTTGCCTACATACCAATACTCCAAGGAGGGATCAAGTTCGATGTAGTTCTCCCACCCAGTGCTTGATGTATGTGCAAATGAATGCTAGAATGAGAGTAGCCTTAGATGTCTTGAATATGTTTGAGCTTTGAAATGCTTGAAAACTAGACTTAAGGTTGTTTTAGATGGTAGTATGTAGAAAGTAGAGCAGAATAGGGATTAAATATCTTAATTTTGCACAACTTTGTCTTTGGTTTGAATAGTTTTTTGCATTTATTTTCCATCTAGTGAATAGAGGTGGATTAGACTTGTATTTATAGGGTTTTGTTGCTTATGTACATAGGAAAATGAGCTTAGGCCAACCTGAGGAGGAGCACACATTTAAAAAACTATCTATTGGGAAGAGTTGGGTCTAAGGATAGTAGCACTCAGTTGGGAACACTAGCACCATGTGGTTATAGTGTCCCAAATATGGCACTAATGTCCTTTTGGTAGACTGTTAAGTAATTTTGATTGGGGTCAGAGATGACAGTTTTGAGACTATGTTTCGACTAGTTGTAGGTGACTATATTATGTTGAACAACTAGAAATGTCAGTCTAATGTTTAAATATAGGTCTATGGTTAGCCTAGGGATAGGGTAACTCAAACGACACTCTTTGCATCCAATTGCCACTCTTAGGTGATTACATTTTTCCACCTCCTTTATGTTAGTAATGCAGTAAAGTGAAATGACTAGTATAAAGGAAAAAAAGTGTACCCGGACTTACCTTGCAAGTGAAGCTTGAGTAACTAAGTTTGAATATGTGAATCTAGGTCTGTGTATGTGGAACATGATCCAAAGCAATGTCTTGCAATGCAACATGCAAAAATCAGTCCTTACTTAAGAGAATCAAAAACAAAAGACTATTCTAAAATGAAATAACTAAGTAAAGTTGAGTAAAGAGAGGAAAGAAATGAATACACCTCATTGGGTATGTGAACTAATGTATGAACCTAGTGACAACTTGTTTGTGTGAATGTGCATAGTGATCATATCATTGAATAACATGAACTGAGTTGATGGCTTGCCCAATCCTCATATGGGTGGCTCAACAACTCATTCCAATTTTGACTACATCATTACCCACCCCTTCTTGGTGGATCCAGATCTCTGTGAATAGCTTGGATCAGACTATAAGTGTGTCAAACCCTCTTATGTAGATGGCTCAAGAACTCAATTATGCCATGAATCCATCATTTACAACTATGTGAAGTAAATGTATATATAACTATACTGCACAAAGTGTTGAAAGTATCTAACTGAGTAATCTAACTATGTATTTATCTCTGCAACCACTTAGGTATATTAGGTAGCTCTAGGCCACTCAAGAACCATTGCAGATGGAGTAAGGCATGAATCTAGTAACAACCTAAAATGTGATAGAAAGTGTATAAAATGTAGAGAATGATATGGAGTTTTCCATTCCATTTGATCATCCTGTATGAAGCTGAGTATATGGAAACTATGTGACGTGTACATGCCCCCAATTTGGTATCTAAGTATATTGAATCTGAATCAAATATGTAATAGTTAAATCTGTGTAATTGATCTAAATGTATGAGTGATCATGCCGCACATGATGCCCCCAAATTTGAGTAACTAATACGAATTTGAACTGAAATGAATGAATCTAAGCTAAATCTAAACATAACTACCAAACTTGTGATTATATCTATGTAAATCTATATTATACTTGGTGTACTGATCTAAATGATTAAATTATCTTAAACCTAGGGCTACTAGATAGTATCACCCTATAGTGGATAGTAGCTCCTTATGGCACTAGTGTCCCAATCTGAGTGCTAATGATTGCCTGATCTAATTTATGTGTGATCTGAACTAACTATTGAGTCTTTGTTCTATTTTATGTTTAACTTGAGTTTGATATCTAAAAATGAGCCTATGTGTTGAAATGTATCTATGAAAATCAATGTAATATCCTGATCTCTATGACAACCCCTATAAATGCCCCTTCTTTTGAGGGTAATTGTGAAATATGAGGAAGAACTACCCTCTAAATAAGTAGCTTTAAAAAATGTGTTAGTTAGATATTATGCATGATATTCCAATATAATGTAAAACATCACATCATAATGTAAATGTATCTGAGCATAAGTAGGAAATGTAAGATGTATGTTGTAATCTATAATTACACAAGGGTGTCAAGATATATGTAAGCAATGTACAAAAATAGTAAAACCTGAGTAAATACCTATGGGGATGGGGCATGATGTCCATCAAGGCTCCCAAGTAATAAGGGTAGATGCATGAGATTCCTCATGGCATTAAAAATTGGTGTGTGTGTGGAACAAGAAAATATAAGTGTCATGGTGTAGAAGCATACAAGCACATAAGTCACATAAAAAGTATGCTAAGGGGATACAATACAAGGGGCATGGGTTCATGTCACTAAATATAAGAATGAAGACATACAAGGACATGTTGAAATGTCCACATATGCAAACAATAAACAATTTTGCATAGAGCCACAGAGAAGGACATTTTTAAATGTCTGTATATAGAAGCATGAAAGAGCACACACAAGGGACATGGACACATGTCCAAGGCATACAAACAAATAAGTGGCATAGAAGCCAAGGAACAATGGAATATTCAAATGCCCTCAAAATGGAAGAAGCATAGGAAACCCCATCAAGTCCAATTTAGGAACTAGAAATGAAAACATGTATAATTGTGTAATATAAATCTATGTATATGTTAGGGTGCATATATACTGAGTATAATTAGTGATAGCTAGAAAAATCTGAACAATAAGGATCAATGATCAATATCAAGATAAATCAATACATAAATAGAATGTATAGTATGTAAGATAGAACTTGGTTACATCAACTATGTATGAGATGCCCCCGAGTGGGTGGATGTGTCAAATATATAAACTTGGATTGGTGTAAATTCCCCTAATGGGTAGATGATATTTGATCTAGATCAATTTAGTGGACTATATTCCTATCTAGAATCTTCAAGCACTCGATAAGAATAAGTGAAGCATATGTGTATGATAAAACCAAATATACTAGGATAGCTAGCAATATGCAATATCTGACAAGTAGTAAAATTGTAAACATAGAAATACATATAATATATAAAATTTTATATTTTTGAAATATTTGAATGTTTTTTATATTTTGACATATTATATATTTTTTATTTTCTATGTGTAAGATATGTACAAGCATATGAAAATAAACTATGTACAAGGAGCAAGAGAGAGAAGGAGATATGTAGAAGGATAGGAATCCTACTAACCTATGAGTCTCATGGGAGACTCACCATCATTCTGACCTATCTTGAAGAGTGGAACTATGATCATGCATGTAATGTGAAAGGGTGGTTTTGAGCCCATGATCTAGTGTATTATATAATTTGAACCTAAAGCTACCTAAGTAGTAATCCTATGATGTTGTGGAACTGTCTATGATTCCTTATGAACTGTAGGGGTCTTAGGGACCCATCTGATAGAAGAAAAATTTATAGGTGATTTAGGTGCCCTATGCTAAGAACCCCTAGACCCCAATATAACTGATCTCAGTATAAACTGAGTAGAGGAATGTCCTCTAGAGTTTGTGATGTATCTATGATGTAATGGTCTCTAAGGGAGAGTATGCATTTGTGTAGACAATGTAAAAGTAGACTTGGCCTATTCTAAAGACTTTGTTAAACACTGTGATGTATATGTAGGAATTGTACTCTCTATCTTAATTAATAATTATGCAATATCTAACATTGGAACTAGAACTATAACTAGTGTCAATGGTGTAAGTATGATTAGAATCTATGCTAAAATTGTCTATTGGATGGGAAGAGGATACTCATATGGGACACCCTCAATATTAACCACCTAGTTAGCATATATATACTTGAGGCATCAATGTAATATAAATGGGATGTCTCAGAGCTATTATAACCATGGCATGCCCAATAATATGTTGAATACACCTGCACTAGGTACTATGAGAAACTAAGTGGCTATGTATGATGGTCCAACCTATAATGGAAGCACTATCTCCCTGATGGAGCTCTAAATATGGCCACTGAAACCACTAATGATTCTATTTATAAGAATATATCCTTCTCTATGTAGTGCAAGTGTTTTAAGTGTGTCATGGTGCACATACTTATGCTTGACCCATTGTCAACCATGACACTATGAATAGGATGATGGTTTATAAATGCTTGTATGAAGATTGCATGTAAATCTATGTCATCATCCATAATCTTCTACTTTGAGAATGTGATAAGTGGTCTAGGTGGCATTGTAGTATGATACATGTAAATAATTTTGTGCAATAGATGTGTCTCCTCTGTAACTATGTGGTAGGAAGCTGGTGGTGGATGATCTTGGTATGTATAATGAACACCTGATGTGCCCCCTACCTCATTAGTTGTATGCTTTGGGAAAGAATCTAAAAATATCTTAAGTGCCTTTGCCTCTGTTTATTATTTTGGTGCCTCTGTGGGTGTGCCCACATCAATAATGTTTGCCTCAATGAGATCTTGTATCTTGTGCTTTAGGCTAATACATTTGTTTACAATGTGGCTTGGTTCCCTATGATACTCACATAATGCAATTGAATCATAACTCTTTGGAAGAGGCATGTCATATCAACCTCTTTAATGGTAGGGAGAGATATGACATTACATTCCAATAGTTGTTGTAGAACTCATGTTGGTGACTCTAGTAGATTAATGAAGACTATGCATTGAGGAGTTGATAGAACCAATCTAGTAGAAGGTTCTGAAGCTACATTGACTATGGCCTTTTTATCACTTTTGTTTTCTATGGCCCTAACTTTGGATGGATTTTTTTTGTACTCCTAATAGTTGAAATCAATCCATTTGTGTATTTGATTTTTCCCATTGCTAAGAACTTAACCTCTCTTTCCTTAAATGTGTGGCACATATATGTAAATGTAGGAAACTTCTTGAATAAGATTGCTTTGTGAAGTGTTGGAATAGACTCTGTTTGAATATATATTGAAGCTCTATGTCTGAAATGGGGTTAGTTAATTTTGATAATATTGTCTTATATCATAAGACATAATCAGCTATGGGATCATTTGACTTTTACTTTAGTTGTGCCACTTGTGCATATGATATCTTATTACTTGTGTCAATAGAGAAGTGTGTGAGGAACATATATGTTAAAGAATTGAATGTTGTGATAGATTGGTTAGGCAAATCATAAAACCACTATAGGGCATAATCCTTGAGACTGCATAGAAATAAGTTCATAAGAAGTCAATCGTTGGACACATAGTCCAAGCATGTTGTGTGAAAGGATCTAAGGTTATGATCCAAGTCACCCTTGCCATCATATAATGTGATCTTGGGTACTACAAAACTGGATGGCAAAGGAGTTGTTGTAATGTGATGTGTTAAAGGTGTATGCAAGAGAATGTTGGAATCTAAGGCATGTGATGGCTTAGCTACTCCATGCTCAAGTTTTAACACCTTATATTATAGAGAAAGACCATGTTACATATGGGATTTTACATCTAGAGGAGAAAAACTAACCACAAATGGTGTAATTGTCACTGATGTTTGAATAACAAGCTTGGGTTGTGTTATCTGAGTTGGTTGAGTGGGCCCCAATAAAGGTCTAGCAACATCATTAATAGGAGAGGTTGAATATGGATAAGTGCACACATTTGGGAGACAAAAAAGGGCCTACCCATGGACATGTTTTTTCTAAAATTTTATAAATGTGAGCTTTTATAGTTGAGATGGCTACACTCAAAATTTGAAGATGGTATAAAAACATGAATTGTAGCATTTCAAGTCTATTTTCTAAAAAACTATTTTTTCGAAAAATGGTTAAGTATAAATAGGTCAAACATCTAAAATTTGAAGAGGACCTCCTATTTTTTTATGAAAATATAGTAGATAGATGGTCATGCAACCCACCATTTTTTTAGCATCATTACATATTGTTTAAAACCTTTTGGTGAATATTTAGATAAGATCTTCTAGTGTGTTACAATTTTTTTTCAATGAATATTTTTTTTATTAATTTTACAATTAAGTAGATCCTGAAAACTGATAAAAAATGGATAGCAGTGTGTGCAGCCCCCTAACTAGCTCAAAAAAAATAAAAAAATTAAATTTTTTTTAATGTGTGTAGAATTAGGCCTAGTTTGTTACCATATAATTTGTTTTGCATTTGGATTAATGAAAAACAAATTACATAAACATGAATAGGCATGTATATGTGCGGCATGTAGTGGCCTAAAAAAGGTGTAGTTAGAAATAAATATAGTTTGAACCCTTAAAATAGCCTAAAAATTATAAAAATCATATATTTGAAAAGAGGATATCATGCTTGTCATGATGTTAATAAGCTTTTGAATTTTGATTTTGAAATCCATAGCATATTTGGTGATTGAAGTTGAAATTTGTTGGTTTTTGTCAAAACTCTTGGTCTTGGTTGTAAATACATAGTCACAAGCCTCTGGATCTAAAATCCAAGCCTAGAGGCTCAATTTTTAATTCAAATTCAAATAATGTGTATGTGTTATATAATGCATTACACAATGTGTATGCATTATATAACACATACGCGTTATTTTGAAATAACACAAAACACACAAATTTTATGTTTATTATAGGGGAAAGGTCCCATTAGCCATAACATCGCATTAGACTTAGATATTTTTACCCATTTTAATATGTCATCTTAACTACTTATAACTAAGGTTTCAAGGTCTAACACATTATACATTTTACAATATAACTGATTATATCATGAGAGGTCATAAAATGCATTTTTTAAACCTATGATCAAAACTTAACCTTTAGAGTACCAATCATTACGCATTAGAGTATCAATATTTGACTCTTACTTGTCAAGATGTGATTGGTTACTTTTAATTTTATAGAATAAATGTTGAACAGGTATTATATATTACATGTTTAGCTTCTGGTGCACTTTAATATTTATACACACCAATATGTTTCATCAATAAAACACATGTTAACAAAAGCCTTGTTCAACAATTGGAACATACACAGCTATTGGGACCTTTCCCCTAGTAGGGCAAGGATATACCTTACTACCTTACTTGCCTAAAATCCTACTTGCCTTTCTTATTGATATTATCCTACTTGCCTAAAATCCTATATTACCCTTTTGTTATTTCTTTGATATCTTCAATTAGACCCCTTATTTCTAAATTTTGAACTAATTTGTTTAAGTGGCAAACCCATTGAATTGGACCATGTAGTATAGATAATCTTGTGTAAGTATAAATAAGAATTGAGCCCTTAGTGTAACAGTGCATCTCTTGGATATCTATTTCAAGAATTCTATCTAATAGAGCCCAACACCTATGAATCATGCCTTGGATTGTACCAAAAACATTCCTAAAATGTGTTGAATAAAGTCACTTAAGTTTCCTTCAAGGTCACTTAGTGCATATAATTCAATAGGTGCATTTTGAGGTACCAATTGAAATTCTAACAAGAGTGTTCTATTATTACAATTATTCAAGATTCCCCTAATGTACTCAAATTTTACCTAAAATTAAGATCTCTTATGAAAATATGGTTAATCCTCCATTCTTTGAACCTCATTCATCTACCCTTCCATCACACATGTGATAACCATCAACCACTCCATCCATTCCCACCTCATCTCAAGAGTGTGTCTTTGACATGGGACTAGTCGTAACCACACCATGGATGCAACAATTACAAGCTCAAAAACAAGCTAGACAACACTTGGTGCTTATCAATACAATAGAGTTGTATACCTTACTACATGTAATTGGGATGGTAAGATAGGAAAGTAGGATGATGGATACAAGGTATGTACATGTTTTTCTTAAATATTTTGGTC
Organism: Torreya grandis; assembly: GCA_037957365.1. Taxonomy (NCBI): domain Eukaryota; kingdom Viridiplantae; phylum Streptophyta; class Pinopsida; order Cupressales; family Taxaceae; genus Torreya; species Torreya grandis. Next base: position 793,947 of record JARHVA010006107.1, on the reverse strand, counting down.
AAGTTAGGTACACATTTTGTTTTGTATAAGATGTGGTTTTGAGCTCAATAAACTTTAAATGGTCATATGTATCCATTAGTGATGATGTGGTGCCTATAGTGATGAATGTATAGCTTACAAAATATATAAATGCACTAGGGACTTTATTCAAAACCATTAAAGGATGGTTATGATTTAGAAATATAGGGTGGCATAGACTTGGCATTGACCAAGTATGACATATGTATAAGTTACCCCAGCTCAAACTCTATTGAGATGATAATGTCCCCTAAATATGAGACCTACTTACCCTAAAGGATGCTGTTGAGTAGAGGGACCCAATAATAATTCATGTGGATGATGAAATACTTACCTCATATTGATGGTTGATTAGAATTGAATACCAGTGTGCACCCATCACCGAAGGTTTTAATATTATATATTTTGTATATATATCTTCAATGATCTTGTTCATATTTCATTGTAATGAGCTTAAACCTTATGATGTGGACTGAAATAAAGTAGTACATCTCATAAATATTGCTCTAGCTTGGGATTTGAGGTTGAGGAGTCCATTACTAAATTATGTTCTCTCCTACATGTAGGACTTAATATGAATGTACTTTGGGATCGAGAGGTAATTTAAGGTAGAGGGATCTAAATAATTTGAATTCAAACATAGAAAACTAATAACGTTCGGTGCTTTCTCAATTTAGATGGGACCTTAAAGGGATCTACATGACAATTTTTGTATAGTAATGGTAAGTCAGAAGCTTTCATCATGTGAATTATTTACTAGACATGAGTTTATTGGATTGATGTCAATATTTAAACATTATTGGCTTATATATATGTACAATAAATTTTTGAATAGGCCTTAGTTGGATTGTTTGGAGGTGATGGGACATGTCTAGGTATCAAAGATATGCATATCTGACAACTCTAACACTTCTCCAGGTTTACTAGACCTACACATGTGGAAATATTTGAATTTATTGGGCATTTTGAGGCTCTAAAAAATTTGATGCTTCTAAGACAAGTGATAGTTAGATCTCTAACACAAGTATATATGTGTATAACATACACACATGGTGATGTATCTAATTGGATCAGACCTCACAGGGATCTAATAGCTCTTTAAAACTTTTAGGAACTAACACCTTTAACAATGTTGACACTTATGAGCACTTACAAGGTTCATGTGGTGATAAGTAATTGGATTTGGCCTCCTGGAGCATTGTCAACTCTAAAACTTCTTGGACTTAATGCATCTCTAATATCTTTAATACTTTTAGGTATACAAGGTACACACATGGCATAACAAGGTTCAATTATAAGGGAAATTCAATTGAGGAGACATGTGAGTCCAATTTAAACCCCTTCTTGACATAATTATAAAATCATGATATATGATTTGGGACAAAATTAAGTATGATTCTATCTATCATGAATTGAACCAATTAGTTGATTGGTTCAATTAGGGATGTGATTTGGGCAAAATTGAACCCTTAAACCAAATTTTGGCCCAATTAATTATATAATTTAGATTTAACATATATGGCTTAAATAACCCTAATTTAATTATAAATGCAAATACAAACACAAATATGGCCAATTTCAACCCATTGAACCTAAATTGGAGTCTACGATGTGATTAAAGGGGCTAAATTAGGTCACATTTTATGACATGTTGATCATAAACCCTAATTTTATCACTTGAAAATGTATACTTCCCCTAATCCCTAATTTCATGACATATACACATGTACAAACCTGTTACACTAAACCCCTAACCCTAAATCCTAATTTTATAACAAACACAACCCCTAAGTTCCCTGATTTCATCACAAATACATAAATTTATGAATGTGATTAGTGCCAATTTATGAACCCGTTATTCAGCTAGTTTTGTAAGGACTTATGATGGGATTTTGGGCAAAATTAGCTCATTTTGTCTTACATATTCAACCCTACATAGTCTTATCAAGAGTATTATTGCATCATGTATTGGAGATTTATGCATCATATTGGGGATTTATGCATCACAGTGAGCCTTGTTGCATCATATGATATCCTTATTACATCATATTGGAAATTTATTGCATCGTATGATAGTCTTATTACATCATATGATAGTCTTATTGCATCGTATGATAGCATTATTGCATCATATTAAGTCTTAATGCATCACATGATATCCTTATTAAAACATCTAATAGTCTTATTACATCATATTAGGGATTTATGCATCATATTATAGTCTTATTAAATTTTATTTCATCATATTATAGTATTATAGGGGATTTTATGAATTGAATATGAGTCTTTGTGCTTATTTTTTGTGGTATATGCCTATACTTCAAGAAATGTGTATGCGTTATAGTAACATGTATGTATTATAGGAACATGTATGTGATTATATAATGCATATCTGTTCCTTAAAGTAAAAAAAAACTTACTTTTTAATGTCTATTTTTATCTCAAATTGAGATTGTTGTCCCCACAAACATTCTCTGTGTACTCTACATATTCTTTATGTACTTTATTTGTAATTTTTTTTGGACCCTACATGTTGAAGTACATTCTTGGTTATTTTTATCAAAATGGGCTCTGGTTCACATTCAAGAAAGAGGAAGAAGTTGAAGAATGAAACATCAGAGCAATTAGAAGAGTTGAGAGAAAAAAACAAGGTATGAATGCAAGCATTTTGTTCTAGATAAGGTACAAACACTAACCCTGACGAGTCAAATACCTTAGATAATGAGGCAATTCGCAATAATGAATTGAATAATGATGAAACTAATAATGAATTGAATTATGAAGAAATTCACAATAATGAATTGAATTATGATGAAATTGACAATAAAAAATTAGATGATGTTGGAAATTCACATTCAAAGTTTAAAGTTTTTTATTTTGATTTTACTGATGAAGAGCCTATGCATGATACTTTACCTACCAACAATGAATAAAATTTAATGGACTCAAATAATGATGAAATTAACAATGAAAAAAAATCTATAGAAACATATAATGAAGAAAATTTCATGGAAACATATAATGATTTTGAAGCACCCTCTGAACGGATTCCACCAATAACAACACCTCAAAGAAATATACGTAGCAAAGTTAGGTACTTAATTGAAGATGATGAAAATATTTTGAAACCAATGCATAACATAATGTCTGATCGCCATTCAAGAAGACTGGCTCAAGAAATTTGGGATAGTTTCATATATTGCAGTATGATAGTCAAAGATATCAATTATTTATTTTGTTGATGAAATTAGTTAAGATGAGACCTAAAATTTACACATTAGGACTAATAACATCTAACATGGATGATAAAAATGATGAAATTGTTGAAAATCTACATGATGCATATCATATTGTAGGCTTGAAATCATGTAACAAAGATTGTAATGTTGTCTGGTGTATAATGACAACTTGTGCAGTAAGTGATGAAATAGAAAAAAAATGATTGATTTAACAAACAAGTCAAACACTTGATATAATTAGAAAAATATTAATGACAGTAATTGTAAGACGTGAAAGACTTAGAGAACCCAATACGAAAGAGCTCTGAGCATTATCTAGTAGACTTCCACGAAAAGACAAGGCTATAGTTGATCCTTTGAAAGACTTACTTGCACAATTTTAAAAATATAATATAAGAGTTTTACCCAATGCAAGAGATGTATTGAAAATAAGAGTTGGTTCTCGTAATCATGAACCACATCCAAAACATTTCTTGGATATGACTCAAACACAATTGTCCTATAAGCTTTTGAAAAAACATCCATAAATTTCTATTACTCAAATATTTTTTGAGATAGCCAAACCTTTTTATGTAAAACTAAATCACACATGCACTACTTGTTGTTATATGCAACATGTTGAATTTTCAATGCAACATGATTTTTTTCACTATATTCATTGTACTTTGCATATAAACAACATTTTGCAAGAGTGTGGCATAAAAGTTTCACCAAAATTAGCTAGGGAATTTATTCCAAATATTTTTTGTGAAAGACCAGATGGACAGTTATTTTATAAGAAAGCATGTTTGGATGGAAATTATAGCATTTATGGTGGACTAAAAAAATTTAAAAAAATATATCCATGAGGAGTGTACAAGTGCAATTAGATATGAATTAGTTGGTTTGAGAAAATACAAATATGTGACTTATCAAGTAAAAGATGGCAAAGAATATAAAAGGTGTGAGTTTGTTATGAAAGAGATACATGTTTCAAAATTCATGGGTGAATTCATGGAAAAAATTGTTTATGAGTATGAAAGGACACATTCCCACTTGATTCTATTATTTCAGTAGTCAACTTTTCTCAAAATTATACATTCAAATCACAAATGGAAGTTCAATCACAATATTACAACTCAACACAAGTTGTCATATTCATGCATATAGCATTCATGCATGCACCTGATAGTATAGAGGAATATCAAAAAATGTTAATGGAGTACCATTTCTATATCAGTGATGACTTATCAAATTATACAGAGTATGTGCAAGGATGTTTTGATAAGTTTTATGGGTAGTTGACTTAGAGGAATATTATTTTCAAATAACATTATATTTCATCAGATAATTGCACATTGTAATTCAAGAATGCATGAATATTTTATTGGTTGAGAAGGATGCACGTTAAAACTAGTGTAGAACATATTCGGAGTTTCACTGAGGTTGGCCATGGAAAAGGGGATCATGACGGTGTTGGAGCATATGTAAAAAGAGTCACTGCAAGGGAGGAGTTAAAATTTAGAAATATTGTTAATTTGATTGATGCAAAAACTATGGTTGAATGGTGTAATGAGAACACATGTCATGGTGCTCAAGTAAATTCTACTGTTCATAGACATTTTTGGTTAATGGAGGAAAAAGACTTGGCAAACTATGAGGATTATATGACTCTAACAGGTTCGAGTGAGCTTCACTCATTTCATAGCTCAAATGCAAATTCTTGGACTATTGATACGTGATACTCGACATGCTTTTGTTTTACATATATGGACTCTATTTGGAATGAGTGTGAGTCATAAGAGTGTGTGGATGACTAGAGTTCTAGAGCTCTAATTCCAATCAACACATATCAGGTTCTACCAGCTTTGCAACTTATAGACATGACATCATCACATGACTTTGACCATATATCTGATCTAGTATAGCTAGGTAGAAGATTAATCTTTATGTACTATTTACTCTCATAATCTATCTTCATAATGTCATTAAAAATTGGTTTTTATGATGCATGCCATGTTTTTGTAGTTATTTTAGATGAGGACAATGAAGAGGGAAGAAATTACGACTTATGTACGTGTGTGGATGGAAAGAAAAAATTGACTTCCCCAGTCGCAGATGGAGAAAAAATTGATTATGCCACTAAGTCTATGGTAGTCACTGGAACTTGGCTTCGATGATATCTTATAAAAAATCAAAGGTATGGTTTTTTGAAGAGTTTGAAACACATAGGAAGATACTGCACTATTCAAATTTGGTTCTTGAAATGAATATTCAATTGCAAAAATATCATGAGAGGTCAAGAAACAAGAATCTATGAAAAGTTCACGAGTCAGACTATGAATTTATTCTTGATACTATCAAGATTAGATCAGATCAAAGTGTTTCATTGGATTCAAATGTGCAAGAAGGTTGACTTGTAAAATGTAGATGTAATCAATTTTATCAAATGATTTTGATTTTGTAGGTAGTACATGCATAAATTTCATTTTTTATTATTTACTAACATTTTTTTGTAGGCTAGTGGTGCCAAATCAAATTCCACCTTCATGTGGTTGGCACCATTAGTAAATAATTTCATATTATTGAAACTAAGACAAGTTTACTAAAATTACTTGGCATTTTTACATTCGTGAATAATTTCTCATGACAAGTTTATTTCTCCTTATAGCCTTCTAAACACATTTGTTATCAGTGTTTCCATACTCTAGAACAGTAGTGAAAATGAACTTACAGGTAGAATTAGATGTCACAGTCATTGAAGAATGTGAAATTTGCCTATATAGACTTTCTCAAAGTGGTGGATTTTCACTTTCCAGTCCTGAAGATAAAATTATTAGTTGGAGGTCAACAAGTTGTCTTTTCACTGCCAAAAAGTTACATTTTAGGACCAGTTACTACAACTTCTATAATGGATTGATCTTAGAGGTGATTTAAAATATATTAAAGGTAAAATTATAGGGCTTTCCCATGCACATAAGGGATATTATGGTTCCTCCATATGACTTATAATTTTGGTTTTATGCATGCCTAAATTTAGGCTAAAAATTAGCATCTTTCTTGTATTGGAAAGGGCATTCTTGAACCCAGAATGGGTGGTGGGTTTGTCAACTAGGATAGATGGGAGGCCAAGAACCTAGTCCTAGATGTTATCTACCCCTTTAGATGTATTGGAAATATGAATTTTCAGCCAACAAGCACCAAAAATTGAGTTTTTGAATCGTAGCATTAACTTTGACAACATTTGTTGTCAGTGTTTTTGTGCTCTAGAATAATAGTGAAAATGCACTTGCAAGTGGAATTGAATGTCACAGTCATTGGATTACATGTAATTGGCCTATATATATATGTGATTTAACTGGTGGATTTACACCTGCCAATTCTAGTGGCAAAATTGCTAGTTGGAGGTCAACTAGTTATCTCTTCACTGCCAAAAAATTATATTTTAGGACCCATTACTACAAATTCTACCATGGATTGTTTTTAGAGGTGCTTCAAACTATATTTGGGGTGTAATTATATGGATTTTCCATGCACATAAGGGATCTTATGGTTCCTCCATATGACTTACAATTTTGGTTTTATGCATGTCTGAAGTTAGGCTAAAAATTATCATCCTTCTTGTATTGGAAAGGGTGTTCCTTAGCCCAGAATGAGTGGTGGGTTTGTTGAATAGGCTAGATGGGAGGCCAAAAATTTGGTCCTATATGTTATAAAACCCTATATATGTGTTGGTAGTGCCAATTTTCAACCAACAAGCACTAAAAATTGAGTTCTCAAACTATAACTTCAATTTTGACAACATTTATTTTCAATGTTTTTGTGTTCTGGAACAGTAGTGAAAATACACTTGCAGGTGGAATTGGATGTCATGATCACTGGATCATATGTAATTTGCCTACATATATGTGCTCTAATTAGTGTATTTTCACCTACTAGTATTGGGGGTAAAATTACTAGTTAGAGGTCAACAAGTTATCTCTTCACTACCAAAAAGTTGCGTTTTAAGACACTTTACTGTAACTTCTACCATAGATTACTCTTAGAGGTAATTTAAAATAGATTCAAGGTGAAATTATAAGTATTTCCCATACACATGAGGGATCTTATGGTTCCTACATATGACTTACACTTTTGGTTTTATACATGCCTAAATTTATGCTAAAAATTAGCATCTTTCTTGTATTGGGAAGGGCATTCTTGAGCCCAAAATGGGTGGTGGGTTTGTCGACCAGGCCAAATGGGATGATAAAAACCTAGTTTTGGATGTTATCTGCCCTTAAAAACATGTGGTAGTTCCATTTTTCAGCCAAAAGGCATCAAAAATTGAGTTCTCAGACCGCAATTTCAACTTTGACAACATTTATTGTCAATGTTTCTACTATATGGAATAGTAGTGAAAATGCATTTTCAGGTGGAATTGGATATCATAGTCATTGAAGAACATGTAATTTTCCTATATATGTGTTCTCAAAGTGGTGGATTTTCACCTACAAATCTTGGAGGCAAAATTGCTAATTGGAGATCAACAAGTTATCTCTTCACTACCAAAAAGTTACATTTTAAGACCCATTACTGCAACTTCTACCATATATTTCTCTTAGAGGTGATTCAAACTATATTCAAGGTACAATTATATGGATTTATCATGAACATGAGGGATCTTAAGATTCATCCATATGACTTAAAATTTTGGTTTTATGCATGCCTAAAGTTAGGCTAAAAATCAGCATCTTTCTTGTATTGGGAAGGGCATTCTTGAGCCCATAATGGGTGGTGGGTTTGTCGACTGGGCTAGATGGGAGACCAAGAACCTGATCCTATATATATATTCCCATTTAAATTTTTTTTCAATGCTATTTTTATATTTGTAGGCCATTAAGAAGCCAAAAGGGTCTAATAGGCATAATAGTCTAAGTGAACCATATACACATGGCTAGAAGCTAGTGCCATTGGAATTGGGTTTCAATACCTTTGAAAGGTTTATTTTAAGATTTTCAAAGTTTTACAAGGGTCAAAAATATATAATGGTCTCATATTTCCAAGAGAATTCATAGACTCATCAAACCAAGGAGAAATGTCCAAAAAAAGGGGCTACAAGCCTTAGAAACCCAAGATGAGTCTTGTATGTGAAATGGGATGTTGGAGTGATTTGGATAAATTGAAAGGGGTTAAGGCAAGTGTAATGAGGTCACCTAAGTGAATTTTCTAGTGTAAAACTAGTGAAAGGGTTGTATGGTAAATAGAGCGAGACAAATGTCTCTTGGAGTTCAATGACTAGGATATTCATGGAAAACCAATAAGAGGATTGGTTTTCCACCTAATGGAGATCTATATCAAGATTCAATAAATACCTATATTCAATAAGACATATTAATGATTTGAGGTGTTTTCAAAGGGTGTGGACCATTTTAGGATTTTATTAAAATTATCAAAGAGACGATCATGTTATATAAGAATCAAAGACACTTCGTAAGTTTCCATTGGTTTCCAAACCAAGAAGAAAGATTAAATGAAGGTTTCCTTGCCAATGATGGTGTTTCATTGAGGTTCCATGAGCATTTAGGATCAGTGGGGTCTTGGATCATTCGATAAATGTCCCTGAACACCTAATGCTTCAATCATAGTCAAAATCTTCCACCTACAGTCCATTCTTCAGGTTAGTGTGCATAGATAGGAAAGTTGGGCTTCTACAAAGTCAAGCATGCTAGGAGAGGTTTCCAAAGAACACCTGCCATCATACCCTCAAAGAATGAACCTATAGCTAGGGAAACATAGTCATGAAGTCAAGATTTTCAATGGTGAAGTTTCTTGGCTAAATCAATATTTTGAAAACATGTACCTATAGTCATCATAGGGATTGAACATGAAGATGTAGTACAAGCCTTTGTATGAAAGTTGACTGTGTGAGGCCCAAATGCCTTGCTAAGTGGTCAGAACATGTTAGAAGAAGGTTGAAGGGTGGTTTCTACTGAAGTATCAGCCCTAATGGGGCTAAATGGGTGTGAATTAGGCCAAATATTCCCTTTTCTCATAGCATAAATCTCCAAGTATTATTGACATGCAGTCATAAGAGGTATTTTGAGAAGTTACAAGGTGACATAGAAGATAGTGAGATAACAAATGAAGGGTGGAATCAAGCAAGGAGAGGTTCCATGAGATCTTCATTGGAGAAAATGGTCAATTTAGGGCATCTATAGGTTGAGTCAAAAAAAAAAATTGGTATGAATGGTCTCCATGACATAAAAAAACATCCCATTCCATCTTAAAGGTCCTATACAAAGTGAAATTTCCTATTTTTTTGACACAATCCTTCCTCTTGCAGTTAAGAAGGCAGTCATTGGAGATTTTTGAAAGTTTTGTAAGTTTTGGATGCTAGGAAGTAGTTTAGGCCTTGGAGAGATATTAAAACCATATAATATTATGTTTAAAACCTATATTGTCCTATATAATTGATCAAATTTATGGGTTTCATGCAAAATTTTGAAGAAAGACAAGTTTTGGCATGAAGGAAATTGTGATACAAAGGGTTTACAAGACAAAGTACATATCCAAATGACTTGAAACCTGGTAAGATTAGTCTTAATGACCTAATATACCCATACACAATATTTTTAATATCATATGACAAGTGGAAGTGCTCTCTATTTTATCACAGTCCCCTCCATGTCTCATAATGATCATTATTCATGCAGGCATCCTTTTTAGAGTTTTAAGGTGTGTTTGAGGGTTCCAAGATTAGGAAAGTATTTGATAAGTATGGTAAGATGGTTTAAAACTATTAAACACATTTCAAGGGTGTTCACACTCCAAACTTCATGCAATCCCCACATATAGGCTCAAATCCCCATAGGCAATCTCAAAGGCATAAAGGCAAAGTTGGTTTTTTGATCCTAAGAAAAGTGTTCTGAGATGTTTTAAATGTCATGAGGATGTTTTCAAGAAAATAATATCAGTGAGAAGGTCAAATTGGTCCTTTGGAGAGTATGTACAGGTCATGGGAAACCTTAGATTAGGGTTTGGGTATTTTTGAGAGATTTAACCATGGGAATTTAATTAAACTTTGTAATTTTGCTCCCATACATGTACAAGGTGAATCAAAAGGTTTTAACTTGAGATTGTATGGTTGTGTATGGATTCTAGGACTGAGGGTTTGGAATAGGGCTAATTAGTCCCAAATGAGGGTAGGCTAATGAAGTGATAGTTAGAGGTGGAGTTGGGATATGTAATTTCACATAGACATGGAAAAGGATAGAGTGTACCTATAAATGACCTTATAATCTATTGAGAAATCATAACTTTTTATACAAGGAAAAATACAGTAAAAAAAGGATACAAGCCTTGAGAGAAAATTATGTCCATAAGGTGTGGAATGAGATTCAAACATTATTTGAGTACTTAAATGGGGTTATACTAGGTATGTTATGATCATATAATACCATATATGACAATAGGTTGAGCTCTTGAAACATAGACCAAGATTTGGTCCTTATGACCCAAAGAAGGTGCCTAGTAAGAAACTAGAAAGAGATTGAGAGGACGTTTGTAAATGAGATGAATGGAATGAAGTAAAGGATGTGTTTTGAATGTATGGGCAGAGGTCAATTCCATCAAAGAGGTGCTTCTAAGAGTACAAGGAATAAGTACTAGGTGTAGGAAGCTAAATTAAGCCCAAATAATCAAAATAGGAGCTAGCTTGTGAAAGAAGATTCAAATCAGATCGTAGCAAGTGAATGTAATCAATTGGGTTTAGAACTAGATAATGATATTTTTATAGACTTCTCCTCCATACCTCTGCATCATCATATAAACATAATTTAAATACAATCACTGATATGCTTTATTTCTTATAAGGGTCTGATTTGCAACATTATCCTAACAAGTTATTCTCAATCCCATTACATTTTTAATCCTTAAGAATACTTCAAAACTAATCATTCATAATAATTTGAACATAAGTGATTCAAAAAATATTTACTTCATTGATTTTCTTAAATATTCATGTAAAAAATGACAATGCCATGTACGAATGCCATATATAGGCACATAATGTCACTAAGACATGCATTGTCATATAGAAATACAAAACATTGCATCATGTCTATCAACATAGTATCTAATGTCAGGTGAATACATCATATACGCATGTACAATGCCAAAAATGTGTACATTACCATATAGGCATACAAAAAAGTTCATAATCTACAACATCCTAATCATCAAATAGTCTCCCTCTCTTGGATGCCTTGTTTATATATGGAGATATCTTGAATGCCTTGGATTTATCCAAGGTTTGACTATGGGTATTATTTTCATATCTCGCATGCATCCAAATCTATTCAAATACAAAAATTATTATAAAATTAGCAAGTATACATGAAACCAAGTTAAGAAACTCATGTTTTAAACTATAATAAAAAAATTATTTAAACATGCACTTACCACAATATCATGGTCCTCAATTTATCATTGATGCTAGATTGGGTCAGTGCCAAGATCAGTTGCATGAACAGGCATGTCAAATGATGATGAAACATGAGGAGTTATCTTAGTAGTCATCTAAATCAAACTATCAAATGCCATATAACAACCCTGCATACATAATAAATTCATGCATATAAGTTATATTTTCCAAAATATATATTAAAATTATTAAAACAAAAGAACTGAATTACAATTCAAAATTACAAGTGAATATACATACCTTGGTAAGTACCTGTGTAGATGAAATTATAGTAGCAATGCCTGAGTTTTCTCAACTCGCAATGATGGAGGAGTGTCCACCCTAGTCATCAGTTGAAAAAAAAACCTAATAATTAATAACTTGGGCAATTCATTGATTAAAAAAGTTGTTAACAAACTTAGTCTTGCATAAGATATGATCAAAAATCCCTTATAAATAGTCAAAAATCCCTTAGAAATAGTCATTGTGATAAAATAAGTAACCTATATAGGTGTTTGTTGAGAAGTTTGTAAACTGCATTTTAATCAGGTTAAAACACCTAGATTGATAGGTTGTTATTATGGGGGACATCTCTACTTGAGCCTTTTAAAAGTGTCTAGAACCTTATAAAGTATGTCTCATCAAAATCTAAAGAAACATATAGAAAATAGAAATGAATATTGTAGAGATAAGAGTGAGGGAACAGTCTTCTTTATAAGTGCATGATTTGGTTGCCCTATAGGTGACATTAAGTCGACTATCCTTAGATTTCCCTCAATTTTTGCAAGGGAAGGTCTATATATATACAATGCAAGTAGTTTGAGGTCAACAAAGGGTGTTATAGTCTTGTCGACACTCAATATTCATTTTAAGGGGACTTTCTTGATGAAAGGTGGTATAGTCTTATAGAGTTGACATGTCACTCGAGTGATGAAAGTGGATGGATATAGATAGGCCCTCTCCCTCAACTATATAAGTAGGTCTTTAGGACCCCTAAGTAGGTGGTGGTAACAAACTACTCAACCCTATTTATCTATATGGGGTTGAGGTCTCCTATTTGTATATGGTCACAAGGCCTATGCCATAAACATATAGGCTATAATTTATTGATGATACTCTCCCAACAAACCAATGGGATCTAATGGCTTAATCTATATAGCTCTACAAATAGAGTCTGGTTGGAAATTGGAATTGACTAGGTATAATGGGATCAAGAGGCTATGCCATATAAATTTATAACTCCATAGATAGAGATGAAATTGTTACGCTCAGTAGGAATTGATGGTAATTGAATTGCTAGCTATGACCATTTTGGATATCGATCATAGATATTGAACTGCTATATGTGATTAGGATAACAAGGAATCAAGTGGCTAGATATGAGTCCAGTATTTCAAATAAGGGAGTGGTGTTTATATTGATGAAGACATGCTATGCTCGATTGGAAAATTTCTAGAAATATATTATACCAAACAACTTTTATCATATATATATATATATATATATATATATATATATATATATATATACACACACACACACATCCAATCTTATTGATTGGTATTGACTCGTTATGGGAACTACATATAATGGGATATCAATCAAATATTTAACTTGCTATTTTGGTCATTGAAAACATAGTTTGAAAGTTGAAAAAAAAACAAAAAAAATTGACATGGAAGATGAGTTTATAACACTATGCCAATCCATGTTAATACATCAAACAATAAAAAGTCCAAAATTATATTAGGTATTTTATATTTTCTTACACAAAATAGACCAATGATGCAATTAAGGTGTATGAATGTACATCTAGAGTATATAATATTCACTTGAAATTTTACCATTGTAAATGTATATGGTGTCATACTAGGGTAAGTGCAACAACTTAGGGGACAAAAAAGGGACTACCCATGGACATGATTTTTCTAAAATTTTAGAAATGTGAACTTCTGTAGATAATTAGAGATGGCTACACTCAAAATTTAAAGATGGTATAAAAACATGAATTTTATAATTTCGATTCTAGTTTTCAAAAAAAAATCTTTTGAAAAATGGTTAAGTAGAAATAGGTCAAACATATAAAATTTGAAGAGGACCTCCTATTTTTTTAAGAAATTTTGAATTGTACCATTCCGTGCGACCCACCATTTTTTTAGCATTGTTAAATATTGTTAGAAACCCTTTGGTGAATATTTAGATAAGATCGTCTAGTGTCTTACAAACTTTTTTTATGGATATTTATTATTAATTTTACAACTAAGTATATCCTTAAAATTGACAAAAAATGGATAGTCAGTCATGCGGCCCACCCTAACTACCTCAAAAATAAATGAAATTTGATTTTTCTTTTTCAATGTGTGAAGAATTAGGCCTAGTTTGTTACCATATAATTTGTTTTGCACTTGGATCAACGAAAAATAAATTAGATAAAAATGAATAGCCATGTATGGGTGAAGCATGTAATGGCCTAAAAATGGTGTTGTTAGAAATAAATATAGTTTGAACCCTTAAAATAGCTCAAAAATTATAAAAATCATACATTTAGAAATAGGACAATGTGCTCATCATAACGATAATAATTTTTCTAATTTTGATGTTGAAATCCATAGTGTATTTGGTGATTGAAGTTGAAATTTGTTGGTTTTTTTCTAAAACTCTTGGTCTCGACTGTAGATGCATAGTCTCAAGCCTTTGGCTCAAAAATCCAAGCCATTTTTGAGTCTAAAGGCTCAATTTTCAATTTAAATTCAAATAACATGTATGTATTAAAGAATGTGTATGCATTATATAATATATTATACAACTCATACATTTATATTATTACATTTAATTTCTTATACTTTAAATTTATTTTAGTAAATATAACAAATTAGGGTCACTTAACATTTAATAGAGTTGGTCTCATAGTTTCATGACTTATGATGTGGAAAATATTTTTTCAAAATCCAATCAGGTCAGTACTTAGGCACTTTTAGGGTCTAAGTATTAAACCTAGGGATTTTAGGACATAACTTTTGTAATTGGTATCCCTTTTTGGTAAATATATAGTCATTTCTTAGGTTTTTATGCTTTCTAGATTGATTCCTAGCATTTCTAGGAGTCTTAGGTTTGTTAAAATTGAAATTTTAAAACCACTCACTTTGAAATTGATGCAAAGTGGTGTTATAAGGGTAGCATAGGTCACATTAATGACTTAAACACATCAAACAACCACTTTACATGTTAATTTCACTTAATCATCATCCCTCCCTCATCCTTGATGACTTCCTACTCATCCCTCATTACCCCTAATCACTCTCTCATCAATCCTAATTGCCCTTAATCACTCCCTCATTGACCCTCACTATCCCTAGTCATATATAATCACTCCCTTATCATCCATAATCACTCCTCCATTGACCATCAGTATCCCTCATCATCCCTAATCACTCCCTCCCCATCCTTCATCATCCCTAATCACTCTTTACACATCCCTCATCATACCTAATCACTTTCTCATCTCTACTTGCTCCTTTCTCATCCCTCCTCATCCCTAATCACTCCTTCATTGACCTTAGTTGTCTCTCATCATCTCTAATCACTCAGGTTTATCATCCCTAATCACTCTTTCATTTATTAACACCATCCCTCATCATCCCTAATCACTCACTTCTCATCCCTCATAATACCTAATCAATCTTCCTTCATCCCTCATCATCACTAATCACTCCCTCATTGAGCCTCACCATCCTTCATCACTCCATCATTAACCCTCACCATCCCTTACCATACCTAATTTCTCCCTCATCATCTAGTGTAAGTATATACTCTAAATATATCTTTGATTCCAATCATGTGTTGTTTGATCTATTATAATAGAAATTAACTCTTTTATAGGAATTGTGTTGTCAATACCCATTTATGATAGTCAATTTTATTACTAAATGAATTGGATGATCTTTCAAATTTATAGTAAATTAACATAAGTATTAACACAAAATAGAGTCTAAATTTTAGTTCATTGAAATATCTTTATTGTGCAACTAACTAAATGAAACTTTATTCGGTTCCACCTTTAGTAGTTTGGTTCAAAAGATAAAAATTAAACACAAATCTCTTGTATAATTTTCTAATTCTGAGAAGATTTGAATCAAATGCAAAGTTATTTAGTGTTTCCCATTCCTGTATAACTTGAATCTTGGTTAGGTTCTCACATGCACTCTTTGTGTGTGTAATGTGTCCCAAATATTTTAACTCTTGCATGAAAAATGAACATTTATTCATGTTATCACAAAAATATGTTTCTGAAAAATGTGAAACACTAGTTCAACATGGTGTAGATGTTCATCCCATGTTTTCTAAAGATTAAGATGTCATCAAGGTAGATTAAAAAAAATTCATCGATAAAGGGCCTGAAGATGTCGTTCAACATCTTTAAATGAATGAATTTGTTATATGAGTTAACCTAAAAGGCATAATTAACTAGTCAATCAGTACTTCCTTTGTTTTTAAGACTATATTCCAAATGTCTAAAGGTTTAACATGAATATGATGATCCCCAAACTAAAGGTCAATTTTGAAAAAGACTTCTACACCATGTATATGGCATAAAAATGCCTTAATATTTAAATGATGATAATAGTTCTTCACGTTAATCTTGTTAATATTTTTTTAATTGACTCACAACTTTGGCACAAACACAATTGGGTTTCTACAAAGCAATAATTTGGGCATGATGTGTCCATTATCCTTGATTTCATGGATCTACCACTTGATCTATTCATTCTCTAAAAATGATATGTTGCATAAAGAGGTTTGAGGTGGAGGTAGTTAAGGGATCAAATAAATAGTATTATTTAGTGTATAATATGTAGGAACTTATTTAGGTGACTGAAAGATATCCTTGTATTCATCTAGTTTATGGTTCAATCATTTCGTCTTTGTTATTGTTGGATAAACCACACTATGATATGGTGACATGAGGATGTCATCAAACATTTACTTCTTACCATTAAGAGTATACTTCTTATTAGAACTAACAATATTATTGCACTTCCTGGCACTAATGACTGAAAGCTTATGAACTAACTTTGATATATGGTATTTCAAATCTAGACAATCTATCATAAAATTTCAAAGATTTACTTCATAGACTACATGTCAATGGTAAATACATGGTTGACCACATGTAAAACATCACACACCTATAATGATGAGATGTCACAAAGGATTGCATATTTAAAAAATTTGATTTTGTACACCAAGTGACACTACTAGGTGATCCATTTCTCAAGGCCTACACTAGACCATACACTAGCATATGGCTATGGATGATGTATAAATTTCAAGTTCAATTTTTGAAAATATTATTTAGGAGAAATTAAATTCTTCTGACTTCCACTAGAAATGATGAAGTGTATCGTCTCACTATTGATCTACATTTGTTAATGAAACAATATTTTTAATTCATATAATTTTTTGTTGGGGGAAGTAGAGATATTTTTAGTACCGACCATATCATTGGGTTCATAATCTATTATCTACTTAACTTTTTATAGTGCTAGATAACTTGTACCCACTTCTCGAGATGTGCAAATAGAGATCTCATAGTGTGACACTCTTCATTGGATTGAATATTGAAGTTATGAATTAAGAACCACTTTTTAATCTTGGAATTTTTGTTGGTATGATGGCTCAATAAATATACATATAAATAAAAGGCCTTAAATATAATTATTCAGATCATAAAATGTGGTCGTATGAAAAGAAATTTATTGGTTTCAATAAATCACATAGCTTGGTGATCCTCATGTATTTACTACCCATTTTTGGTGCTATGGTGGTTTTACTTGCTTTTATTTTTCTGGTGGATTTTCAATTGTGAATTACATCATTTCTAATAGACCCATATTTTTTCATAGCTGTTAAATATTTGTGTTTTTTAAATTTACCTCCACATCATTTTGATCACTATGTCATATATTTGATGCTAGCACTCAACCCTCCGCTTGTATCTCCTAACATTGTTAAATTCCAACAAATTACCACCATCAAGGTATTGGATGGAGTGATTAAGGATGAGGAGGGATGAGGAAGAATTGAGTAGAGATGATGAGGGAGTCAATAAGGATGATGAGGGATAGAGAGGGTAAATGAGGGAGTGATTAGGGAGGATCAGTGAGTGATTATGGATGATAAGTGATGGTGAGGATTAATGAGGGAGTGATTAGGGGAGATGAGGAATGAGGAATGAGTGATTAGAGATGATGAGGTATGATGAAGCAGTGTTTAGGGATGATGAGGTGATGCAAGAGCAACACTACCCAATATAAATAGTGATATAATTTACATGTTTAGAGTATTTATAAGGTGGTCAAGGTCATAATAAGTCTGTAGGAGTATTTCCAAGTTTCTATTTTTGTGTCAATTTTGAATTAGAGTTGTATTGGACTTTCTCACCAAATCTTTCATTTGAATTTTTGAAATTTCATAGAGACTTCAATATTGTTTCAAGAAGTCCAATGTTGAATTAGGTGTGGTTAAAATTTAGAGAGAATTTTATGATGTTAAAACATATATACCTAAACTCATATTTGAGAAATATGTTAGTATTTGAGTTAGTTGAGTACACTCTCAACATACAAAAGAAGTTAGAATTTAGTTTATGGTTATTTGGTAATAAGAGTCTTGTCCATGTATTATTTTGTATTCAGAGTCAAATTCAAGAGAGTTGGATGGGGTAGGATTTTAATGGATGAATGTAAATAACCCCAAACAAGTGAATAAAGATAAGTTTTGATTATTTTCAAACAAGAAAGTAAACATACCCTACATCTTGTGCATGATCGTGAAACATGATTAGTAATAAGTTCTTTGTGTTATTTGTGTGAGTGGTAAGTTAAAGCTACATTTTAATTTATGGTTATTATAGAATTTGTCATTTTAGTTTCAAATCTTTTGAATGTTCAAATTACAAACTGAATACCCTGTGCTTTTACAAACTGTGTCTTGGAATCTGAGTGAAGATCAGAGTCTTGTGGAAGAGGAGTTATATTTGGTGGGATTTTGGAATGTATGATTAATTATTAACTTTAAATAATAATTTATTAATAGTCTTTAACATTTTATGTTGTTATTCTGCTAAGGGCAATCTATGTTAATCAACACAACTCTATCTTCTATGAGCAAAAGTTCTGAGTATACATATGTGTGAGAAGGTATATGCATGTATTCGAGTGAACATTCAAATGTATATGTTGGTTACTTGATTCTATTATGATCATGAATTATTATATTCTTTCAAGTAGCTTTCATATATTCTGATGAGCAAAGATAAAACTAACACAGTCCTGCAGTCATTAAGAAACTTAACACAGTCAAAGTGGTATCTCATGGAAATTGGTAAATTGAGTGTTATAGATGGAAGGAATTGATTTTTTAAAGTTTTAAAAAAAAAATCAAAGGATTTTAAACCTTCATGTTGATTTATAACCCTTTTTGTAATGAATTAGAACAAATAACCTCTTTTTGAATTACTATAGACTTGTGACTGAGTACACAGTCTATTCAAATTTGGTTAAGTCAATCTAATGTAGATTCAAAATGGAAATATAACACTTATAAAATTTTAATAGGTTCAAATAATACCTAATATAATATTTAAAGTCATTATATATACCTTTGGAAGATTGAAATCTCATTTTGACCCTTCTCGGGTCTATGAAACCAGTGCAAACCCTATATTAGGGTTTATACTTTCAAAGTGAGTTTTTAGGAGTTGTAACTGTCAATAATTCATGAAATTTGGTGAAAATTTATACTTAAACATGAAAAAATATAATATAGTGTTTCTAAGCTATTTAAGTATGGATTAGTAAGGATGGGGGAGGACTATGTGGTAGATATGGTAGAAGGAAACCTAGAGACCTAATTCGAAAGTAGAAAGAGCCAAAACAAGTTATCAAATAGTTGAAACAAAGCTTGAAACTTTGTGAATAAATGGGATATATTATATGGTATCCATAAATGAGGTTTATTTGATTATTTGAGTTCGTATAAGAAGAGTCTATGACAGAGTAAGAGGTAGTGTATAATATGAGGAATGTGTTGAGAAGTTAAGTAGGGTTGAGAAAAAGTTAGAGAGAACTCAAAGGAGTGGAAGGAAGTTTTTCAAATCCTTATTAAATCCTAAGGAAAAAGAGACAAGATTTGATCCAAGTTGTTATAAAGCATAAAAACTAGTAAGAGGGATAGTCTTAAAGTAAGAGAGATTGAATGCATTGAGTAAGGAGAATAGAATGAAGAGTTTAGTGAGACCATCCGAAGAATGGTGGAGAATAAATGAAATGAATAAAATGAAAATGTGAATTTAAAATGTGTGTATGGTTCAAAGATATATATCAAGCAATAAAAGATAAAATGAAAGCTACATGTATATTGGCAAAGAGCTTGGACAAGTGTAGTATGTAATAGGGCTCTACATCATGAAGGATGGTGAGGGGCAATGAGGGAGTGATTATAAATGATGAAGAATGGTGAGGGTCAATAAGGGAGTGATTAAATATGATAAGGGATAATAAGGGAGTGATTAGGGATGATGAAGTGGTAATTGGGGATGGTAAAGGCCAATGAGGGAGTGATTAGGGATGGTGAGGGATTGTGAGAGCCAATGAAGGAGTAATTAGGGTTGATGAGGGAGTGATTAAAGATGATGAGGGATGGTGAGGGTCAATTAGGGAGTGATGAGGGATGAGGGATAAGGAGTGATTTATTAATGATGATAAGGCATAGTGAGGGTCAATGAGGGAGTAATCAGGCGTCATGAGGGAGTGATTAGAGATGACTAGCAATAGTGAGGGTCAATGAGGAAGTGATTAGGGACAATGAAAAATGATGAGAAAGTGATTAGGGGTGATGAGGCATGAGTAAGAAGTGATTAAGGATGAGGGAAGGATGATGAATAAGTGAAACTAACACAAAGTGGTTGTTTGATGTGTGTAGGTCATCAATGTGACCTATGTTACCTTAATCACACCACTTAGCATCAATTTTAAAGTGAGTGGTTGATAAACTTCAATTTTGACAAACCTAAGACTCATATAAATGCCAAAAATAAATATAGAATGCACAAAAACCTAAAAAATAATTATTTGTTTACCAAAAATAGATATCAATTATAAAATGTATGTCTTGAAATCCCTAGGTTTAATACTTAAACCCTGAAAATGCCTAAGTATTGACCTGATTGGATTTTGAAAAATAATTTTCCACATCATAAGGCATGGAACTTTGAGACCAACTCTATCAAATGTTGAGTGACCCTAATTTCTTATATTTACTAAAATAAATTTAAAGTATAATAAATTAAATGTAACACATTTAATTTCTTATACTTAACATTTAGAGTAGTAAATATAAGCTTATGGATAAAGTTGGCTTCATGTGCAACTCTCAAATGCTCATGGAGTTGGTTTTGGACTTATAACAAAGCAATCTTTATGTGTTATATAATGTGTATGCATTGTATAGTATACTATATAATGCATACGCATTATTTGAATTTACAATAACATGTATGCATTATGGCTCGATAATACCAAGCCATAATTTCAATAAAGTGATCACATTAATCAAATAATATGATCACTTTAATTAAATAACATGGTTGCATTATTTAATAACATGATCACATTATTTAATAACACATTCACATTAACTAAAATTTTCACAAAATTATCCCCCAACTCTATGCACATACCCAACTTTAAAATTTAACAATAAATTTATATAAAAGATACATGCATGTGTGTAGAGACTCCCAACATATCCAAACCAAATGTGTTTTCCATCATCTCATCAGTCAAGACCATATCCTCCAAGCCCCCTGAAGCACCATTGTCATCATCTAAAGGTCCAGTGCATATAGCACCACAACATCTGCATGGGTAGGGTTGAGTACGACCACCAACTAGAGTATCTTGAGCATCTATCTCTGAAAGTCTACTCATATGACAAATGAGTGTATCAATAAGTGCACTAAGAGTATGTAAAGTATCTATCTCCACAACCTCCTTCATAGTAGAGAGAATCTATGGATGAAGTGGCTTTTGGTAGGGATCCTTGCAGGCTGATTAGGTGCATGATGTGTATCTGCTTGATCATGTGTGGAGCTTTTCCCTATCCCTGAAACTCATCATAGTCAAAGTAGTTTGGAATTCATTGAAGACAAACTTATAATAGAGTTTCTTCAAAAA
Source organism: Torreya grandis (assembly GCA_037957365.1). Taxonomy (NCBI): domain Eukaryota; kingdom Viridiplantae; phylum Streptophyta; class Pinopsida; order Cupressales; family Taxaceae; genus Torreya; species Torreya grandis. The sequence continues at coordinate 772,033 of JARHVA010006107.1, read as the reverse complement.
TTACAAAGGGAGATCATGATTATTACAAGGTGGATGGTCAAACACCATCCACCATCACTCCCAAAAATTGGCTTTAATAAAATTGTGTTGGCATCGATGGATTGGGAAACATTTGGTCAATATAGGAAATGGGGCATTGGTGATTGGGTCGATAAATAAGGCACAAATTTAATCTTGTATTATATCTTTCATCTTCATCTCATATGCTGATAATTTTTTAGCATAGTAATCTCTATATCTATCCCTATAAGACCTCCATCTGTCAATTTGACTCATTATCAAGTCAACTTGACCTAATACTAACTCTAGGGTATTGGCCAAATAGGTTTGATGGGTGTTCATGGAAGTGGACTTCCTCATTCTTCTAATTATCTACTCAATTTCAATTTTGTTCTCCACTATGTAAGTAGTTATATCCTCCTGACTACCTAAGGGATCTAGTGGAACTAAGGAGGGCTAGGCAGAGGGTTAGGAGGGTTGCGTGGAGGGTTAGGTGGAGGATTAAGTAGAGGGTTAGGTGGATCATGCTGACCTATTGGAGAAAAATTACAAATCAACTATGCAAAAAATTCAAAAAAAAATGATTTAGTCTATAAAACTTACCTCTTCTTCGTAGCGACATCATCAATCTCATGAATGTGGGAGCAAAAGCAATGATTTCCATACAAGCTAGAGGGTAAAAGGAAGAGATAGAGGGCAAAACATGAACGCCAAGTAGCAAAACACAAATGCCAAGCAAAGAGTAGAAATGAAAATTTGGGGTTTTTTTTGTTTTATAGTTTATGTAACGCGTACGCATTACCTTTATTTATAATAATGTGTCTGTGTTCCTACAACGTATAGGCATTCTTATAAATAAAGGTAGTGTATACACTTTACTATTATAACATGTACATGTTATGGATCAAGTATTATGAGCCATATTACATACGTGTTATAATAATAATGTGTACGTGTTATGTTATAATGTGTACACATTATTGGGTATGTCCACAGAATTGTCGCCCAACTCCATGCACATACCCATATTTACCATTAATATTTTTTTGGAGTTCCTCTTGAAGAAAGTTTATGAAATCATATTATATATCCTTATGTTTGGACACAAAGTCTTGTAATTGATGCTTATTAATTTCATCAAATATGTTATTAAATTCTACCATTGTAGGTTTGAAGGTAGGAAAACAAGTGTTGTATATTTTAAACCTTTTAAGAATAGTAATCTATGAAAGTTTGTAAAATTTTAAATATTGCATCAAATTGTGATATTTTTGGACTTGAAATCTGTGTATATAAAAAAATGATACAAACCCTAAGTGTGTCTAGGGTTAGGGTTTTTGGAAGATAGGGTTTCTTTGCAATAATTTATATTAGATGTAAAATAAATTGAAACCCTAATGTAAAATGTGATTTTAATTTAGCTAGGTTGTCTAAATAAAATTAGAAAATTAGGAGTATGTAGCCCTAAATATATTTCACAAAAATAAGAAGTAATGCAAGCTAGGGTTTGATGCAATATTCGAAGTAAGACAGGTTCACCAAATGATTTAACCTTTTAGGGTTTTACACATGTAATTCCTATGTTTGGTTAAGGGGATAAGATACCTAAATCAGTTAAATAAATTTCAATAATTAAGCTATTGATTTGTTATGATTTTGACCTTGTTTGACTTTATAATAATAGTAATAAATATGGATAAATAGAGACAAAGCTAAAAACTGACTGATGTGGATGATTTGGGTTATGAAACTTGAGATCTTGGTAGTAGTATGTGTCAATAGGATTTTGGTATTCATATGCTCACTGGATAGTAGCACCCAGTTTGGAAAGTAGTACCATATGTGTGTAGTGTCCTTAATGGGGTGCTAATGTCCCCTTTGCGAGACTATTCTTATTTTTGGGAGCACCTATACCTATGTATGTGTGTTTTATTCCTGCATGACCAAAACATGTAGCTTTGTATTGTACCTAGAAATCTTGATTTGATGTGCAAACTATAATATCCTTACAAGTATGGCATAAGCAATAATTTTGTGTGTGTTAGTAGGATGTAATAGACATCCTCAACACCCCGTTGTGTAGAGAGTTACATGCATACCAATACTCCAAGGAGGGATCAAGTCTAATGAAGTTCTCCCACCTAATGGTTGATGTATATACAAGTGAATTCTAGAACGAGAGTGGCCTTGGATGTCTTGAATGTGCTTAAGCTTTGAAATACTTGAAAAGTGGACTTAGGGTTATTGTAGATGGTAGTATGCAAAAATTATTGTAGAATAGGGATCAAATATCTTAGTTTTGCACAACTTTATCTTTGGTTTGAATAATTTTTTGCATTTATTTTCCTTCTAGTGAATAGAGTTAGATTAGACTTGTATTTAAAGGGTTTTATTGTTTGTGTGGATAATAAAATGAACTTAAGAAGACTTTAGGAAGGGCACACATTTGAAAAACTAACTGTTGAAATATTTGGGGCTAAGGACAAAAGCACGCAGTTGGGAACACTAGCACCATGTGGATGTAGTGTCCCAAATGTGGTGTTAATGTCCTTTTGGTAGACTGATAAGCAATTTGGACTGGGGTCAGAGAAGACAGTTTTGGGACTATGTTTTGACTAGCTAGAGGTGATTGTGGTCTATTGTATGATTGGAAATGTAAGTCTAATGCTCAAATATAGGTATATGGCTAGCCTAGGGATAGAATAACTCAAGCGACACTCTTAGCATCCAATTACCACTTTTAGGTGATTACAATTTCAAATTATTTAACAACATGATAAAGTTCATCAAAATTATAATAATTGTTGAAGACCAAATCATCCTTATTAATTAAAAGCGAGATATTAGAATAGAATCTTTGGAGTTTACTATCTACTGGATGATAGATCATCTTAGTAATTGTAATCTTTAATACATGAAAATATTCAATAATTATTTCATATGTTCTTCAATTAATTTGAGCCAATTTAGAAAATGTAACATTCACACAATGTTGATTTCAAAGTGGGCCAAAAAATTATCCACTAGGTATGTGAAAGAATGCATTGATCCATATGGTAAAACATAGAACCAATTAAGAACATAATCCTTCAAACTCTTTAGACATAGCTTAGTTAAAATAATTTGATTATGAGCAAATTCTAAAAAAAAAGTCTAAAAGGCTTTAATGCGATGTAAAGGATCTCATTTTCCGTTAAACATTTCAAAAAATGGAGCTAGGAAACATGTTGGAAAATAATTTACAAGACCTTCATAGGAGAAAGAGTTCAAAATAATATCATTTGAATTAGTCATATTATTTGATTTTTAGAACTCTTGCAAAAAGTTTTTAATTTGATTTTGCATGTCACAAAAGGGTTTGCACCATATTAGTCATTTTATGATATGGAGAAGTATAGGTAGATACGTGGAATAGGTTATACAATGAAAAATTTTAAAAAATAAAAGATTGGTAGACTGTGGAGAAAATAGATGAATATTTTAAACAATTGAATGTTGAGAAATTGAAATAATATTAGACATCAAAGGATTTGGAGAAACATGAGACCTACAAGCATATTAAGGAGTAGAAATAATGTTAGAACCACAAGTAAGTTGTGAATTAGAATGAATAATAGAAGAAAGAGCATGTTATGAAATATGATGAACATTAGAAGCAATAGAATAAATGGCATGTTTGGAAATAGGAGTAAAATCAATAGGAACACAACCTTTGTTATAAGTAAGAGGATTTTGAATACAAATAGGATTTAAAAAATCTTGGAAAGGACTACATTGGTATCCATACATTGAACTTTACTTATGACATTTATCAATCCAATAGTTTTAGCAAAATGAATTTCAGAGATATCCTCTAAATTTAGAAGCATGTGAACTAAGTTTGGAAACATAGTGATTAACATTACTATTATTTCTCGCACTCATATAATCATTAACCTCATAAGGAACATCATGCATCTTAGCCCTATCTCAAGCATTTAAATAGGCTTTTTGAGCAAAATTTTCTTCTTTGTTTCCGTTCACATTAATATTTTAAATCAATCAATGTTCACAACATGCAAATCATTGGCAATTAAAAAAGACACATTGGAATTTTGTAAAGACGTTCACATATTTTTCTAAATAAACCTTAATGTTTATAGACACATTTTTGGATTCCATTTTCTTTTTCAAGCTCTCCTAGAATTAAGCAAAGAAATTTCAAAGGGATGTATGAGTTTTTTATTTATTATTGCACTAATCCTAGTTTGAATATCATATCTAATCAATTTAGGTGGCATAAATTGAAATAAAACATGAAAATTACACAACATACAAGCACACTAGGGTTTAAAAACTTTTGAAAATAACCTAGGGTTTGAGATTTTTTTTAAAAATGAAGTCAAGGTTTCAAATCTAAAAACATGCAATGAAAAAAGTCTTCTAAAAATTTAGATTCAAATCAATATGAAACAAGAATTTAATCTAGCAGGTGTAAGATAATGCAAGTTCACCAAAATGTAATTTATGAATGAAATACAGCTTAATTAGACATTCAATGTATGTTCAAATATGATAAATATACCAAGCATTATCTAATCAATGTTTTGAATTCAATCATCTTTAATCATGGGATCAAGGAGGTGAATTATAAAATTCAAGGGAAATCATAATAACATGTCCCATTTTTTGGTATAAAGATGTCATAAACACTTCAAATTTCCCTTCCAAAAAGAGAGTCTAGTTGACAAAAACTGCTAAAACATAAGTGTTTTAGCTTATATATATACAAAGATATAGTACATCTGCATTTTCCACAAACTTTAAACTCTGTCAAGAACTTTTGGATTTATTTTTTAAATATTTTTAGCCATCCAATGGGACAGTGTTATGCTTTAATCTGAAAGGACGTGAATGATCATGCAATAGGAATGGAAATGGTTAAAAGGATTCAAACAACAATCATTTGGGGATGGACCAATCTTGTTGAGGAATATGACTTGTAAATTTTGATTAATGTAATGAAGGATGGAAAATTTTCATCTTAGAGACCATAATCTGAATGGATGAAGTCATAAAGTTGGTAAAACAATTAGATGATGCTACTTTTATACACATCAAGAGAGAAAGAAATTAAGTTGTTGATTATAATTTGGCCAATGAAGAAGTAAATATGGTGGTGGCCTCCCCTCGACTGGTGATGTCAGAGGTTGGTAGGATGTTGGATGGTGGTGATCTGGTTCTTTCTTTATGGTATCATTATTGGTGGTGGTGGTTCGTTTATTTTCAATCTTTTGGTTATTTTTCAAGGATTTATCTCCAAGGATGTCTAGTCGATACCCATTTGGGTTATTTTTTGGGATGATTGGCCCTTTAGGCTGAGGTTTTTGCTTGTTGTTTTGGATATCTTTGGGTTTTTTTGAGTTGGTTACCATTGTGAACACAATTTCTTGTAATCATATCTTTTCGATCAATAAATGGGCAAGGGATCCATCAACACTGAATCACCTATCCAAAAAAAATGATGATTTCAACAGTAATAAAGACCACTTTTAGAAACAAAATCTTCTTAAATATATTAAGAGAATTATGACTAGTGATGTGACAAAAGATTTTTTTTTCTAAAAATCATGATTTTTATCCTAGGGAGGATAAATAAATAATAATAATTAACACTCATGTGAGAAAAAAATATTGGTAGATATTAAAACAGATGAAATCTTACAAAAATTGTGAAATTAGTTTTAGACAATTAACCACGTGTATGTATGTTGGAAATACATGGGTATAGTAATAAAATGGAGTTCGTATTTCATCTCCCAACACTTTTCTATGACTCATATGATTTGAGGAGGCAATATAATTAAGCCCCTAATTTTTCATCTTGTCAGGAATCTAGAACCACAAATAGCTCTGATACCAACTGTCAGGATCTAGGAAGCACAATTGATTACCATGTACAAGCAACTAAATATGCGGAATTTAACCAGAAGTAACAAGTAACTAGAATTCAGAAATAACACAGAATATGAGAGACAATATCTAATTGTATTAATACTCTTTCATAAGGAAATACAACAAAGAAGATGCCACAGTCTTCTTCCTTATACACCTCTAGGGCATAAACAGTAAATCTCTTCAAGAGCTCACTCTCTCAATTACGGTCCCAACAACAACTCAAGCACAGAGTTGTTGTTCACCTCCAACCAATCAGTATCACTACTGCTAGTACCACCAGTCAGTATCACTACTGCCAGTACACAAGTACTCCACGACTGAGTACACACCGTACTCCAAGTACACAACATACTCCAAGTAGATCTCACCTGATCTTGCTACTTGTGTTGCTGACTTCTCTGATATTGCACACCTACAAATCAATCTTGGTTCTGCACACCTGCAAACCTAGATCTCACACACACACACACCTGCAGATCAACCGATCTTGCTTACCATGTAGATCTCCAAACCTGGCCTTGCACACCTGCCGACCAAGATCATACATACATGAAGAACCCTTCTGATTCTCCAAACCAGCACCCCTGTGGATCTTCTACCAGAGCTTGCACAACTTGTAGCTCTACCTGATCATACACACTCGACACCCCTGTGGAACTAGGAGGAACACACCTTGCTCTCTTCACTCTGAAGGAGCTAACCTTGCTCTTACTCAACTAGCACATATTACAATACAGCCCATGAGTCTCTTAAATAGATCTCATGCAAACAATAATTAGACATCTAATTACAATAATTAGATCCGCAGCTCCAAGACTAAAATTAGCTTTTAACATGCAAACAACCGGTTCGTTAACAAAGTGTCTGTAAAACTCACAGTTTCAAACTGCACAGGCGATCGACGTCGGTCCCTGTCTGGCTGGAGATGACTGACGTCGGCCAATCCTGACCGATGTCAATTGCTCTGCTCATTGGATATGACCAACGTCGGTTGATCAAATCGACGTCGGTTGCTCTGCAACTCAGCAACCTCTCAACAACCTCCTCCATGTCTGCATCAGTGAAGCTTTTAGCTCCACAACCTAACAATCTCCCACTTGAAGATAAATAGCTACATTGTACCTGTACTTGTACACCGTCTAATCTATTTCCTGGCTTGTATCCCTCTTCAAGCTCAATCTTGAAGACCAACCACCACAGATCCTGTGGTGCAACACCTGTCATCCAAGTAACTTGCCACATCTGAAGTGTCTGACCCTGCATAGCATGTCGACCTGGTGCTGGTCCCTCTCAGATACCTGAGAACCCACTGAACCGCTTTCCAGTGCTTCTTTCTCGAATTGACTACAAACCTGCTGACAACTCCCACTACTGGGGCAATATCAGGGAGTACACATGTACTCAACCTCATCACGTCATTGGGGACCCTGTTCTGTGAACTGTCCATCCATATGTGTGCTTCCCAATTCTGCATCCTGCACTACCTTCACACAATCATCCAGTGACAACATCAACTTGTGATCTTCCCTATCTCTAGGATTACTCATGCCAAAGAATTTTGCTCTTCCAAATTCTTCATGACACACCTCTGAACTAACTTTACCTTTAGCTCAGAAAAACCATGTATGTGTAACCCTACATCAAGCAAACACACAACATACAGTAACAGAGTGATGTTGCAATCATCACCCACATGGTAAAGAAACCACAATAGTTATAATGACATTGACTAAAGCCATGCTTTATCATCCACCTGTCAAACCTGTACCACTGTCCTGGAGCTTTTTCAAGACCATATGACCTGGCCTTCCGTCTCACGTGTCCATTCTCTCTATTCTTTAACCAAGGAATCCATTCGTCTTTCAGTGCTTTCATACCGGTGTGCAACCCTACCAAATCTCTCGTTTGGTTCTGCATCTTAGGAATCAAATTCTTCATTCATGCCATGCTCCCATTATTTCCTGGATCCTTCCTGCTCTACAGTGAGCAACGAGTATAAAGAAGAGGAATAAAAAATTTGAGGCTTACTTACCCTTTCGGTCCTCCATATGGGCGTTTGAGACTCCTTGACAGCTTGTTCGCCCAAAATCCGTTCCAGTGACCGACCTCAATCACCACCCAGTCTGCATCTAACTGACGTCGGTTTCATGCGACTGACCTGGACGTCGACGCTAGTTATCCTACCGACGTTGGTCTCCACCTGTCTGACACCACCGACTTTGCCTGTCTGCACGTGACCGACGTCGGTGCCTATCTGTTCGACGTCGATTTCCCTTAACCGATGTCGGTACCTGTGTTTTCTTGTGAGTGATGACTTTTTATCTGCGAGCTCTCTTTAGATCAAAACCCTGTCCAAACTGCCCTGATCAGAGTTACTCAGCCTTCTCCACTGATCTCTGTCCGTCATATCCTCCATGAACATCAAGGCTTTCCAATTCTTAAGTCTGTCAAAGACATCTGACTTCCTCTTAAGAACATGCATCTCCTTCTTGCTCATGTGACCAAGCCTACAAAGCCACGTCCTTGCAACAACAAAAAATTAGTAATACAAGCAAGTAGATAAAGAGTACCTACTTTCTTACCACATGCTAATTCAAGTGCATCTTTGGCAACATTCCAAGAATCTATTGTGAGAGTTATTGTGCATCTCTCATCACCCAACTTTCCTGAAGAAATTAGCCGCATCTTCAAGACTGGGACCTGCATGACCTTCTTCAACACCCATGTGTTGGCCGCTTGCAATTTCAGTCGCACTTCCCCTTTGCCAATACTTTGACAAGGCTCACCAACTCCTCTATTTGGGGCTGCATGGAAAGAGGCAACAGAATCTATAAATCAATATTCTACTTTATCCAAGGAACATCCCAGAGCAACCTGTGCAACAACACCTGCAACATCTGTTTCTTCAGTTCTTTCATGTTGATCTTCTACCAACCAACAATTTTTCTTTACCTGCTCTTTCTTTCCATAACACCGTAATTGACCATTCGTGCTTTTCAATTCCTCCATTCTTAGTGTACTTTCTTCTGCCATTGCTATACTCCCACTCAATCAAAAACCCCTGAGAGTGACCTGTAACCAAACACAAACCTGCTCCCTGCAACCTTAGCTCTGATACCACTTGTCAGGAATCTAGAACCACAAATAGCTCTGATACCAACTGTCAGGATCTAGGAAGCACAATTGATTACCATGTACAAGCAACTAAATATGCAAAATTTAACCAGAAGTAACAAGTAACTAGAATTCAGAAATAACACAGAATATGAGAGACAATACCCAATTGTATTAATACTCTTCCAGAAGGAAATACAACAAAGAAGATGCCACAGTCTTCTTCCTTACACACCTCTAGGGCTCCCACACCTCTAGGGCATAAACAGTAAATCTCTTCAAGAGCTCACTCTCTCAATTACGGTCCCAACAACAACTCAAGCACAGAGTTGTTGTTCACCTCCAACCAGTCAGTATCACTACTGCCAGTACCACCAGTCAGTATCACTACTGCCAGTACACAAGTACTCCACGTACTCCACGACTGAGTACACACCGTACTCCAAGTAGATCTCACCTGATCTTGCTATCTGTTGTGTTGCTGACCTCCATGATCTTGCACACCTGCAAATCAATCTTGGTTCTGCACACCTGCAAACCTAGATCTCACACACACACACACACCTGCAGATCAATCGATCTTACTTACCATGTAGATCTCAAAACTTGGCCTTGCACACCTGTCGACCAAGATCATACATACATGAAGAACCCTTCTGATTCTCCAAACCAGCACCCCTGTGGATCTTCTATCAGAACTTGCACAACTTGCAGCTCTACCTGATCATACACACTCGGCACCCCTGTGGAACTAGGAGGAACACACATTGCTCTCTTCACTCTGAAGGAGCTAACCTTGCTCTTACTCAACTAGCACACATTACAATACAGCCCATGAGTCTCTTAAATAGATTTCATGCAAACAATAATTAGACATCTAATTACAATAATTAGATCCGCAGCTCCAAGACTAAAATTAGCCTTTAACATGCAAACAACCGGTTCGTTAACAAACTGTCCGTAAAAATCGCAGTTCCGAACCGCACAGGGGACCGACGTCGGTCCCTATCTAGCTGGAGATGACCGACGTCGACCGATCCTGACCGATGTCGGCTGCTCTGCTCACTGGATATGACCGACGTCAGTTGCTCTGCAACTGAGCAACCTCTCAACAACCTCCTCCATGTATGCATTAGTGAAGCTTTTAGCTCCACAACCTAACACATATCATTTCACTCCTCTCTTAATTCCTTCACACCTTTCCTTTTCACATAGATATGGTGGACACAGGGGAAGGTTGTTCTAGTTAGGGTAGTAGTGGAATGTGTGATGGGAAGGAGATAGTGAAGTTGACAACTTAGGTGCTAAGGAAGTACATTTATAAATTCATGAACAGAGAGATTCGTACCCCCCATAGGCAAATCTGGGTTGAACAGGTTTGGAAGGCAATAAGAGAATCAAATGAAATTCCTTCACACCTTTCCTTTTCGCATAGATATGGTGGACACGGGGGAAAGTTGTGCTAGATAGGGTAGTGGTGGAATGTGTGATGGGAAGTAGAAAGTGAAGTTGATGATTGTGGTGCTAAGGAAGTACATTTCTAAATTCATCAACAGAGAGATTCGTAGCCCCCATAGGCGAATCTAGGTTGAACAAGTTCAAAAGGCAATGAGAAAATCAGATGAAGTGGATATAAATGACCTTAGCATGCACATGAAAACATTTCTCAATTGATTGGAAAGAGGAATGTGTTTCATATCGTAGACTCACTTAGTGTGACCAATATGTTGTCAAATGTTGTGGGTACCTACTTGCTTCATGATGATCACAGAGTAAAATAATTTAAGTTTCTATAGACTACTGATTCCTTAGTGGCAGTAAAAGATATGGGTTGTTGAACTCTCTTGATATCCTATAGAATAATCTTCTTGTTTGTAGTATGGTTGTTATTCATACATCTATTTTGGACTAAGTGTAAAAGGAATTCCTTCAAAAACTTACATTGTGAAATGGCTTTACCTAATAAAGATTGATTCATTGCCATCTTATGAATTCCTTCAAAACCTTATTGTTTGGAGGCTTCATCATCGCATCTTGAAATGAGCTATAGCCATTTTTCACCCTTTACAAGTCCCCTGGTTAGGTTCTTTGTTTGGTGCTTCTTTAATACTATGATAACCTTTTTAGATAATTCGAAGGTTGTAAGCTTCGCTTGGCAGGAGTGATTCAAGATTGAAAATACAAATGCATCATGGATTTCATATAACTTTCTTAGGTCACAACAAAGCTTGTTTTATCGTGCTCCTCTTTGGGGTTATATGTTGTAATGACACCTTTTCTATCTTTATGTTAGAGCGAGATCATGTAGGGACACATTGATTTTGATAAGGGTGGAGAAATTCAATTATAATTTTTCATTTGATTATATTGGTAAGGAAGAAAAAATGCCAAAGTACTCAAGGAGGGTTCCTTTGAGATTTATAAGATGTTAACTAGTTCTTGTTTGTGTCAAGTTATGCAATGATGACTCCATGGTAAAGATATACTCAAATTGATTGTAGTGACTTGGTTATATAATGTGTTTGAGTTAGGAAGGAAGTGGTTTACTAAAAAAAGAAAACGATGAACTAGTTAACAAAATACAAATCAATAGTGTGGAGGTTGGATCTTTTCCTTAATCTGAGAAGGGAAATTGTTATTACTTGTGATCATTTTTTGCCTCAAAGTTTTATAGAGTGAATATGAGATGTTGGATGGCTTCTATTCGTTGAGGTTTCTGTCCAATGTTTCACTATTTGCTATGTATTTATGGATATGATATATTAATAAATATGGGTTGATGGAGATACCAACATGTGACGCACATCTCTTTTAGTTAGTTATATAGATCTAATATATTAGGATAAATGAGTAACTTGTATAATTAGTACATTAGGTAATGATCGACTTAATTAAAATTAGGAGGTTACTCATCTTTTGTTAGTTATTATAGATCTATATATAAGAGATTAATATCATTGTAGAATATATCAATCAATCAATTATGAGTCTTCTATTTAGAGAAGATTATCAAAGGTTATTCCCTTAAAGTGATTTTGTGGAGTTATTCCTTCCTAAAGGAGTATTGTATAGTGTTGTCCTACCTTAAAGGTAATTATTCTATTTCTGTATATATTGAATATTTGGGTATCTTGGTCCACCTATATATATTGTCTTGTGTTGATTTACATTATATTCTACATAATTCAAATATCATAAGGGTGGATCATAACAAGTGGCATTAAAGCCTCCACTCACATTTGAGTCACAGAGTGGATGGCTACATCAACATTGCAATGTTCGTCAAAGGCTCATATATACATGGGATCTTGATGTATAGGCATCAATCCAACACAAAGTCTGTGCTTTAAAAACGTGGTAGAATGTTATGATTTTGGTGTGTGAATTTCACTAATGCTTCGAGTTTTTAGCCTTAATATTTTAATGTAATAATTTGTTCTTATCTTTTACACTTTTATAATCAACGTAATAACATATTACTTCAATTTTTTAAACTCTCAAATCATACTAACAATTCCATGTGCTTTAATGCATTTTTTAATGGCTAGAGTCTTCTCCCTAAATAATTTAATTATAAATATTTATGATTCAATTATAAACCTGGAATAAATCATAATTTAAAGACTATCATCTACGTCAAGATCTTAAAATGTGCTACAATCCATGTCATGAACCTCCCGTGAAAATTAGAATTTGATTAGAAATTAGTGTTAGTAGTATTGTCACTTTTGATCATGTGTTAAAAGCATTACCACTTTAGGCTAGGTGTCAAGAGCACCATTACTTCTAGTAAAGTGATAAAAAAATCTTTTAAATAAATTGACAAGTGGCTTTTTATTGGTTCTAATCTCTTTTATACTCATTGTAATTTGTTCACTACAACTCGTGTATTTTTAATAACAAATTTATCCTTGTTTATGATATCTAATGACTTTAAGGAAAATAAAATGACTTTGGAAGGCTATATTTATATTAGTAAAGTGCGTGACAATCTTGTTATTTTTGAGGTCACTAAAAAAAATGAGAACTACAATATAAAAATTAATGGATTGTATTAAATATATATATATATATATAATTTTTTTTTAATGCTAAAAGCACTCTTATAAATATTGATAAATTATACAAATGATCTTTTTATCTCTCGTGTATGGTTGTGATTTCTCAATTAATATTAAATAGATTTTCTATGATTGCTTAATAATTTTTTATTTCAAATAAACAAAGATATTTGTATATTTATAAATAATAACTAACATTAAACAAATAAAATTGGAAAAAGTATTATGAAAGAGATAAATACACTACTGTTCAAATAAGACCAAAACAAAAAAAACTAATAACACCAACTCTTTAGATTGAAAGATCCAAAAATACCAAAATAAAAAAAGAAAATAATAAAATGTATTAAAAAAAAACCATCAAAAATTAACAAAATTACCAATAACATTTAATTTAAAGTAAATAAACTAAAACCCTTAGTTCAACTACCAATTTTGTATGCCCACAATAACAAAAATTATCTCTAACACTTTATATACCATATAAACTCTCAATTTAACCATCATTATACTACATAAACTATGAATTTAATCATCATTTAATAAATTTTTATGCATCCACAGTAATAAAAATTAACTCACTTTTAATGTGTTACATAAATTATCAATTTAACCATCCTTCAATAAGAAAAATTATCTTCTCACTCTTATTATATGACAAACTGTGAATTTAACCATTCTTCAATAATAAAAATTATCTTCTCACTCTTATTATATGACATAAACTGTCAATTTAACCATCCTTGTATAACAAAATTGAATGACAATGACTCTTAAATAATTTCCATAACATATAAATTTAACATCAGATTTTATTTAATTAATATATATCTCAAATAATCTGAAGTCAATTTAAAAATTATAAAGCCTACCTCCCACATTTTTATATATGTTGTTTGCTTTTAATATTAATTACATTTTACTTTCAATATTTAATAGTTTTTATAATTATTTTAATTATATTATTTTTTTTTTTTTTTAAATTATTAATTATTTTAAAATTAATTTTATAAACAATTATTATTTTAATAACATAAATATTTATTTAACATACAAATGCATTCCAACTTTTTACCTTCTAATCTTTTTATTAAAATATAAACATATACCATTCTTTGTTATATATAATATATCATCATAACAATTAATAATTGTATATATATTTATATGAATATAAAACAAACTAAAATTAAAATAATTAACATCAAAAATCAATCTTCAAATACAATCATTCTTTCTTTAATCATATTATCTATATAATAAAAATTATTTTTATATTCCATATTCCTTACTTCACATTATACATATTCATCTACATTTCCAATCTCAAACAAAGTTTAACCTTTCCTAAACATTAATATCCTTACCTTCTCTAAACATTAATATCCTTACCTTCTCTGTCATATTATGAGCCTCATCATATGGAAACATGAGAGCTTAAAAGTTCTTTGAAAATTAAATCAAATTGTAGCAGTAGTAGGCATAGCATGGCTTAATTTTAGGGAAGGGATGCCAATTTTTGTAAATTGAAAGGATAGACGAAACGTGAGTTTCCAGTGACATAGGAGAGCGCAGTGATTTTGTGCACAGTGGAGGTGGGATGGAAGCCATCAAAAAAGAAATACTGTGATGCGTTAGAGCACATTTGGAACCCCCTTACGCATAAACCCTGCACAAGCTCCCCGAAGTGACAGCAAGCGTCCCTCACGTTTACAATTCCTACACACCACAATCCACAATATTCGTATTAGTAAAGAAAGATCCCCAGAAAATAAATTTGAAGAATAGATTGAATAGAGGACAAGATAAATTATAACCATAAGCGATGGCATTCTGGTAGGGTAGAAGACCAGCTTCATAGGCATTGTTTGAAACGAAGTGGGCATCAGGATGCTGAGCCTGCAGCCTGCGTATGAGTTGGAAGAAGAGGCTGTTGTATGCCTTGGCAGCGTCGTTCATGAATTTCACGCAATTCAGTTCATCCATGGCACCCACACCGTACATACGGAGCGCATAAGGCGTGCATCCTATGTTTGGAATTGACGTCACTGCAAACTTTCTAGCACCCATATCATACAGACCCTGCCATGCCATGCATTTGCGCCATTAACACTAACCCTAATAGGGAAAACATTTTATAACCATTTCAACATGAACACATCCTAAAATCTGCGATCTATAAATAGAGTTTAGAGTCTTTTTAAGATTACCTGGAGATTGATGGATAAATTAGCAATGAGGATGTCCCTAAAACGTGATGGGGAATAGAGAGCGTAGGGAGATGTGGGAGGAACGGCGTAGTAGGTGACGAGATAGTCATTGCTGCCTGCTGTGATATAGAATACTGCTTTCGATATTATCTCCCCCGACCTTTCCCTGCCAACCTTTTCTTCCAGTCTCTTCTTCACGTCTCCAAACTTACTGATCTGATCTGTCATCGAATAATGCTCACCCTGTATCCAATTCCAATAACATAAACATCATTTTTTCCTTACCAAATTAACAGTTAGGCCACAACATAAGGACAAAATAAGCAATAAGGTCCAACATGCTCCTCTCTTTGTTGCATGGAAAATTGGCCTTGCATAAAAATACAATACATTTACTCATAACTATTTAATTAAGTCTAATATAAAATAATAAGATTAATTAGATTAAATTTATGTTAGAATAATAAATAATTAAGAAAGGGTTTGTTAAAATATTTTGATTTGGAAGTAATCTGGAAATAATCATTGCAACTGAATATAGGATTTATATTGGCATCTTGTAGTGGAAAAGCCACGATATGAACTATACTTCTTTTCGAAGTTTCGAGCCACTTCGTAAGTTCATCATCAAGACAAAAATGACGCTAACAAGATGTCAATTATATTCACTGCAAATTTTCAACTGGTAATATGTGAATTATAATTTTTGTAGCAAGAAAGTGAGAACCATGAAAACCCCTTCCCACATTAGCACCTTCCTAGAACAGATACAACAGTTCTATGCCCCAAAACTGTGCATTCCATCTTTCTGGAAAAAAGCAGGCAGAATAAATCTGAGTCGGCTACTGCACTCACCATGTTTGTGGCACCGAAAACCTCACTCACTAATCTGATTCTTCACATTGATCGGTAGGAAATTTCTCTTCTTCAAACACAAATAAGGTAGTCGAACCAACAAATGACAAGGAAAAAGATTTGGTTTGGGGCATCTGCTCAAGGTTAACAAGTTTTCAAATACTGGCTATTTATCAGGGGCCTCAAGAGTACAGAATATCGAAGATAACAAAGTAATATGTAATTCAGCCATACCATCCAAAGAAATGCAAGTGTATCACTACTGCGACCATCAATGCTACAATGAATGCTCTACAATGTTTAATCTTTTCTAAATTACAATGATGATAAATATTAGATTGTCTTCCAATTTCCTTAGATTCTTGTAGGTTTTATTCATATATTTGCATTAATTTCTTTTTTATTGTCTTAAATGCACTAATACACCTATTTATTTATAAACATATTATATTCAAATTAGCGATCCATTATCATGCAACTCGAAACAAACAGAAAAAAAATTGACAATCTCGGACCCAAAACCCCTAGGAGATTGTAACGGTTAAAAATTAGAGACTACAGTCCAGAAATGAACAATGTATGTTACAGGAAAACCAACAGAAATAATGGACAGAGAGAAAAGGCAAAAAAAAGGAAGGTGAACATGCCAAAAAAAAAAAGACAAGAAACACTAGAAAAAACTCTAATAAAACTTAATCTGGACCAAAAATTGACAAACACATATGTACCCTATAATAATATAATTCTACAACTAATACATCCCTGAAGTCCATTTTTAGGTGTCTACAACTTTATAAAAACTTGATTTTTGTATTAAGCCTAAAAATAAGCTTCCATATATACAAAGCTCTAAATAGATAAAATATATAAAGTTATTCTAAATCTAACATATAAATGTGTCCCATATATACATAAGCCTCCATATATACAAAGCTCTAAATAAATAAAATGTATAAAGTTGTTCTAAATCTAACATATAAATGTGCCCCCATATATACAAAACTTTAAATAGATAAAATGTATAAAGTTGTTCTAAATCTAACATATAAATGTGCCCCCATATATACAAAGCTTTAAATAGATAAAATGTATAAAGTTGTTCTAAATCTAACATATAAATGTGGTAGTCCATAGGTTGTAGGTAAGAGGCTGCTAAATTATGTAATGTAATAAATAAACAAGATTGTAACCAAGGGTTGTGATGACTCTAGCAATAGATTCCTACACATGCAATCTCTACTTAAATAGGATAGTAGAAGAGTTTTACTAGAACTAATATATAACTAGGAAATAAACAAGAGCCGTGGTATCTAGATCATAGGGGTTGTGGTAAAAACAAAGTTCTTAATAAGGTAAAAGATAATATGAATTTGTAATAGCATAAATAAAATGGAGCATAAAACATTTATAATTAGATCATGCCTCAAAAAAAGGGTTAAGTTAATGTTGTATTTATTCTTTAAGATGATTTGTTGACAAATCAATATTTTTCTTAGATTTAAGTATTTTGTGAGAAATGGTTGTGTGTGGAGTCAAGATGAATAGAAAAAAACTTAAGTAGTTCACATTTAGGGACTAATACTTCAGTGTTACTCAATAATATAGCTTTTCTTCTTAAATTTTCAAGGCTTTTATCGTAACTTATCCAATTTCAAACTAGTATATTATGATGATTTAGTGATGCAGGAGTATCTGCATTCACAAATAATCTTGCATCAATCAAAAACATGGGTCTATGGTCTTGTACGCGCTTATGCACATTTGTTTTGAATTGTGTCAATTGTCATCATTTATGGCAATGTTGTACGTGTGAAAGAAAATCAACAAGTGAAAGAACATTGTCAAGAGTCTAACATGTAAGAAAAGTGATGGAAGGACAATTTAAGTCATCTCCCATAGCTCAAATGATATTTTCTAGGGATGGTAACAAAATTGAGCCACTCAATACAAGTGGCGGTTTCGAAAAATCTGGTATGCATTAACCAATGGTTACATCACTATCGGTCTACAATAACCAATTTTCTTACCTGCAGTGAAAGAACATGTAAAGTAAATGCCCAAGAAAGAATAGCATGATGTGATGACCATTTCCCAAAGGACATAAGGAGCTCAAAGACATTGGCAGGGTCTCAGTGTCAAATCACCAAGATTTGGAACAATCTTGGGAAAGAGTTGAGGGTCAATTGAATCAAGCAAGGAGGAACGTAATTGGAAGAAAAGAGAGAGTTTCAACTCCAAGAGAGCTGAGAGACACTAAGTTTAACTCAGAGAGAGAGAGAGCAGAGTCAACACCCTACAAGAATGATATATGTTCATGTAAGCTAGTCACAAGACTAAGTCTAAGTCTTCTCCATAGTCAATAGGGGAGGTCATGTGTATGAATCTCTATAACACAATTGAACATCAATAAAGAGAGAATTTGGTTTTCCATTTCTAAGTCTTATGTATGTGTGTGTGTCCTTGAGAGAGTGTGTAACACCCGTTAGGGAGTCAGGGAGTTATTCACATTAATTGCTATCATAACAAGGTTCTCTTTGTTATGGTGTGTGTGTGATACTCTTATTGAGTCAAGTTATAGGTTGTGAATGAGAAACTTGCAATGTGGTGGAAATACAACACAGAAAAAAACCCTCTGAGGAAGGGCACCTAGACTTGTATAATTGACAAAGATGTTAAGAGGAATCCAAGGTTGGATGCAATGGATACTACACAAAGAAAAGGAACCATTGTTACTAATGCGAATGATGATGAATAAGCAACAACTTAAGAGATTCAAGTGGAATATTTAGTGGATGAACCTGATATATTTATAAAAGTGACTGCAAAGATGGGAAGTAAACCAAAGTTGGACAAACCAAGTTAATATAGAGTAAGCTTGGGCCATAAGGAACTTATAGATTGAATCACTGTTATGGAGAAATATTTTGATTGAGTCAATTGAGCACTCCAAGAAAATGAAGTTTGTCTGCACCAAGATGGAAGGTCATGCTAAAAAGACATTATCAAAGCTTGGAATAGTATGGTCACAAAGCTAGATCGTAAATTATTGCCTTCTGATTATCAAATTATATTTATTCAAAAAGTTGCAAAACTTGAGGCAAAAGGAGTTGAGTGTGAAATAATACACAGAGGAGATCTACATGCTTACTATTACAGATGATCATATGGAATATGATCAAGAAAAGATATCAATGTATGTATATAGACTTCATATTTCTATTCAAGATGAGTTTGGAATTTTTGAGTTGAAGTCAGTGGAAGAAGCTTATCAATGTGCATCAAAGTCGAGGGAAATTTGTCTAGAAGGATGCAAATAAAATCTAGAAGTAGAGGAATGTTCTCATTAAGAAAGGTGAAGTAATTCACAAAATTAAAATCAGACCCAAAGAGGAATAGGGTTTTCTTCTTGAGGAACAGGTTACATTGGAAAAGGAAGAAGTAGAGAATTCATGGGTAAGTGTTTTTACTCTGAGGTTTTAGTGTGAGGAAGTCAAGCATAGAGCTTTTGAATGTCCAAAAACATTTGAATTCAACATAATAAAAACGAATCAAACAATCACATTTCTCCTGGGGGATAAATAAAGTGGTGCATCCCTAGATGGCACGAAAGAACCAAAACATGGTTAAATTGTTACGATGAAAATATTGTGGTTGAAACAAGCCAAGGAAGAAAATGAACCAGTGCAAAAAAAGATCTTATTTTGGATTATTTGCAAAGCAAAAGGTAAGTGTTGTAAGAGCATTGTTGATAGTGGTTTCACACATAATTTAGTTTCAAAGGAAAAGGTATAAAAGCATGAACCCTTTAAATAATTGTGAATCTTGATCCATACAAATTTTCTTGGTTATATAAGGGTCATCAAGTGTTGGTGAATAAACAATGTATGGGTATTTATTGTTCATATAAGGATGATGTATTGCATGATATAGTGTCCATGGATGTGTGCCTTATCTTGTTGGTAAGGCCATAACAATTTGATAGATGTTAGAAATATTTAGTTTGGACATATTATTAAAATAATACTGTTGTACGGGTTCTTGAAACAACCCACCTAATTTAGAGTTAGTATTTTTAGGAGATATGTTAGGCCTCCTATTCAATAAGAGAAGTCAAATGTATTTAAATAAATATTCAATAATTGAATATTAACAAAGTATTTGGTGTGTATTACTATGTCCAAATTCTCAAATTTGGTATGAGAACAAAGTTATAGTTATAGGTTAAATAGAAGAATAGATTGCTAATAGGGGTACGTCAATGCTTTGTTTAGTTGCCCGAGTTATGAAATTTGTTTTTAAAGATAAATCTTTTTTGTTATTAGTAACGTGAAAGTATTTTTTGTTAGTAGTATCTCAAGAGAGTATTTGGGTCCGCACCGATTTGCAATTGATTTACCAAAAGGAGCAAGAGAACACATAATCATTCAAGTGTCAAGTTATTAATTTGTAGTATCAATTGTTTGTATGTCTTATCGATCTAGTCTATGGTCAAAGGTTTGAGTTTATATAGATGTAGTCTAGTTGTCAAAATTATCCTTATATGTCATTTTGTCAGTACTTTATCATATGTCAATCAATGTCATTGTCTATGTTTAAAGAGTCTAAACCAATTGTGTATAAGTCATTATTGTATTTAGGATGCATTTTCGGTTGAAACCAACTTCTTTAGTCTTCATTTCATCTATTTTTTTAAATATGGAAATTCCATTAGAAAAGTATTATGGCCTCAATTTCCATACCCAAAAAGTACAAATCCAAATGTAACTGATGAAAAAAAATTGTGGGGATAGCAAACAAGAATGAGACATCACCTACAAACCCAAATAAATTAATAAAATGGCAAAGTAGAGATGATAAAGCCAAAGCCATTATTGGCCCTACTTTTTCAAATTTTGAGTTCCATTATGTAGATCTTGAAAAAACTTCTATGGTAATGTGGGAAAATCTAAATAAATTATTTGGAGCCAATGCAATTAACGCAAAGTTTTCTCTAAAGCTCCAATTATTAAGACTCAAAATGTTTAAGGGAGTCACTATGTCTAGACACAAACAATCTAACATCTCTCCTTAAACAACTCGTAAAAGTCAAAGCCCCAGTAGTTGATGAAGATGTCAAAGCCATTTTGTTAAATAGTTTATCTTCTCAATATAGTAATGTTGTTTTTCCTCTTGGTCAAATGCCCTCTCAAACTCTGGAGGATATGATTTCACCATTATTAACAGAAAAGCAAACGACTGCAAGATCTAGAATATGACATTCTAAGTGTGCATTATAAATTTAAAAAATAATCATAAAAAAATAATTAAAAACAATTGAGTGATTGAATGTTATTATTACAAGAAAAAAGGTCACACAACTTGGAATTGTAGAATTTGAGGCAATGATTTTCTCAAAGGCAAGCTCAAAACAAAACTAAATGAAGGCAATATAGTCATTGAGGAAGATCTCGTCATCACAAAGATCCACCAAGTGATGATAGTGATACTGAATTTATCGAAGACGACCTCATATTTTAAGAAGCCCACACTTTGAAGACAAACAAAGCTCTAGTGTTTAAATGAAGCTCAACATATATGGTTTGCTCAAATAGCTTGAGAGTTTGTGCATTCAGAGGTTCAGAGAGGTGGAATCTGAGAACTCGAGAATTCAACTTAAGACCTATACATTTACGCTACGATGATGAGGCAACTTGATAGAGTTTTACCTAGTCTAACAACTATTTTTAAAAAGAAGCTTTTGTAAAAAATGTGGTTTTGATGTTTTTATTTCCTTATGTTAGCATAATTTTCTTTGCGTAAGCGTTAAATAGTTGGGTTCAAATAAAAGCCTTACCGCTTATAATAAAGTAGTATTAAGGTGTGATTCCTCCCCCATGTCCGCACTAAGGGAGGTGGTTAGAAATATTTAGCTTGGACATATTATTTGAATAATATTATTGCACGAGAACAACGCACCTAGTTTGGAGTAGTTTTAGGAGATATATTAGGCCTACTATTTATAGGAGAAAGCAAATGTATTTAAATAAATATGCAATAGTTGAAATAAAAAAGTATTTAGTGTGTCCAAATTATCAGCATAGAAAGGTTGTCTATGATGAGAGAGAAAACAACTAAACACATGGGAAGGATGGTAGGAGGTTCACATTAAGCCCATTACAGGAAAGAGGGGAAGAGGTCGACAACTTGATCCTAAAATTTTGTTGCTTTCTAGTAGACAATTATTAAGGGAAGCAACAAAGGATAAGGCATGTTTTGTTTTCATCCCCGAACTCATGCAATTTGTGATCACAAACAAAATGAGTAATATTCCCTTTGAAATATAAAATTTGTTAGAAAGGTTGGCTGATATAGTTTCAAAAAACAAAATTGATGGATTTCAATGTATGCAAAGCATTAGTCATCAGATGGATCTAGTACCTAGAGCGAGTTTGCCAAACAAGGTAGCATATAGGTTAGCACCTATGGTGAATAGACAAGTGTGAACGAGCTATTGGAGAATGGTTTAATAAGGGAAAGTTTAATCCTTTATGTAATACCAATAGTACTGACACCTCAGAAGGGTGGAGATTCGCTGGTGTGTACAGATTCCAGATAAATAAACAAGATCACCATCAATATAGATTTATATTTTAAAGGATGAATGATTTGATGGATTGTTTGAGTGGACCAAGGTACCTCACCAAGATAGGTTTAAGGAGTGAGTATCACCAAATTAGAATTAAAGTGATGAGTGGATAACCACATTTTAAAAATGAATGATGGATTGTATGAGTTCTTTGTTATGCAATTTGGATTGTCAAATCACCCTAGTACATTCAAGAGACTAATTAATAAAGAAATAATGTGTTATGCAAAGGTAGATTATTCATTTTACACTACATAAGAGGGATTCATCAAGGAATTTTTCATGGAATATTTTTTAAATTAAATGAGTATTTTTTTAATAATATTTTTTAAAAATAAATTTATTAATTTATATTTTTAAATTATTATAAAATATTTATAAATTTAATGAAATAAGTTTTTAAATACATTATGCGATTAAAAAAATTAATCATTATTTCAAATCACACTCCTTTTAACTATCATTGAATAACATGTGTAATACTCTAAAAGTGGTATCTGAGTGCTAAGAGTGCTACTTGAGACTACTTATCCCTAGTTTAGCCCTAAACCTATCTTAGAGTCTATTATCACACTTATTCCGCCTTCGTACGAGCCACAGACATCTCTAGTCAGCTCAAACACAGTCTCAAACCCTTATTTCACGACCCTGGCCGTTCGTGCTCAATGTTTTACCAACTAGACATTAGCACCACATTAAGGACACTAGAGCCACGTGGTGCTAATGTCCCAAAAATGGCACCTATGTCCTTTACCCTAGCTTTCCCAAACGAATATATTTTCAAAAATAAAAGGATTCTAAAGTCGGCCTAGACATCTTTTATTATTTACGAAAGCACCAAAGCGCTATAAATACAAGCCTTTTAAGTCATTTATCCACTAGATGAAAATTGATGTAAAATACTCATTCAAACACGAAACAAATTGAGCAAAATCAAAGTTATCGATCCCTATTCTACCCTACTTCTGCATACTACTATCTACAGCAGCCCTAAGCTCAGATTTTCAATCTCAAACACACTCAAGGCCACTATCATACTAACATCACTTGCACTTTCACCAATACTTAGGTGGAGAGAACTACATTGGGTTTGATCCCTCCTCAGAATATTGGTATGTAGGCAACTCTCTTTACAACAGGGTGTTGAAGATGTCTAGCATATCCTACTAACAAACACACTTTTCAACTCATACCCTACTCGCTAGAAAAATTAAGTTTTGCATCATAAATCAGTCATTATAGGCACAATGCAAAGTTTCAAAATTCGTGCACAGAGGAACAGAACCCAAAAATTTAGACATGGGTCCACCCAAAAATTCAGTATAGTCTTACACAGAGGACATTCACGTCAATATCAAGACAATAGAGCCATGTGGCAATACTTTCAAAATGTGGCACTACTATCCAAGAGGGGTTTTGACATAAGGATCCAACTAATGACACTCAAACCAACTTCCATCTCAGTTTTTAGCACTCAAATCATCTGTATCAAGGGTTTTCCAAATAATTTTTTATTTACTGTATTTATTACTATTTTTATAAAAGTCAAAGCTAATCAAATTTGTAACAAATAAGTGGTAGTATTTTATGCATATTATTTCCTTAATTTAATCTACTCAGCGCTTTAATCAAAAATGGAATTTACACAAGCTAAACCCTAAAAAGTTAAAATATCTAGTGAACCCAACTTACTTTGAATATTGCACAAACCCTACCCTAGATAACCCTAAGGTTTACATTTCCAACATTCATATTCTAGATTCATACATTTTTTTATTTTATTTAATATAATCATGATCACAATGACAAAAGAAGTGTATCACTTTTTGTTGTAAAGTTTCGTACTTTCATTTACATGTTTGTTCCCTTTAATTCGACATGAATTCAGAAAAGACAAACACATGCATAGATGATGTTTTATATCAATTACAATATATGTCATATTTCATAGCATGTTATCTTTATCTTACGTGGAATTCCATTAACAAGCAAACACTTACACTCAGAGAATTTAGCACATAAGCTAACAACTACATTTCAAGTTTCAATGCCATATCTTATGCACAGGAAAGGATCTATTTCTCCTCCTCATCTACATGAGAGTGATAGCTACTTTCCCTCTAACCAAGGCCATGTTATCACTCCTCCACAAGATGAAGCAGCGTGTACCAATGCCACTAATCTCCATACTCAGTCTATTCACGCCTCTTCCCTACAAGGTGTGTGCTTATATGTTCAATCAAAAGCAACTAGAGTTTGCACTTGTGAGACTCTAAGGGGTCAAATTATCACTATGAGAAAGCTAATATCAAATTTACAGAATCAAAATCAGTTATTAAGAACAAATCACATTATTGGCAAATCAAATTGTATGCACATTGTCTACAAAATGTGCTAGTGTAAACCATGTATATGCATCTACACCTAGCAAAGTTGTGCCTAACACTCTTTCATATCCAAATCATAAATCACAAAAAAGTACATCTATAACTAGTGATTCAAAACGCATTCAAATATCAAATAAGAGTTCCAGTGAAGTACTAAGAGAAATTATTAAAGCTAAATTGATCAACCTACCCCCTCTACACTAAGGAGATCCAAATATTATTGTGCATATCATAAGATACATGGGCACCACACCGATTCATGTTTAGTATCAAGAAAAGAAAAATATAACAGATAATGAAAACAGATGACTCAGACAGTGATACATCGTTCAAAACAACATTCAATGGCACATCTACAAGTTCAAAAAGGGTCAAACTCAGAAACAGTACCAAAATGATAACCAAAGCATAAATCAGAATAACAAAAGGTTCACAAAGCATAATCAGAGCAACAAACAATACAACAAGCACATATAAAGCAAGTAAAGGATTC
The DNA here is from genome assembly GCA_037957365.1 of Torreya grandis. Classification (NCBI taxonomy): domain Eukaryota; kingdom Viridiplantae; phylum Streptophyta; class Pinopsida; order Cupressales; family Taxaceae; genus Torreya; species Torreya grandis. Next base: position 746,351 of record JARHVA010006107.1, on the reverse strand, counting down.
AAATCTACCTCTCTAAAATAAGGCTCAACTTTTAAAGCAATATGGGTTTGGTTAAAAATATCTACAACAATTTGATTATCATGGTCAAGGTTTGGGCAAGCAAGCCCAAGGCATCACTTCTCCTATTCTAGCATTCGATAATGTTGGTCAAGAAGGTTTGGTATTTATTGAACATCCTAAGGCAAATCATTCACAAATATAGTTTATCAAGGGAAAAGGTCTAGATACACAGGGAATGTTACAAAAAGAGCAAGAACTTAATTTGCTAAGTGAACAAACATTCTCAAAAAAGGCTTTCTAGAAAAAGATCCTCCACAATATCATGTCTATAATAAGCTCAGTTTCAAAGGACAAAATCACAATCAATATTCCAAAGCACAATTCAAAAAGGTCAAATCCACAATATGAGGCAATACCCTCTGGCATCCCGAGTTATTATGATTATTATGATTTCGATAATCAATGATACTCAGATTCCTACGACAACATTCAATCACAACATAGCAATCACATTGCACAAGAGATTACAAATCCTATTTTTTGACACAAGGCACAATGATAGTGAGTCTCCCATGAGACTTGTCAGTTGGTATTGTTTCTCTCTTATTGTCCATACTTCCCCTCTCTTTTATTCCTTGTACATAGTTCATTTTCATATTGCTTTTACATAGCTTATTTCCAAAAAATACAAAAATAATACAATATTTCAAAAACACAAAAACATTCAAATAATTACTCAGAAAAATAAAATTCACATATTGTATGTATTGTTATGTTTGCATTTCTTATATTTTACAGACATTGCATATGCTAGCTATCTTAGTATAGTCGGTTTTATCATACATACATGCTTCACTTATTCTTATCGAGTGCTTATAAATTGCTTACAGGACTCAAGGCCACTACACTGATCCAAACTTGCTATTATCTACCCATTGGAGGCATTATACACTGATTCATGGTTATTCACTTGACACATTCACCCACTTGGGAGCATCATATACATAGTTTCTACTACCAAATTCTATCCTTACATTCTCTACATTCCAACTTTAGCATTGTTATATCTAGTTATTGATCATTGTTACTCTTACTCAGATTTTTTTGCCGACTATTACTCTTTAGACTCAGCATATGTACATCCTCACTCTTACACAAATTTGTATTACATATTCATGCATACTTTCATTTCAAGCTTACCTAGTTTAGACTTGATTGTATCTTTATGCGTCTTTTATTTGAGGGCATTTGAATATGCCATTATTCTTTTGGCCATACACCACTTCTATTCACAGTATGTATGCTTTGGACATTTGCCCATGCCCTTGTGTGTGCTTTTCTGATTGTGTATGTGGACATTTGAACATGTCCTTCTATATGGATCTAAGCCAACTTGCTTGTTGCTTGCATATGTGAACATTTGAACATGTCCTTATATGTCTTGTTTTCTCATATTTAGTGACATGTGCCCATGTCCCTTATATTGTGACCCCTTGGCTTACTTTGCATGCCTCATGTGTTTTGTATGTATGTGTCATGGCCATGACACTTGTCTTTGCTTTTTACACACACAAGTTTTCAATGCCATTAGGAACCTGATGCATCTACTCTTCCTACTTGAGTATCATGAAGGACATCATGCCTTATCCCCCTAGGTAGCTCCTTAGTTCTACTCAGATTTATTGTTACATATATTGATTACATCTAATTTGACAGCCTTGTGGAATGTTAGACATTACATACTTATCTTCAGATCCTCTTACATTTTGATGTTATGTATGCATATTAGATTAGATTATCACGCAATTATCATATATATTCCGTCTAACACACATTTTGCAAAGCTTTTTCTTTTGAGGACAATTCTTGCACAAGTTCAACAACTACCCTCAAAAGAATGGGCATTCACGAGGGTTTGCTATAGAGATCAGGGTCCTATATTGCACTCGTAGTATTTTTTTTAGCACATAGGCTCAGTTTCAAAAACTCAAATACAAATAAACCTAGCGAAAAAACAGTGACTCAAAAAGCAAGTTAGTGACATTTCAAACCAAAAAGACATTAGCACCCAAATGTGGACACTAACGTTGTATGGCACTACTATCCAAGATATGGCGCTATTGTCTAGTAGCCTCAATTTTAGAACTCAAATCATTACAGGTTTGCACATATCCAAGTACAAGTCTTATCAGTTATACTCGATTTTTACTTATATTCATACTAACTCGACTTAAATTCATATCAGTTGCTCAGATTCAGTTCAGATACTCAAAAATAATTATTATGACTCAGTACATAATCAAAATACTCAGATACCAGATTGGGCACATGTGCGCAACACATTATTTTCATATGCTCAGTTACACACCAATTGATCAAATGGAATGACAAATTCCATGTCATTCTCTACATTGTATATACTTGACATCATATTCCAAGTTATCACTAGTTTCATGCCTTACTCCATCTACAGTGATTGACATTCTCAAGTAACCCAGAGCCGCCTAATGTACCCGAGTGGCCGCAGAGCCGACATACTCAGTTAGACATTTACAACACTTCGCATAGTTTAATTTCAGATGTATCTACTACACATGGGTGGACAATGATGGAGTCAACCTACTTGAATTCTTGAGCCATCGACATGAGAGGGTTGGACACACTATCAGTCCAATCCAAGTGATTCACAGGTCATAATCCACCAAACAAGGATGGGCAATGATGGAGTCAAAACCAGATTGTATTCTTGAGCCACCCACACATGAAGATTGAGCAAGCTATCAGCTCAATCCAAGTTATTCACTGATTGATCACTATATACATGCACACACATAAGTTGTCACCAGATTCATGCATTGGTTTATGTATTCATTCATTTTCTTTTTCCCATCTCTTTACTCAGCTTTACTCAAATTTATTTCTTTACTCAACATAGTCTTTTACTTTTGATATCTCTTAAGCAAGGACTGATTTATGCATGTTTCATTTGCTGGACATGCTTTGGATAATGCTTCACATACACAGACCCAGCTTCACAGACTTCACTTCCTAAGTAAGTCCAAGTACACTTTTTTTTCTTTATCCTACTCATTTCACTTTGTTGAATTTATAGCATAAAGCAAAGAAAAAATATAATCACCTAAAAGTGGTATGTGAGTGCTAAGAGTGTTACTTGAGACTACCTATCACTAGCTTATCCCGAAACCTATCTTAGAGCCTACTATCACACTTTTCTAGCCTTCATGTGACCACAGGTATCCTTAGCCAGCACACACGCAGTCCCAGACCCTCATTCCCTAATCCTAACCCTTCGTGCCCAGTGTTCTACTAGTTGGACATTAACGCCACATTAAGGACACTAGATCCATGTGACACTAGTGTCCCCAAAATGGTGTCTATGTCCTTTAACCTAGCTTTTTCAAACAAATATATTTTCGAAAGTAAAAGCCTCAGAAGGTCGACCTAGACATCTTTTATTATTCGCACAAGCAACAAAACACTATAAATACATGACTTTTAGCCCTTTATTCACTACATGGAAATTAGATGCAAAATATCGATTCAACACACGAAACAAGTTGAGCAAAATTAAGGTTATCAATTCTTATTATGCCCTAATTCTGTATACTATCATCTACAACAGCTCTAAGCTCAATTTTTTTAGATTTCCAATCTCAAACACATTCAAAACCACTATCATGCTAGCATTGTTTGTACTTGCACCAACACTTAGGTGGAGAGAACTACATCGGACATGATCCCTCGCGGTATTGGTATGTAGGCAACTCTCTTCAAAGTGGATTGTTGAGGATGTCCAGTGTATCCTATTGACGAACACTTTTCAATTCATACCTTACTTGCAAGGAAGATTAAGGTTTGCCTCATAAATTAGTCATTATAGGCACAATACAAAGTTCTAAAATTCATACGCGTAGGAACAAACCCCAAAAACCTAGACACAAGTGCACTCAAAATTTCAAAATAGTCCTACACAGAGGACATTAGCGTCAATATTAGGACACTAAAGCCACATGGCACTATTGTTCAAATGTGACGCTAATGTCCAGGAGGGTATCTATTACATGGAACCAGCTAACGACACTCAGACCAACTCCCATTTCAATTTTTAGCACTCAGATCATCTGTATCAAGTGTTTTTCAGATAAGTCTTTATTTGTACTATTTATTACTATTTTTAGAAAAGTCAAAGCTAATAAAATTTGTATCAAATCAATAACAATATTTTATGTATGTTATTTTCCTAATTTAGTCTACTCAACCCTTAAATCAAATATAAGATTTACACAAGCTAAACCCTAAAAAGTTAACACAATATATATAGATTGCATATTAAGGTTATCTATATAATTAATTCTAATAAAGTACATTGATGTAAACTATGAACTACTTTAATAAAATTAAAATAACTAAATTAACTATTATGATTATTAAATAGTTTTAATGAATATTCAAGGAAACCTTTTAATTATTAATATAAATATATGATTGAGTTGTAATTATTTAATATTGGAAAGAATTGTAATACAATGATGATTTATGATGTATTACACGTTTTGAAAGTTCTACTAATAAAAAAAGACGTTAAAAGGTGAATAGTGTAAAGGGATGGACAACCCAAAGTGAAAGATTATATTTATTGGTCTTCCACCTACAAACAAAAGTAGTTACTTTGTTGAATAATTATTACCAACATTGATCCCAATAATGATTTGGAACCACCACATAAGAGCAATGGTTTAATTTGACAAAATTATGATTTTTTGTGAAATTTTGATATAATATAAAAGGTAGCATCTAAGGGCTTTATAGATCCGAAAACCTCACCAATAAACTTTAGCTAAATATTATCATTAACCCTTCTTTTAATAGATTTCTTATTCTTAAAAGACATTCTAAATATATTATTATTTTTATTTGATTTTTAATTAAATTTTTATAATTTTTTAGAATAAATATAATTAACTAAATTTAATTAAGTTTAATATTTTTTAATATTATTAATTTTTTTTTGGGTTATAAGACATGGATTTACCTTGAAGGGATATCAATTATTAATGGATGAATGAATGAAAGTTTTTAATAACGGCCACCCAGAAGCAAAACCAACCGACACGATTCCAACACGCTGCCCCACACTGTTACTTCTGTCTTTCCTCGATTTCCTTGTTAAGCTTGGATCTTCTGTTATGAATTCTAGTCAAGTATGTTGTTTTTGCTATCTTTTCCTCTTCAAAAAAAGTTGTAAGTGATTTATCTTGTAGGATATCAACATAACTACTTCGAATGTCCTCATATGCTATACATTCCATGATGTAATGCCATTCCGTTTTTACCGATCCGGACTTTCAAAACTGACAAACCCTCTCCGACCATTCTTTCTTAAATGTTTTCCATCTTCCAATTTCACATCTAAAATGGTGTGAAGTAGTTCTCAACTGGACAATTAATATTTTAGCTTTCCTCTTTATCTTCGCTCCTATATAATGCTTTTGCTCATATAGAAATATAAAACAGATTTACGTTGAAGTGGATACCGATTACTAGTGGAGGTAAAAAAAAATGCGACGAAAAAAAAGCATGAGCAACAAAGATCTTAAAAACTGCGACGAAAAAAAAGCATGAGTAACAAAGATCTTCAAAGCACCAACATTGGGAGGCATAGGAATTGAGGTGGCGCGATGGGAGGCATAGGAATTAGTTTCGAAAGCTCCGTTGTGGATCCCTTTATATAAACTTCCTCCAGAATTCTGGGATCCAAAGATTTTGGAGAATATTACGAGCTCAATAGGAGAATTGGTTTGCATTGGAAAAGCTACACTTGATAAAGAACTCTCTACATACATTAGAAATTGTGTCATGGTCAATCCATAGTTAAGTCAGTCCTTCAAGCAATCCGTCGTTGCCCTTCTTCAGGAATTTGGATGCAGGAACTGGATTATGAGCGCCTACCATGCTGTTGCGTCTGATCCAGAAAAGTAGGTCACAAAATGGTGAATGCAGTAAAAAGTTTGGAGATAAGTCTTCAGCTCCTTCAGCTCCTCTTCCAAAGACGGTAAAAAAGATATGGCAGAAGAAAAAAAAAAGACTTCCTTCTCGCCAGATGGTAAGGATCTCCTCAAAAATACTAAGGTACGAAAGTCTTGCGAGCAAGAGGAGGACAAAGACAAAAGTCAAGGGATGAATCAGGGCAAAGAAGAGAAGACTGATGATCGCACGATAGAAGGGGAGCTGAATAGGCTACCTACTGATGAAGGAAGCACCGGCTTAATGCAAGGGATCAACGCTCTGGTGGAACAGGATTACAAGTGGAGGCTTGACAATAGAGGAAATGGTTCGATAATGGCAGATTCTCCCCAAATAGAATGGTAATACCTTCTAAAGAGATGAACTATAATAACAAGTAGAACCTAGGGTTAGAAGAGATGGAGTTTACTTCCACTGAAGCATTTCCAGCTCATCCCCTTTTTGGCAAATGGAGTGCTCAAATAAGTTTCGGTGAATACTGAGGTAAGTGGGGTAAAAAACAGGGCCATCACTAGAACTTATAGCAAAATAGACTACAACCAAATACTGGAACTTACCAAACCAGAGGCAAGAAATCTAACTAAATTAAATTACAGACTGAAACCCAGGCTGCTCTTGAGAGTGGCAATCAAAAGACCTTAAAGTCTTATATGACCAATGGACGGGAAACCCCCTCCTCTAAGCAGCCATGAAACTTGTTAGTTGGAATGTCAGAGCATTAAATTCCTCTAACAAGGGTCACTTATATGCTGTGCACATGAGCCCAAAAAGCGCGCCTGGAGCACACTCGAGGTCCATCTAGACCCATCCATATGCGCATTCCAGCAGTGAGGACTGCTGCCCAGGCCTAGTGAAGGAGGCCTGTCTGGGTGCGTCCCTACATTAGGAGTTTTGATCGCTTTCTAACACTATTTTGACGGTTTTCAAATAAAATAATACCAAATATATACATTTTAAGGAATTGACCAGACATTGAATTTTTTGATATGTTGAACTGGGGACATTTTTAATATTCATGTACAGGGAAGGGGTTGAGTGGGCACCCTCCTGTCACCACCGAGCACGTTCAACTCCCAAAGGGTTTATTGCATGTGCACGGACTTCTAAAAGAACACAAACCTGATATTTTAATGTCAGAGCATTCAATTCTTCTGACAAGGCTAACTTAGTTAAGCGATTTCTAGAAGAACGTAAACCTGACATTTTAGTACTGCAAGAGACTAAGGTGGATAAAGCAAAATTTGAAAGAATGTTCCGAAGTATTTGGCGGTCCTGTGAAATGGTAGTTGGGGATGTTGTTGGAAGTGTATGGGGCATAGCTGTGTGCTGAAATCCAGAAGTTTTTAAAGGAGCAAAATCGCTGAGATTAGCATTTTTTTGAAACTTAAATAAGGTAGCTTTAGATTTTATTCCATCCAATATTTTTGGTCCAATGGGAACTGATAGAAAAAAAATTGTTGGAAAAATCTGGGGATTCTTAAGAATATTCATCCAGGGATCAAATGGATCATTGGTGGAGACTTCAATACCATTCCGAATGCTAAGGAGAAAAAAGGGGGAAACTCCTTACTCTCCCAGGGTGCTTTGGATTTCAATGAATTCTCTACTAAAAATTTGCTAATAGATGCGAAACCAAAAGAAGGTATTGTTACTTAGACTAAAAGCAGACAAGGGGAATCCGATATTCTTTAGTGGTTGGATAGATTCTTTCTCAGGCCCAGGGTGGGGGTTACGGAGGATAGAATTCCGCTCAGAAATTCTACAATTTTCAGGCTCCTATCGCCGCCTAGTGGATTTGAATTTAGTTTTTGTCAAAAGACCTGGAGGCATTCCCTAAAAAATGGGGTTTATGTGTTTCTATATCCATCATTTGAAGATAATTTTAAAAAGTGGTGAACTACAGACGAGAGGGCTGTAAAAGATTTGTATTGGTAAAGAAATTACAAAATGTGAAAACTTAAAAAATGGAATGAGAATAAACTTGGGAATGTTTTCCATGAAAAAGAAGCCCTCTGTGAAGAAATAGTTAAAGTGCACAAAGAGAACATAGAGAAAAGAGTGGATGACGTTCTTATCACAAAAGAAAGAGGAGGCAGTGACAGAACTACAGCAAGCTCTTACTTTGGAGGAGTTATTTTGGGAGTAGAAATCTCGGGTAAATTGGCTCAAGGAAGGGTTTTAAAATACCCGGTTATTTCATTTATTAAAAGCGATTAGAAAACTTATCAATAGGATTGATAAATTAGCTATTCCCAATGGTGAAATAGTTTTAAAAAAAAAAAAAAAAACCAGGAAATCAGAGACTAACGGAAGACATTTTTCCAATATCTTCTGGCTGGTGAAGAAATAACCAATCAAGAGGTACAAGAGGAATTGCTAGCTAATATTCCCCAATCGCTGAAGGAAGAGGACAACTGCACGTTGATGTGTCTATTCTCAAAAGCAGAAATTTTACACACTCTAGCTGCAATGGGCAAAGACAAAGCACCAGGCCCTAATGGCTAGCAAGCAGGCTTTTTTCAAAAAAATGGCATATAACGGGGAAAGATATGTTTGAAGCTGTGGAAGAATGCCGAAAAAAGAAGAGTGTGTTAAAGAATTGGAACACTTACCTTTTTGGCATTAATACCCGAGAAAGAAAACCCCAAAGTTTTTTTATTCGTTCAGGGCTATTGCCCTCTGCAGTACTATTTACAAGATCCTTACTAAAGCTTTGGCCAGGTGAGTGAGGAAATTCCTTTAGGCCCTGAATTCGGAAGAACAAACAGGTTTTGTGATGGGGAAGCAGAAATTAGATTGAATCATAGTTGCTCATGAGGCGGTCTCAGATGAAGAAACCGGCTATGTTTATCAAGCTCGAGATGAACAAGGCCTACAACTGAGTAAACTGGGTGTTTCTGATTATTGGTTGAAATTGACTCACAGTTGTATTTCATCCCCACCTTCCTCAATTCTCATTAACGATGTGCCGACTCGCTTCTGCTTCAAGAGGATTAAGACAAGGGATCCTTGATCTCCGTTTCTCCTTTTGATCTTAGCTGAGGTTTTGGGGATTAATAGGAGACAAACTCAGATGTGGCAGAATGAAGGGGTTATAAGTAACCTCTTCTTTGGATCCTTACTCCCATCTCTAGTTTGTTGATGATACGTTCTTCCTAGGGTCCCTGATTGAAGAAGAGCGCGGAATATCAAAGAAATCCTAAGAAATTATGAGGTGGTTGTATGCCAGAAAACTTATTCTGGAAAGTCGAAGCTATATTTTCTGAATGTACGCAAAGATATGCAGTGAAAAATCGAAAGGATATTGGGTTTGAAGTGGGCAACCTCCCTGGTTCTTGCTTGGGAATGCCTTTGATTGAAGGTAAGGATTTGCAAACTGTGTGGCAACCAGTGGTAGACAGAATTCCAAGAAAATTTTACTCTTGGAAAGGGAAGTGGTTAAGTTATGCGGGGAGAGCTCAATTAATTCAGGCATCCATTCAAGCGATGCTGACCTAGGTCGTATCCTATTTCCAAATATTAAACTGTGGCTAAGGCAATTTCCTGTCTTTATCGAAATTTTCTATGAAATGTGGCGGAGGGTAAATGAAAATTAATCTGGTTGCCTGGAAGTCTGTGTCTGCTCCCAAAAAAAGAAGGCGGTTTGGGATTCTAGGACTACAAATAAATGAACCTGGCGCTAGGATGCAAATTGCTTTGGCAGATGTATGAAAAGGGTAGTCGCTTTTGTAAGATCTAGCAAGCGAAATATTTGAATTCCTGTGGAAAGGAGAGAATATTCACCAGGAGACTCTGCCTAGAGGGTCTGCAATTTGAAAATTTGTAAGAAATTGCAGGCTCTTCCTTATGAATGGTCTTCGGTGGAAGGCTCAAAAGGGGCATACGTTCAGCTTCTGGGTAGATACGTGGATTAAGCGTCTATCGCTCGATCAATGGGAAGAGACGGAGGCTCTTGCAAAGTATGGAAGTAGAAACTTTGGAGTCAAAGTCAAGTAATATATAGAGGAAAGCTTACGGAAAAGACCCTGGAAATCTTTAAACTGGGCTCCTGAGTTTTCTGAGCATGGTAAGAGACTAGCCTTACTCCTTCAAAGCTATCCTATTCTGTCCAGAGCTGAGTATGATCAGTTGATATGGTAACGCTCGAAAGATGTTTATCAAGTAATTTATCATTCGAACCATGCAACAGTGGAAGGGTTCCCTGATCAGAAAACCTGGATTAAGGATTACAAAAAGCTATTATATTCCTCTAGTTGGTTGTGCTTAAAAAGGCCCGACTTATGATAAACTCATGAAAAGAGCGTTTCACAACCCATCTTTATGTGTCCTGTGTGGGGAAAGTGAAGAATGGGGAAGGAATCATATCTTTCTTCATTGTTCCTTTGCTCAAGAAATCTTGTCTGAATGGATGAAGAAATGGAAAGTTATCTGGATCATGGCTAAATCTGTGAAGGATCTGATCATATCAAGTGAGTATACATGCTCAAGAACCAAGGACTGACGATAATTTGAAAATTTGGTCCAGCTATTGTTGTATGGAATTTATGGTTAGAACATAGAACGAAATAGAAGAAATTTTCAAGAGGTGTTCTCCATTCGAAACGTGTGGGGATTGATCGAAGAAACAATCTGAGTTAATCTCCGCAGGGGCCGGGACGGAGGATTTGGTTGAAGATAATAAAAAAGGTTGGTGTGAATCTTGGCCTCTGATCAAATGGAAATTTGCTCCTACACTGAATAGGAATTCTCAGCCCCCTCCTAGTCCGTCAAATGACACTGTTCTTTGGCATCCCACCTTGAAGGAGTTATTAAAAATCAATTTTGAGTTATTAAATTCAATTTTCACAAGGCTGCAAAAGCCAATCCCGGACCTGCAGGATGTGTTGGTGTATTCAGGCATCATGGCCAGCCTTTGATGGGATCTGCAGCAGATATAGGGCAAGAAACTAATAACCAAGCAAAAGGGCTTGCAGTGCTTCGAGGATTGGAGATTTTCATTTTAAAAGGCTGGAGAATATTGGAAGTTGAAGGAGACTCCAGGTTTCAAATTAACGGTTGAAAAGGGAGTTATGCCTTCTTGGATATGAATATGATTATGTGTAAGGCATCTCTTTTAAGTAGGCATATCGAGAAGATTTTCTGTGTGTCAGAAGGGATGGCAACCAGGTGGTTGATAAGGCAGCCAATTTGGAAGTGGACTTGCTAGCTTCCTCTGGGCATATGGAGAGGTTATCGAATAATGACCTGCCTGGTCCCCTGGGCAGAGCTGCTTTTTCCCGCTACAGCTGAATACATTTTGCTTTGTTTTTTTGGGTGAGAGTGCCTTGGTGGCCTTTGAAAAGATGTCATTACTATCTCTAATGATGTAGGTGAGTTAGGTGTCTTGGGTGGCATGGAAATGTGGGTGAATTATGCACGAAGGGCATACCTTGGGGAGTTATGCGAGGGAATTAAAGGCAAGGGACGTGCCTTGCTTTTCTCATTTATCATTCTTTATTTCTCATTGCCTACGCATCCCCCCTACCAATCATTCTTCTTGTCATCTGTTAAAATGGAAGGAATCGAGGTCGAAGGTGGTAGGAGTGGGAGGAGGGAGTGTCTACAACAAAAAAACCTAAGAATCTAGCTGGCAAGGGTGTGGGTTGTAGCAAAAGAAATGGACGAGGGCAATGTGGGGGGCATCAATCAGAGGCTCAAAGATATGATGGTTGAAACCAAGCAATTTATAGAAAGGTGTAATTTCTTTGATATGGTACAGAGGATTAATTGGAGCAAATGTTTTTTTATATATGGCAGCGCACTTACTACTCCATGAAGATATCGATAGTTTGGATAAAATCATGAAGAATATTAATATGGAGGTTGCATATTACAACTATCCAATTTTAACTTGTATTTCATCACTGTTGCAAGGACAAAAGGATTTGGAGATTGGGATAGAAATTACCTACCCAGCTTAGGCTCAAATTGAAGTATTGGTTCTCTTCAATTCCCAACCCATGACAATACAAGGCAAGTTTGTGAGTTCGAATAATTGTAGTTTGGAAGAAAGGAAACTGATGAAAATTTGGTTATGGTTGATTAAGTCTCTAGATTTCTACTTTTTGTTGAGTTTTAGACTCCCACTACTTTTTGTATAATGAAGTGATGATGTAAGTGGCTTGTGTAATTTGCTAGGTTGTTACAAAGATGTAAAAGCTGAAAAACAAACATGTACAAACTCTCAACATAAATAGAGATGGAGGTTTTTGGTTGTGTAGTTTTATGCTTCATGGTTTCTACTTCCCTAACTGAATGTGATAAATGGTTAAAATTCTATTCCTAGAATATGCATGGTGACCTTCATGGTAGTTATAGGTGCTCTGGTTGGGGGGTTTCAGGGTTTAAGCTAGGTCTCAAATGGCTAAGGTTTGGTCATGCCTTTGTGCATTTTTCCCCACTGATGATCGAGTTGTGTCGAGTTGGCACTTACAGTGAGGATTGCATGGGTTTAGGTCCTACCAATGTGTGTCTTAAATGAAAGTTGAACTGTGTCAAGTTGGGGTACGTGATGCATAAATTAAAGGTAGCATTGTGGTGTGCACTCTAACAAACCTCTATGTTTTTTTGTGAAAGATTTGATGGACCCATGTGATTGAGCCCTTGGGTGGATATTGTCCCAAAGAAGATTGTTCTTTCTGCAGAAGGGAAGGCTAGAGTCTATATGGACATTTACATTGGGTTAAGTTGGCACTTTTTTATATGTTGATGGACTTATTTTGATTAGTGTACTTACGAAGGTTCTTGGTGGTATATATTTGATACGATATGGTGTCACTTAATTTGTATAAATGCTAAGCTTTGCTAGTATTTTTTGATCATTTTCATGTTATTTTTGACGGGTTAGGGCCCTCTCCCTAAATAATCTATCAATAAATAAATAAAGAGGATCGATAATATTACTTCCATAAAAATTGCTTTCTTTTTTGAAACTCTTTTAATTCTTATAATAAAATTATTTTTATATTCTTACAAATCTATGTCAATTCAATATAAACGAATTTGAATTTACTAATTTCTAATAAATTATGTTATCCTCTAGATTAACTCCTCAATCTAAATTAAACATACAAAAATAAAAATATTATTAATATAACTGCTATTGTAAAGAATATCTTATGATAACTTAAAATACATCCCAAAAAAATTTAAAAAAATACTAATAAAAAAAACCACTAAAGTCAATGTGGCTTCCCTTCCATATGTGTAGAGAGTATTTCCGAAAAGATATAAAACGTATTGAATAAAGAGTAGCAAGAATACATTTTTACAGCATACCAAAAAAATTAAGAAAATTAATCAAATATTGAGAAAATATTTCTTAAAAAAAATCCTATAAATGCCTTCAACATTTCCTTACATTAATGTGGATGCAATTGGCGTTGACATTAATATGCATGCAATTGGAATATCTAATTTTAATAAATGGGTTTTAATATAAGTGATACAAATTCGTGAATTGTAAAAGTTAACCAGAGTTCTATTGTGGGAGGTTCTGTGTTTATTAATTAATCTTTATTAAGATAGAGTATTATAATTTTAAATTAAATTAATTAAAAAAAATTATAATCAATAAAAATATATGAATTAATATATTTTTATAATAATATTAAAATTTCATATTTAGTGAATGCTTTTTGGTTTAATTGGTGAAGTTGCATGGTTGAAAAGAATTTCTTAAGTATCAATTTTTGTTGGTAGTAAAATTTAACATGTGAAAAGGGATGAGGCCATGATCTGTCCCGAATGACTTTGGTGGAATAGATCATTTTTTTTGGTAAAAAATTTAATATTTACTATATATACATATTTCTAAAAAAATGTGACGTCAATTTTCCATATCCAAAAATAATTGTGTTTTAATATATTACTTAAACGTTTAAAAAAGAAATTATTTTAATATTATATTTATTGAATATAATTTTTCTAGAAAGAATGTGATGTCAACTTCCATATATAGCAATAATGGTATTCTGGTTATTTATATCTCTTAAGGTAAAAATATATATATATATTCTAATATGGATTCATTACAATAAAACATATTTTTTTATTATTATTTTATATAAAATAATAATATTTTTTTCATTTTTTCTAAAAATACAATTATTTATTTTTTATGATGAGGTTTTTTATTCAATAAAAATTAATTTTTGGTAGGTTTTTTGTGAACCAAACAACTTCACCAATAAACTAACCACTTTTCAATCTTTATTATTCAATAAAAAATAATTTTTGGTGGATTCTTTGTGAATCAATTATAAACCAAACAACTTTACCAATGAACTAACGACCTTTCAACTTTTACCATATTTTTAAATAGACTCCCTACTAAATTTTTTTGAATAATATTTTATATAAAGTATGAATTTATATTATATGTAATAATCCTTTATTAACTAGCAATATCGTAATTTATGTCACTAACTTTGAATGTAGATCTATGCATAAACAAATATTTTTTAGTTAGTAATAAAGATAATCAAAACTAAAAATATTCATCCATGAATGAAGAATGTGATAATAAATAATAAAAATAACCAAAACTAAAACTATTCATCTATAAATAAAAACAGTAATATATAAAATGTTACTCATTATATTTGACTAATGCCCAACACGACTATTAAACTTCCCACTTAACTAATACACTTCTTCTATACTTTTTTAGTAAATTAAAAACCTTAAATTACTTCCAAAATAGTTTAAATTTGCTTCCAAACATCTCGATGGATATTCGATGGGTCATGTAGTATCAAGTAAGGTGCAATAGAAATGTTAAAGGGAAAATGGTTTTTCTCCCAAGTTTATCTAAACCAACCTCAATATTATTTTAGTATATGATATTCCTTACCATTTAAGGTCCAATTAAATTAGGGATCATATATTGGGTAAGTGGAGTACCCAAAAACTAACATATTATGACTATGACCTATATAGCCGAATTCAACAAATTGGTTTTTTAAGTCACAAATAAGGGTACATTTTTAGGTGAAAAGCTTGCAACGTGGGCAACTTTCATTCACCAACTAGAGGATGGGGAGGATGACTAAACATTAGGAAAATGAAATAGTAAAATTTGCCCTCTCTCATTAATATAAATGCAACAGGTACATTTGGGTGTAAGTATTATACGAGAATAAATAACATGAGAGCGAAAGT
This sequence comes from Torreya grandis, assembly GCA_037957365.1. NCBI lineage: Eukaryota > Viridiplantae > Streptophyta > Pinopsida > Cupressales > Taxaceae > Torreya > Torreya grandis. Next base: position 731,105 of record JARHVA010006107.1, on the reverse strand, counting down.
AAAAGTTAAAATGGGTCGGGGGGTGTAGTCGGTTGGACGGGTACTTTCGTTGCAGCTCTGCCCACCAGTGTTCGAGTCCCCCCTGGCCCCGTGGTACCGGTATTAGTCGTGTCTAGCCAGCGGCGCCGATCACGTTAAAAAGTTTACCAAGCTTTTTTTTTTTTTAAAGTGAAAGTTAAAATTAAATCTCTAACTTGTTTCAAGGGTCATTTACAAAGTTTGATAGTTCTTGGTTTTTCTTCAAAGTTATATAAGAATAAATAGAGGCGAATATGAGAGGGAAAGTGAAAGTATAATTTAAATCTCTAACTTGTTCCAACGACCAGCTACAAGGTTTGATAGGGACTATGACTCTTGGTTTTTCTTCAAGATTAGACAATAATCTTGAGTAGGATGTTATGGTTTTTCAATCCTTTATGTTAAAAGAGATTAAGACTGCTCAAAAGCCAAGGTCTACTAATGGTTGTTGTAAGGTGGAGTTGTCGACTAAATTCCCTACAAGCAGTTGTTTTAGTTTGCAAGAGGGCTTTTTAATCTACAAGGAGCTTGGTAAAGGAATCAAATCAGTTTCACGGCTAAAGGCTATCCTCAAAGTTGGATCCTCTTCTCAAGCTTTGAACCCTGCTCTTTCTCCCAGACCATTGATTTGGAGGCGACCACAAGAGCTCCACATAAACCTATCAACACTTCAACCAATGGTGTGGGGTTTTAGTAGGTAAGCAAAAAAGTTTGTCCTTTAGTATTGTTGTTGCTCATTCTGTGGTAGCGATGATAGAGCCAATGCACCCACTTTGCCCCTCCCTCAGCGATGTGTCTCTTTCGATTTCCATTATGTTGGTTTAGAAACTAAGACATCTGATAAGAGATCAATTTTTTTTATTGCAAGAATGATGGCACCCTATTCCATGAATGTGGCAATTTTTTGCTCTCCTTTATTTCTAATGGATTTGCTTCGTGTTTGGTTTGTGTGGTTGTTGGTGTTCGTGCTCCTCCATCTGCTCATTCTTCTCCCCCTTTCCTGCTTGCTGGTAGATTTTCCATGTGTCTTTTCTCAACAAAGACTCTAGAGCTTGAGATCTCAAACCCGACTATTCATGATATGGAGACTAACATTAGCAATAAATGCTCGTTCACCAAATGTGAGGGATCCCCTCTTTTGCCTTCTGACCTTGTCTATTGGGCCTTGAAGGCTTGGAGCTCCATTGCTCCTCCTTCCTTCTTGATGCTCAACATCAACTTTTTCCATGTTGTCTTTCAAAGCTCCTCTGATATGAACTTTGTTGGCTTTTCGAGACCATGGCTCTTTGGTAATCCCTGGCTCTTTTTTTTGTTTTTGGTCTCCCTTATTTAACCCAACAAAGGTGAAACTCTTGGCTACTCCCCTTTAGATTAAATTGTACAAACTTATGCCTATTTTGAGAAACTTTGTGATAGGTCTTTGGGTAGCAGATTTGTGAAAGCATTTGCTATCGTTGATCTATTTTTATTCGGTAAATAAAAGTTAATCTCTTCTCGAGGGTCTTGGACTCAATTTCTTAACTAGGAAGGCCTTCTTTTCAGATGCTTTCGTTGTAATCTCCTTAGGCATCGTGCAACTGGGTGCTCTTATAAAGGTCTTCTACCTTCATCTTCTCTTTCTCAATTGTCTTAGAGAAAGAAGGTTGGACCCCTGATCATGGTTTCATTTGGCTCAACCACTAAAAACTCTTACCATCTTTCTGCGTCTTCTCCTACTCCTTTGACTAATGTTGGTCTTTCCTCCCCTAAGCAGGAGGTCCTTTTAGGAGAGGTGTCTGCCCCTGATGTACCTCCAAGCCCTCTTCTCCTAGTTGTAGTTGTTGTCTCTTTCTCGTACTATTGTAGCGAGACTTACAGTTCTTTTGGACTCTTCAGTCAAAAAAAAAGGGAAAAGGTCAAAAGCTAAAAGGTTGAAATTAGATGCGGAGGAAATGGTGAAAGATGACTCTCAATGGACGATATAGGGTATCCTTTCCCACCGAGGGAAAAGGTTGTTCTCATCCTATGGTTAATTTCATTGTCTAATTGCTTGTTGGTGGCCCGACAGTTGGCTGCCCTTGGATGGTTTGAGGTTTTTTGGTGGATGACTCTTTGTATTCTTGATGGTTGGTGACCTTTTTTCGCCGCTAGTTGGTTGAAGATACTAAAGGTGTTTTATTTGTAGGTTGGTGGTTGTGTTCTTTTGTTTGATCTGTTGTTAGTTTTCTATTTTGACCTTCTTAGTTGGTCATTTTTAGCTCTTGTTCTAGGCCTTGTAAAAACCCAACTGTTACATGTATCCAAAAATAAAAGTATTATGAGAATGATTTTGTGCTCAATTATGTCTAACATTTATAATTAACTAATATATATCATAAATATGTATTAGAGATATCAATTTTTAAGTATTTAGACTTATTATATAATTTTATTTATTTAAAGGTTTTATATTGTTTAATAATTTTATCATTTTTTTTTAAATTTATTATTGATTAATGAGAGATGGCTTCAATTTAATTATATCACTAAATTGAAATGATAAGATATTTTATTTTTTATCTTTTTTTCTTTAAAAAATATTATAATAATTAAATATACAATCAAATTTTAAATCAATTATTTTTATTAATATCTCACAAAATTACATTCATCCCTTACATCCACATCTAAATTTAATGTTGGATCAATTATAAAAATAAAAAATATAACCTATTCTGCATTACCCTTCAAATACTAATATAATTCATAATTTTTTTTAAAAAAAATCATAAAAAAAATATATTTATTATAATTTTTAATGCACTACCTAAAATTTGAACTTAGGTCTAAGAGGGTCTCTTATAAATATTAACTATTCCACTCCATTATCTATTAATATATAACATTATATATTTATTTGAAATAAATCTCAATTAATATATAATCATTATTTTGTCCCATATATATTTGATACGTTGAATTTGGGAAGCAATGGATAGAATGTATTGTCACATTTATATTAATTCATATTAACTTTAATTATATATGTATCTTATTAAAAAAATTATACGAAAAAGTTTTTAATAAACATTATTTTTTAATATATTATTAGCAAGAACAGACTGCAATCCGAACTATCGATCAAAAACTTTCAGATGAACTTACAATTCCCGTGGATTGGAGGATACCAGATCCAGCCGATGCAAAATTCACCCCATGCTCAATGTTATCTCCCGCACTCACATACGGAGGCGGACACGGTAAATTCATCGAGGCGGCTGCAAAAAAAAACAGCCATTGCCTAAGACTAACAGAAAATATTCGTCTGGTATAAAAAGAAAAGTACAGTTGCGTTACCAATGATGTCAGTGGTGATTGCACCGTTGGAAAACCTGCCGGATGAGCCGTTGCGTTGGAAGTCGGTTCCATATGGCGGAGAGGCGGCTCTGGCAATTGTGTCCAACCCATTGTTATTCCCTGTGTCCAACAGCGAGTCTCCAAACAAGAACAACGCAGGCACCTGTGCTGCCCCTTCCACGCCACACACCACTACCACTACCGCTACCTCTATCGTCAGCCATATTATGCCCCTCCACAGCCCCTCCATTGCACTGCACTGCACAAGCAAGCAAATTATCCGCCTAGAGGCTAGGTTACGCTCCGCCATTTATTATAACTGCTTTCCAGCTCTCTGGTTTCCCTCCTCCCCGCATTAATTGGAAAACAATGACGGGAAACTACTTCCTATTTAAAGTCTAACGACTCTGTAGGCCCTCCCTTCACTGTCCGCATTAAATGGCTGCTTAGGAGGTGGTTTTGGAAATGAAGAGATTCCATTTCCACACATCTGCGCTTGTATTTAACTGGAAACTAGGAAAAGCCCTTCAATACCACAGCTTTAGGGTCTGCACTTATTTCAGAATACCAAAATTTCACCTAATCGATGATATGTCTATATCATATTTTCTGTCAAATCCGTCATTATACAATAATTAACAAGCCAGACCATATGCACCTGCAATTTTAGTTTACAGGTGTTCAAACAACGAAAGAATGCTCCGAGTTCTGCCGGAACACTCACAGCGCCTTCAATGGCCGTCATAATTTGAAATATATGGCTGTATAATCAATCCAATTGTACTTCTCCGGCTGCCACTGACACGACTTGGCCTCTTCTTCACACACACACACCACCTTTTCAACCTTGATTTAACGGAGAACACGGATGCATTTAAAGATCCAAGGCTTTCCCGGTCCATATTATTTGTACTTGCAGGCTGCAGGTAACTATTGTTGTCATTTTAGTTATATTTTTGAAGTTTGAGAATGATGTGATTCTTTCTCATATATTATTTTATTAAGAAAAAATAATTTAAAGGTCGAGAATGATGTATAATATTTTTAAAAATTAAAAAACAAAAGAAATGTTTTTTTGATATATTATTGATTAAAATATATTATTAAAATTAATTTTTAAATAAAATTATAAATTTATAAAATTTATTGATCTATCACATTTTATCATTATTTCGTTAAATTTGTTTAAGGTATGATTCCGATCTCTTAAGATTTGTACTTTGGTGAATCGTTAGACAATACATTTTATATTATCACCCTCACCATTGGACTACAATCCACTTGATATTTATGTTTGATTTTATAAATTATGAACAAATGGTCACAAAACTAAACCCGACGTCCTACTCATGTTATAGTTGTTTAATCGCATCTGGGATGTTGACCATCCATGTGTCTCAAACATGCATCTTCATGGTCACAAGGTCATAGGGTTACAAAATTCACTTTTTAGCTTCAAATGTCTTCCTTGGAATTCGTTGAATTATTATCTCTAGTTTGTAACTCTTTTTACATCTGCATTTTTCGTTTTTATATTTGTCGTGGTGACATAGCAAAAGTGCATTGTGTTCCCACGTGGCTTCAAGTCTTCATTATATTTTTCACTGTTATCATATCGATTAAAAAACAATACACGTGGCAGCATGTAATTTATTCGGTCATGGTGTCACGAAGTGCTTTTAACTTTCAAGTGACTAAAGCCACACAAGCAATTATAAAGGTATTATTTTATTTTTATAAGTGTGAAAATATTATAGATACTAAAATCTAGTATTAGACACTTGACTGTCACTTTTGACCTACCTTCACCATACATTACTTGTGTGCACCTATATATATTGTATTCATTATTTTCTCATAGCCACATGCTTTGATATGACCTTGACCCTCTCATTTTGTTATCAATCATCTATAGAGACCTCTCAAATGGACTCATATAAATACAACTCAAACTCATATTTATTACTTGCTTGGCACTTATTTATCAACAATCAATACACTACTGCGCAGTGAAAAAAATTGTCATATTCTTCCCAAATTACAAATAAGTCACTAAGAGTAGTGCTCAACAAAGTCTAAAGCACATTAAGTCAAGATAAGAGCTAATACTATCAAGTATAGAAAGTTGGATTTTAGGTGTGTTCACATAACAAAAGGAACACAATTTCACATTCATGTTGTGAGGGATAACTACGTGTGGCTTGACTTTCCTCTTTGTACTATTAGATACATAGGGAACAACGAATCATCAACAAGAGTGATTTGGGTTAGCTCAATGCATTAGACTTCCTAAGTTTTTATAAGTTCATACCCTTCACATGTGGACCTAGTGTTTTGAGGGGAAGACTAATTTCTAGACTTGCGCACACAATCAAATAAAAAGATCGAAAACATAAAGGTATATCAAGTAGGCGTAGCTAACTAAATGGTGACATTGAGCCAAAACAACACAAGATAATAGCATCAGCGACAATCAGGAACGTTAATAGTTTCACCCCAATTTAATGTTAGAGACATTATGCACATAAACAATCAGTTCTAGATCTTAATGACTCTCAATACTCCTTCCAACCCCTTTCCATTGTCACAAGTCAATCACAGTTTGCCAATGAACCACAAACGCTAGGCCCCCTTTAGGGTTTTATCCTTATAGGGTTTTAAGATTTATGCCTTGGGATTTCATTTTCAACGTTGATTTTTTATTCTCTCTGTTATTACAAATTACAAATCGCTATAACAAAGAAACATAACTTCTATTTTTTTACTCAAACCATGATTGTAATCATTTCATATTGCTCTAATTTGATAGGTGCAATTTGGATCACCTATGTAATCGAATGGATCAAATCTTTATACACCGATAAGGCTGAAATTAATAATAAATAATCTTGAGCCTTCCTCATCTCATATTGTTGCAACTTGCAACATGCAATATGAGTTACTTCATGTTACCACTAGATGGCAAAGGGCATGCATGACTCTTTTTGTTCCTCCTCTCCTAGACCTCACAGTGGTACCAACAACCACCCTGCCGTCATTATTCGCCCACCACTTATATTGGATTTTGTAATCCATGTTGTCATCACTCAAAGAGGTAGTTTTCTCCATCATGCACAACAAACTAGAGGTGGTCTACATGTTCCTCCTCAACCCATTCTACCTCCCATGAAGCAAGCCAATCAACCCAAAGATATGACATAATCAATCAACTAAATAAGACCCATCCTAAGATCTCTATTTGTGAATTACTAAAGAGATCGAAGTTTTACAAAGATATATTATATGAAACATTGTGTGAGATGACTCTCCCTAGTGACACACAATCGATCTCCTTTTCTTTCATCACAAATACATTCAAAGATATAGAAAAAGTCATTACTTTTGACAAAGAAGACTTACCCACGCATCAAACAATAGAGAAAAATCTGTCATTATTTATTCAAGTATTAAAGTAGTTAAAAACGTGTTGGTAAATAATGGTTCTGGATTGAATATCTAAAACATAGCTTTCTTACAACAATTGGGTATCCATATGAATAGCACCCATAAATTAGACTAAAGCATCAAAGGATTTGTCAACACTCTATGCCAAATACATGGGACCATATCATTGAATATATAATTAGGCCCCAAAATGGTACCTATTATATTTCAGTTTATGCTTAATCATATACAATATAACTTGTTTTTGCGGCGAACTAAGATATATGCCATGGAGACATCACCATTTACATTACACAGGTTGATCAAATATATGTATGAAGGTTATTCATACACATTACCCATAGATGATGATCCTTTTAGATATTGCAAAATGATACAATCAATTAATATGAATCAATCATAATCACGATTGGAAGATCATTCTATAATTCCCCCATTATAACCCGTTCCATTAGATCAGGGGTATACATATGAGGTGGGATAATCAAGTAAGGTCAATGACACATAACTAATTATGACACATAAATCTGACATACAACACAAACTACAAGCTAATTTAGAGAAAATCACAACCATTCTTGATCTCCCTTTTGTGGTGAATTCAGAAAATCAAGACGGCATGGTCAAAGATTATTATGGCAATGATGACGATGATATGAATATGGCATAATACACAGATGATCATTTATGCAAGTTAATTCCAATCCTTCAAATAAATACTTATCTCATAATTTATTCACACATGTTGGAGTTGGAGAATATCAAGGTGATTCATACACAACGAATAGAGATAACCTGAAATACCTACTCCAACACACTTTTTTCAAGGGCGAAGGAAAGGCAACAATGTCAGATCATTATTACATTCAAAATACAAGCAATAGTTACAAATAAAAATATCACACCGAAATTCTCACATAGCAAAGTGAACACTAACTAAAGCCTTCGTAAATCCAATGACTAGAGCACAGGTGAAAGTTATTCATTTTGCACTATCAAAAAAAGTTGTAAGGAAAATTCGATGAATAATGCAGAGTTGTCAAATACTAAAACACCAATATCATTACAAATAACAAAGCATCAAGACAAACCATGCTTAATATTACAAATGTTACATGATCAAAACTTAGTTACATTACCATATACTAAACATCAAGTAGTGGGATGAATTTCAAATAAGACAGGCAAATCATATGGTAATTACCATAAAATCATGGGACTCAACACAAATCATTTTGAAACAATACAAAAGAAGATTCAAAGATATAAGATCAAAGTCATTATTAAGGTGATTCAAGATCAGCAAGAACAACTCACATTAAATTATGAAATGACACCATTTGAAACCATAAGAAGTAAAACCTATAAGCGTCCACAACATGAGACCTTGACCATTACAATATACATAGAAGGTGACTATTGGGAACACATATCGATTGATGGAGACAAATGGAATACCATGTGTAGTATTACAATGATACCACAATTGGGACATGACATCAATGCATTAAATCATATCACATATTTGAGAGAATCCATCGGATATATTATTCTACCAATTGTTTGTAAACCAAAGGTTGTCAATACATACATATGGGCCATTCCTCATACTCATCAATTGACATTTAAATATGTACAACTATGGTTGCCACATATGGGAGCTATGTAGTAAATACAACAAACCAATACATCTCCTTCATACATAAAGGAAATACAATCAGGATATAACATGGTGACAATGATACCCATAAAGAGGAAAAAGCTTCAAAGAAACTACGAGTACAAAATCTTAACAAAGACGATAGAAGAAGAAAAAATGCACCTACATAACTCAACTACAAGTCAGGGGATATCAAATTCAATGTTGACAAAGATGAATTGTTGACCAATTTATGAGCATCAATATCGAAATAATTTCAAAAGTACAAATAAATTAAATCAATCAAAAAATTTAAAATATTCAAAATATTCAAAAATAAAAATCAACCCTGAGCGTAACATGAATACTAGATTACACTATTTACATATGTTATTTATCACATATTTCCAATAGATGGCATATTCTCTTTCATACACGCATACAATTCATAATATATGGGTGCAATGCAAGACATAATGATCGTACATGATGTGTTACTCTCTTAAACTTGACAACCATGTAAATGCTAGAGGCATCTTATTCCACATGTCACATTATCATATATTATATCTTTTTATGACCTTTTACCATATTAAGCTATCTACATTACTCACACATATCTTAGTAATTACTCATATCTTACACAGTGCTACTAGGATATACTACTTTACTATGATATGAAATTAATATATATTCCTAATGTAGACTAGTTTTCACATGTTATATGTTTCAATGATATTGTTACTCTTGCATGATAGGCTAATCATCATTTGTCTATTATGTGTCGCCCTTGGCCTTACCTTTTGTGACATCTTTATGTCTCGTGTATGTGACTCTTGACCTTGATTGTTGTGACATCTTTATGTCCCTTGTATGTGGTCCTTAGCCTTGTTTGTTGCTACATATTTATGTCCCTTGTTTGTGGCCCTTGGACTTATATTTAACAATGTGTTCCTATGAGTAAACTAATCTATGATTGCCTTTTGCGCTTATTGAGCTTGCTGAGATTGTTAAGTTTGTAAGTGTTGTGATCCATATCTTCATTTGTGTGGTGCCAAGATTTATATCATAAACCTCTTGATTGCATAGGCTTATTTAGTTCTTATATCATTGATGGTTTACTATTGCATACTTAACCGATAACATATCTTGACATGACACTTATTTGATTTACATTACATATGTTACATGCATGTTTTGGTGATATTTACATTACTATGTTGACATATTCTCCACATGATTGACATGACTATACATGATTACATCTGTATACATAATATGTGACATATATTTACATATTGGTACACATTTTGGGGGCATATGCCATGTATATGCACTCACTTTACAAAGACATGAATTACAAAATGTATATTTAGATATACTTGAGTGCATATTTCATGTAGGTGCACACAACTTACATAAATAAAAACTACAAGTTTTCACATGCATATGCATTTAAAATATAGGTTCTCAAATTTAGAATATAGATACACAACATTCTATATTAGTTGGCCCAAATCTAGTGGGACGTGATGCTTTTCCATATGCATACACATTGATAATTTACAGTTGGCACCAATTCAATGGAGCATAATACTTGTTCATGCATATTTATATCTTTTATATTGAACATTATTTTAGTTGTTTATTTGCAAACACAATTCAATGACACCTACTAATAAGCAAACTTGAATTTATAAGTCCATTTGAAGCAATTGATCATGATTTTTTAGGTAATTTACATTGAGGTTCAACAACATTCAATGGCCATGGCATTATCCATAGTGAACCCATTATTCAGTTCTCACCTATATTGATGTTCAAGATCAGAGATAGATTAGTTATGAGTTAGTGCAGTTGAGGTTCAATGACACTCAATAGTCTTAGCATTACTCCACATTCATGAGGGTTGGGGCATTTATCTTCACAACCAAAAGACTTGCATAGTTACACAAATTTGGAGCACAACTACACCAACTCTCTATGTGATTCAACAAGGAAATACAATTCACCAATGCTTTAACAAGGAAACATAATTTCCAACAAGTTACATGACAACATGGTTTACTCACACACAGGTGTACTCATTCCTAGTTCTTAAAACTTTTTCACTTTTCAAGTTCAGTTTCCAATTTTGCATATGGGCATTGACTACTACATTTTTATTTCAATATTACTTGGGGTAAGTTGCACATTTAGAGCCAACTCCCAAAGACACAATGTCTTGTACACACTCAAGTATATATTTGTCATTTTAATATAGTATCTGTATTGCATTTCAAAAGTAGAATAAACAATGTCACTTTCATCACCATAATGACTTGTGTGCACATATATGTCTCATATTCTTCATTCTCTCACATCCACATGCTTGTTATGAGTCTGACCCTCCCATTTTGTTGTCAACGATCTACAAAAACATCTTAATCTATGTCAAACCAACTAAATATCTTCTTCAAACATCTATAGATCATCACATCCACATTCTTGTCTCTTAGACACTAACATTAGGCTCAGACAATTTCATCGATGAAATTGACGTTACCGACCTTCCCCTAGCAATGGCTATTTTTCAAATCTAAATCATTCATATGGATTGGCCCATTTTTCTAGTGTGTCAATGGCATGAAAAATTATCCAAATGGATTCTTATAACAAATCAAACCCATACTTGTTACTCACTTGGAACTTATCTATCAAACATCAATACACTACTGCACATTGAACAAATCTATGTTATTCTTCCCAAATTACAAATCACTCACTAGCAGAAATCATCAACCAAGTCTAAAATGCATTAAACCAAGTGAATAACGAATATTGTTAAGGATTAAAAGTCATATTCTAGGTGCATTCATATAGTAAAAGAGCACAATTGCACATTCACATTAAGGGGAAGAACTGTGTGTAGCTCAACTTCCCTCCTTGAAATATTGGATATGGAGGAAGTTATCAATCATCTATTGAGGTGTTTGGAATCTAACCCATTACACTTCCCAAGTTTTAATAGGTTTCTACCCTTCACAAGTGAACCTAGGGTTTCGAGAAGAATGACACGATATTTGGATTTGCACACACAGTCAGATATCATGATCACATATAAAGAGATATTTCAAGAAGGTGCAACTGAATCTATGGTCACAGAGTTCCAAAATAGCTTACGAGAGTCACATCAACTACAATCAGCAACTGTTTTGCCCCAATATAATGTTAGTGACCTTGTGCATACAAACAATCAATACCATATCCAAGCAACTCTTAATTCTGCTTCCAGCACCTTTCCACTATTAAAAGTCAATCATAGTTAGACAATGAACCAAATAAGCTAAGTACCTTGATCCTTTTAATACTTTCTATATTTAGCACATGCCACTTGTTAAATAAGTTTTAGTGTTTTAAATTCAAAGATATGCTTGATTGTCATATTCTACAATCTAATTTTTTTTATATACGAGGTAAAAGTGGGTTTTTGAAAGGTCTCAAACCCTTATGCATCCTTCAAAGAAAAGATCAGGCCAAAAAATCCAAACAAAAAAAAATAGATAGCTGTGTACAGGGCCCCACTGAGAAAAGGCAAAAAACCAACAACAAAAATACTAGCTACAACAAACTAGCATTGAAGATATTTTTATTTGCTTCCTATTCTTAGACAAAAACTTAAGGTGGTCTTCAACAATTTCTAGCTCCAAGTCCTTGTCCTCTATGTGCTTTCTTTTAACTAACTTGTTTATTCTCTTACTTTCTAATCTTATTATGACTCTCTTTCATCTTTTTATCCCCTCTTAAAACATAGTGATGCTTACAACACTATTTTGATAATATATTTACTTAGATGCAACACCTTCCTTAAAGCCTCATTTAGAGACCTTTTTTCATTGTCCATTTGGTCCAATTTCTCCTTTAAATGTGACACTTCATTCTTCAATTAACTTACACTAGTTGTCATTGATCAAAGTTCTTAATTGAAGGGGATCCTCATATGGGTTGGGGTTGGTCTCCGTTAATTTGTTTATGTAGCAACTCAACTTTTGTTGTTCGTCTCTCATTTTCTATCATGAACCATTTCATCATGCAATGGCGTAGGTGGGATTCCTTCTCCAACATGTTGATCCTTTCCTTTAGGTTTCTTATAAGACACTTGCGCTTTGTTCTCCTTAAGCCTCATCTCCCCTTCCTCTTTGTCTAGCATTTCATCATGTTTGATGATTCTTCACTTCCTCTACATCGACATTTCCTTGCAACTGCACTTTCCTTTCCTTTTGGGATAAATTAGATTTGAAAATATATAACTTAGTTAGGTCTTTCCCTGAATCATCTCTAGGGGCCTCAACAACTATCAAATTAACAATAAAACAATCCTTCCTCAGAATCGTGCACTTATTTATCTTTTTTGCCTCTATTTCCTTCTCAAAGGCTTCCTTCCTCTCAATCAGAATTTTAATGATGACATATTTGCACAACATAACCTCCTTCCTTAAGGCAGTTAAAGTAGGTTCAATGGGTTCTAAAATAAGTGGTCATGTGTCCATTAAGGTAACCTTCGACACTGTGTCGAGTATATAATATTGGGATTTAGCATCTTCGACTAACAAAAATATTAAGGCTTGATGTAGGGGAACATCAACCTTTCCCAATTGGACATCAATGTCAAAGTTCAACAGAGAATAATAAATAGAAAGGATTATTTACCATTTTTTTGGGACATAAACGGCTGAGTAAAATGAAATGGTACAAAAATGTACATTTAAATCTTCCCTCCAATGTCACATACTTCATTATTTATAATAATACTTTGCTCTAAAGCCCTTGAAAAGATTTTGTCAAGTTCCCGATTTGAAATTTGATTAGTTTTTCCCTACTTCTAAGAAAGGTCTTCATATCTTCTCCCTAGAAACTTTTTGATTTATAGAATCCCCTTTTTTACTTATTTTATTCTAATTTGAATTGTATAACCATTGAAAACTATATACATAACAAATAACAAAGACATTGAATGCCAAGTCCTTACCAAATGTTTTTAAAATGTAAATATGAAATGAATCAGTTTTAAGATTCAATAAATTGGTACAAAAATAACATTGTTTTTAGCATTGCACAAAACATGGTAGACTTCTCAAATAAAAAAAAGCTTCTTACATTTTAATCAAATTATATTACAAGATTTATTTTAATCACTACATCATCATCTCTCGTGTACCCACCTTACTATTTTTAAATAGTGGAATTTTTATATAAGCAAGCCCACAATTGTCTTAGCTCTATTGCCTTTTCATACACTATTGTATCTATAATTACATTATATTGTTTTGTTAAGAGAATGTTGTTCTTTTTTGGTTTTCATGTGACCTAGAGTAATCGCCTCGTAAAATGTTATATTGTGAGATTATAATTAAGTTTGATGCTTGGAATTAAACAGAAAATTCTGCACCAATCATGTAGATTAAGACTGAAAGTTGAGTATTTTATGCAATTTTTTAGTGCAACATATATCTATTGAGACTCTAGATCATTATTGTGATTGATAAATTGAAGATGCAGATGGAGAAGTCGGGGCGGATAAGGTTTTTATGAAATACAGGCTTGAGGGTGATCGGGTCATGGAAGTAGCCGAATATGCTTTTAATGAGGGGTTGTTGGAGGCCTTGAAGCTTCAATATATTTAAAAGTTTGAATTTTTTTTTTTTTTTAAATTGTTTGATATTATTTTATAATATTTTTTAATTATATTATATTATCAAATGTTATTATTATTTACATTTTGATTTAAATATACATTTTAATGAAAGGACAAATGTGACATTTCATTTAAGTGTTTTAATGTATTAGTAATTTATTTTTATTTTAAATTATTAGTTTAATAAATATATGAATTTTTTTTATTTTTTTTTTGAATTTGTACTTTAATAAATATATATTTAAATAAAAGGGATAAATGTGATATTTTATTTAAAGTCTTTTAATGTGTTAGTATTTTTATTTTTTTAAAAGCGATTTACTATCTTAATAAATATTAAAAAAATAAATATAGAAAAAAATTCATTGACTCAAAACTGAGATTTTCATTTTCTAAAATATTAGAAGTTAAAAATTATTTAAATTTGATATTTTAAAATTTATTATTCAATTTTATATAAAAAGATATGGTTTTACATTGATTGAAAAAGTTGTGTTCTAATTGTATATTAATATTAAAGTTAATTGAAGACTAGATATTCCTTTTAGATAAATAATAAAATAATATTATATACTAATATTAAAAGCAATAGGTAAAACCACTATTTATTAAATTAATTTCTTAATGAAAAAACTGTATTTTTAATATGAAATAAAAAAAGCCAATTATATTTATTAGGTTGTTTATTGCATAATTAATCTCATTCATTTTTGAATGTATGGGAAGGAAATAGAAAGCCATGTTTCATTGATGTAATATTTATAATAAAATTAATTATTTTCTGCGAAAAAAAAATGATGTTTTTTATTCTATTTTAATAATTTGTTTTGTAAACATTTCAAAGTTTATTTATTTGTTTTGATTGCCTCTGAAGATTTTTATTTTCTAAAATGTTATAAAAATTAAAAAATACTAAATTTGATGTTTAAAAACTTACATTTCAATTTTATATGAAAATTCATGTTTTTGTATTGATTGAAAAAGTTGTTTCTAATGTTAAAATCTATTAAAGACTATAGATATATTTTCTCATAAATAGTAAATTAATATTATAAAATATTATTAAAAACAAAATAAAAATTTAACTATTATTTCTTAAACTATATATATTTTTTTAAATGTATTTCTAATGTGAAGTAAAAAAAGTCAATATTATTTATTGGGTTATTTACTACATAATTAATGTCATTGACTTCAAATGTATTGTAGGGAAATAAGAGGCCATGCCTAATTAATATATTATTCACAATAGGACAAATGTATCATCACGGAATATGAGGCCATGCCTCATTAATGTAATATTCATAATATAATTAATTATTTCTTACCAGTGAAAGAATAAAGATAGTGATTTTTCATTTCATTTTAACAATCTATTTATAAACATTTCGAAGTTTATTTATTTGTTTTGATTTCTAATAGACATTGATTCTTTGTTTCCCTGTTTTTATGGTTGTCATTAACAACAATTGCAATTCACATACAAGCTTGTAAATAGTAATCCCTTGTTTTGAATCTCAAATCATATTATGCATCCGCATTTGGCATAACAACATTGATTATAGTATTGTTCGTGTTGGTGATGTCATGAGGCATTTAAGAAAATATTTATTGATATTTCAAGTGCAAAACAAGCCCCTTTACTAAGAAATAGGTGTAGAAATTTATCTCACAAGCCTTTTGTGGGGTAAAGGGCGTAGGAGTGGAGTTTAATTTATCAAGGCATATCACAATTCAAAGATTTTTCAAATTGCACATGTGATTTTTATTTACTTTATGCTCATAATTATTTGAGGGCACACCCTGATATAATTGTGTAAGGTATATTGCACCCCCTCTATTACACGTACCTCTTGACACTTTGTAGTAAATTGGATTCACTGTAAGGAAGAATCTGAATCTTGATATAAGTATAAATCGCTATTGTGGTCTCTCTTTTGAAACTTGAATCACAAATTTTGGCTTTGGCTTAGGCATTGGTGTCCTTATTGTAGTATTTACTGACATTGCGAATGCAAAACAAGATCCCTTTCTCGGGAATAGGCGTAAAGATTGATCTCACAAGCCTTATTGCAAACTAAAGACCTTGAAAGTGAAGTTCAATTTCCATGGTACAGATATTGGATGCTTCCTCTTCTCCAAAACAAACATTGCACAAGTTAGCCCCTTGAAATATGCATATGCAATTCCATTAGTCAACGCCAATTTCTGACTATGCTTAAACTTTATTATAATTGCATTCAAAATCTATAATCTCTTTGTTTTGATACCTTAGTTTTGTCCACTGGTAAAGTACTTGGTAAAACACAGAAGAAGACTTTTAAATGCATCAATAACATCTAAATTGGTATAGAGGGAAAAAAATCGTGTGTCTGCATTGATAAAGAGCACTAATCACCAATACATAATTGTCCAGAATCTACTCACAACTTACTTTTAGCTATTCAAAAAAACTGAGTCAACTAAAAAAATACGTATTTTATTTCTAATTTTGGATTTGTTTTGGTTTTCAAAAGAAAAGAAAAAAAGAATAATAAAATATAAAAGTATAAAATTGAATAACTAAGTAATTAAAAATTATTTTACTTAGATCTCTTATTTGTTTATTATTGCATTTTAGATTATTATCTATTGGTATATTGGTATGTTGCATGTGTTGTATGGGTTTTTAGAATTATGTAGTATGCAATAAAACTAGTTTTAATGCTTTGAAGCTCTACTTTTTCTTAATAAAAACAAAAAAAACTTTTACTATATTACATTCACCATAATATGAAAATACATTTCAAAATTATCAGAATTAGATTACATGCTTATTCAAGAATTAAAAACCATGCAATTATGCAATGCATGTTTATTTTTAAAAAGGCCTTAAGCAATTTGTGGCATGCGGTGGTTTGCATGTTGCTTATTGAACAATACTTTTGCATTGTCCTAGAAATGATAAAAAGACAATGAGAAACCAAGGAACCAAATGCTTTAAAAATTTCAACAATGTCAAAACATGAAGACTCAAACTCAATAACTAGCTTTTCAAAAATTTACAAGGCTTTGAATCATGAAAATATTTTTAGAATCAAATAGTTGCCAACATGTTTTTTTAACACAATCCAAGTTTTATCATACTTTCATTACATGTATAATATGACATGAATTGGGATCATGGACTACTTCATAAGGCGTTTAAACAACAGTGACACAAATGTAATAAACTCATACGATCATCAATTGCACCATGAAGAAGTGCTATATGATTTACATGGCACAAGTGATTAGCGGAGCAAATGTCCTCCCATATGTGGTAGGGCACTTACTACTCCATGAAGATCATGAAAGTCTAGACAAAACCATGAAGAATATCAATATGGATGTTCATACCACGACCATCAAATTCTAACTATTATATGGTCACTGATATAGGGGCAAAGGGGTTTGGAGACCGGGTTAGAAATCACCTTGTTAACTCGATTTGGAATTGAAGTACCAATTTTTTGTAATTCCTTAACCACGATGGTACAATGTGAGTTCATGAGTTACAGTACTATGTGGCCTGGGAGAAAGGAAAATGATTAAAATATGGTTATGGTTGATTAAGAGGTCTCTAACTTTCTAGTTTTTGTTGAATTTTATACTCCCACTGCTTTTTGTATAATGAAGTGATGACAGTAGGCCCTACATAATTTGCCCAAGCTATCACAAAGATGTAAAAGTTGAAAAACAAACATGTTGTACAGACTCTCAACGTAAATATACATCAAGGTTTTCAATTGTGAAGTTTTATGCTTCGTGGTTTCTGCTTTCTTGGCTGAATGTGATAAATGGTTAAAATTGTATTCCTAGGGTATGTATGATGAACTTTATGGTAGTTATAGCTAGTCTAGTTGGGGGTTTAGGCGCATCTTTTTCCAACAATGGTCAAGTTGTGTCGAGTTCGGGCACGCAGTGCAACAATTGAGGCTTGCATGAGTTTTGTTCCTACCTCTGTGTGTCTCACTCAAATGGAGGTTGAATCGTGTCGAGTTGGAGTGAGTGGTGAAACAATTAAAAGTGGCATTATGGTGTACATTCTAACGAACTTATATGTCTTTATGTGCAATATTTGATGGACCCATGTGATTGGGTACTTCAAGTGAATATTGTCCTAGGAAATATGTATTTTTTACAAAAGGGAGGTGAGAGTTATATGCTCATTTGGATTAAGAGAAGTTGAAACTTATGATGTGCCGATGGACTTGTTTTGATGGTTTAACTACAAAGATTTTTGGTGTCACATATTCGACACGATATGGTGTCACTTAATTTGTATAAATGTTAACCTTTGTTGGCATTTTCATGACTCTTTAACGCTATTTTTGTTAGGCTACAACCCTCTTACTAAGTAATTTAACCAAAAAAAAAAGTGAATCGCTAATATCTCTTTAATAAAGACTTTCTTTTTTGAAACTCTCTTAATTCTTGTAACAATATTATATTTATTACTCTTACAAATCTATACCAATTCCATATAGACAAGTTAAAATTTATTATAACAAACTAGTTCTTAACAAATGATATGTTATCTCCTAAATTAACCCCTCAATATAAATTAAACAAATAAAAATAAAAATATCATTA
This sequence comes from Torreya grandis, assembly GCA_037957365.1. Taxonomy (NCBI): domain Eukaryota; kingdom Viridiplantae; phylum Streptophyta; class Pinopsida; order Cupressales; family Taxaceae; genus Torreya; species Torreya grandis. The sequence continues at coordinate 712,401 of JARHVA010006107.1, read as the reverse complement.
ATATAATGATTATTCATAAAAGTTATTTTATAATAACAAAAAAAATATACTTAAAAAAATAGAAAACACTAATTTTTAATAATTTTTAACCACTAAATCACAACCATTAAATGATCACTTTTCCTTAAATAATGAATCATTTAACATATTGCTTATTGACTTTTATAAAAAACTATTAATTATTAGCCTTTATGAACAACTTAAGCCCAAACCCCTATCTCTATAACAATTTTGAGTATGCTTACTAATATCAACTGCTTCCCTGAAACATCTTTTGAAAGTATTTCTGCACAAATTACAAACTTGACAATGGTGTTTAAGAAGAATAGCTACAACGGAAAGCTAATTAATATAGCGCTCAAGTACTAAAGGTATAAGAAAAATTATGTGAAGAACATATTTCGATGAACATTCTGTTTGAGAAGTAATCAAAAATTATTATAATCGAAAAGTTCAATAAAAAACCTCCACATAATTTTTATGAGAAAACTTTTTGTTTTTTTGTTTTGTAAATATAAACCAAGTTGGATTGTGTGAAGGTTTGAGGAACTTACAAAGAAGGATCCGGTGGAGTCGAGGATACCAGATCCAGCCGATGCAAAATTCACCCCATGCTCAATGTCATCTCCCGCACGCACATACGGAGGCGGACACGGTAAACCCAGCGAGGCAGCTGCAAAAAAACATGGCCATTGCCTAAGACTAACAGAAAACATTCGTATGATATAAAAAGAATGGTGCAGTTGCATTACCAATGATGTCAGTGGTGATTGCACCGTTGGAAAACCTGCCGGGTGAGGCGTTGTTGTGGAAGTCGTTTCCATACGGCGGAGAGGGGGCTCTCGCATATGTGGCCAACTCATTGTTATTCCCTGTGTCCAACAGCGAGTCTCCAAACACGAATAACGCAGGCACCTGTGCTGCCCCTTCCGCGCCACACACCCCTGCCACTACCACTACTACTACCTCTATCGTCAGCCATATTGTGCCCCTCCACCACCCCGCCATTGCACTGCACAAGCAAGCAAACTATCCGCCTATGTTACGCTCCACCCTTTATTATGACTGCTTTCCAGCTCTCTGGTTTTCCTCTTCCCCATTAATTGAAAAACAATGACGGGAAACTGGAGGCACTTTCTCCGACGTCCGCATTAAATGACTGCTCAAGGGGTGCTTTTGGAAATGAAGAGATTCCACACATCTGCACTTGTATTTAATTGGAAACTGGGAAAAGCACTTCCATATCGACTCTTTTCTAAGCCAGCGTCTGTACTTATTTCAATGCACCAAAATTTCACCTAATACCTCTTGATATGTCCATATGATATATACTTTCTGTCAAATCTGTCATTATATAACAATTAATAATCCCTAATAAGCCAGATAAGTAATAATCCCTAATAAGCCAGACCATATCCAGCTGCAATTTAAGTTTGTAGGTGTTTCAAAGTTAAAACAGTGAAAGAATGCTCCGACCTGACATCAACAACAGCGCACTCAATAGCAGTCATAATCCTGGATATACGGATGTATAATGAATTCAATTGTACATGTTCAGGCTGCCATGACACGACGTATGCTCTTTTTCAAGCTTTAATGAATTGGTCGAGAACATGAATAATAATAATAATATAGTTTTTAAGGTCCACGATGGGAGGTTATTGTTACTGTGCTACAAATATGAGGCGTGCAATCCCTATCCCCTGCAGGATTTTACCTTGTGACCTCCTTTCCAGGGGCACATGTTCTTTACCATTAGGCCGGAATGCACTTAAAGATCGAAGGCTCTCCTAGTCCCATCTTTCCTTTTAGTTGTGGTTGGGGATTTCCGCTGTATTTACTCTTAAGTAGTTGAGGGGTCTAATGATTGTGATTGTCGCTGTGGTTTTTTTTAATTTTTATTTTTTAAATATTAAGACACATTTAATTAATAGTTGTTTTATTGATGTAAGGAATTTTGGAACATCTCATCTTTATATTTTATAAGCAATTTTTAGTGTGAAATAGTTGAGAAATATTTAAAAATAAAATAAAAACTATAAATATATATATATATATATATATATATATATATATATATATATATAAAATATATTTTTATAGTTTTTATTTCATTTTTTAATACTTCTCAACTATTTCACACTAAAAATTGCTTATAAAATATAAATATATAAAATGAGAATTTATATTTATTGTAAATGATGTGGAAGAGGTATTATATTCTTGTTTCCTTTGCTTTTTTTAGATGTACATATTTATTATCTTTCATTTTTGTGTAGTGGTCAAATGAAAATGAAGGGTTGATAAACAGGGCGTGCAGTGAGTGCACTCTCAATATGGGAGTGAACTTTAACCCTTGACGATCAATATTAACAATATCTATTGTTACTTTATTGAGAGTCATTCCTTACACTTTATGTATTGTTAGAGCCCCACCCGTGTAATAGGAGGAATTAGAATATGCATTGGATTGCAAACATCCCATGGGGCACCAGAGTATTTTTTAATGGAAACAACTATGTAAATGGAGAAGGAAGGTGGATTTGAATTTGTGTGGTAGACAATGTGGACTATCTCCCCAATGGCTCCATTAACAAAACATGTTGCCACCCAAAGGTTAGATGTCAACATAATTTTTTGCCCTTTACATAGAAGCACAGTTTGCTCGCACTGAGTGTCATGGGTCAGTGTCCCCTGTTGTTTGTTATGTTTTGGTTTACAAATTGCTATTGGAATGTTTAATGATTTTAGCATTTGTGTATTGTGTATTGTTGTCAATATGTTGGTTGCATACAAATGTGTTGACACTTTGAAATCTTCTTGTTATTTTTCTTATATGAATGGTGATGTTTTGGACATGAGCATATTCCAGCCTTCTTTTGTTGGGTTTGCATTTCTAATGTTGGTCAACAAATTTTTGAACAATAGCTGATTTGTTGTGCATCTCTGTGGACGAAAATTTATGTGTAGTGTTACCACTGTGTCGAATCCCTGCCAAAGGGTGTGGCCAAATGACTTTCATGTATACATTGACATGTCATTTACGGTCAAAATCTGTCCTAGATCACCAACAAATATAATCGATCAACTTGCAAACGCTTGTTGTTATGTTGAGGAAATGCCTCATGCAATCAACTATCTATAAGGTTGAGCATCTTTGGCCCTATGAAGCTCATTTCATCAATGAGCACATATTCAATGTGTTTCATTTCTTCTAGAAAAATTGTTAGTGTTTGTCCCTTAAATTCCTTCATGTTGTGGATAGGAATGTGAAGACTTGAATGTATAGTTGAAGCATTTATATTAAACGTTACGACATTAGTTAGAGTGAGGAGAAGAAGGGGAGAACTCGATCTCCCTACAAGTCCATTCAGACTACGTTTGATGCAGCCAATCAAGTAAGATTTACCCGTACTTGTTGTTCTTTGTATACTCATCTTGAGTAGTGGATCCTTTTTTGAGGGGGGGCATGTTGTAAAATAATGTTGAAGGCTATATCTTGGTTTTCAGATAGCTCATTTGGTAGTGGTTCACTTGTGTAATCTGCATATATATTGTGGGTGACTATGTGTTGAGAATCTATAAAATGTGGTGGTGTTGTGTCTAGGCCCAAGTAACACCTCAAAATGATGCCAATTGTGGTTAGTTTTGAAGTCACAGAGCCCAACATGTTGATGTTGGCTATGATATTGTCACCTGATGGGTGCATGTAGGACGATAGTTCCCACTCATGTATTTCCACCTCCATATGTACATCTTCTTGAGTTTCACTAGCATCACTGATTGAGTCAGCATTGTTATGTTCTTCTATAGAGATCCACTCTATATGCCATGGAGCATACAAACCCTTGATTTGTTCCTAATGTGCAATAATGCCATATGTAGTTAAACCAATGTCCACTGCAATGTTGTGGAATGGTTTGTATAGCATGAGCTCTGACCAACAGAAAGCTCATAAGATGGAAAACCAATAGGAGATATAATAGAGAAACAAGGGAATCTGCGAACAATAGCCTAGATTGTTCTTTTTCTCCATTAATTAGTTTTTCTTTGATTATTGAAAGATCATGTTCGGGCAACCTCAATGAGTGACAATCTGTTAAGTTGTGGAGCTAAAAGCTTCATTGATGCAGACATGGAGGAGGGTGCAGAAGGGTTGCTGAGTGCCACGGACACCGGCGTCGATCAGGCCAATCGACGTCGGCAGGAAGGATGCAGGAAGCAACCGGCGTCGGTCAGAATCGGCCGGCGTCGGCGACCCCCAGGCGGACAGGGACCGGCGTCGGTCCCCTGTGTGGTTCGACTGCGAGTTAATTACGGGCAGTTGGTTGACGAACCAAGTGTTTGCATGCTTAGTGCTAATTATAGACTGAGAGTTGCGGATCTAATTATTGTACTAGGTGTCTAATTATTGTTTGGAAGAGATCTATATAATAGACTCATGGTTGTATTGTAAAAGTGTAGCTAGGGAGTAAGAGAGCATAATTATAAGCTCCTTCGGTGTGTGAGGTAGAGCAATGGTGCGTTCCTCCTAGTGCCATAGTACCAAGGTGGGTGCTGGATTGGAGAATCAGCAGGGTTCTTCAGGAGTGTATGATCTTAGTCATCAGGTGAGCATGGCTTCTATAGGAGATCTACATGGTGAGTAAGATCATTGATATGCAGGTGTATGTGTGTGCAAGGTCAAGGTTCACAGGTGTGCAGAACCAGCTTGATCTGTAGTTTGAAGATCGATAGGACAGCAACACAATAGGGAGCAGTATCAGGAGAGATCTACTTGGAGTACAGTGTGTACTTGTGGAGTGCATGGAGCACTTGTGGAGTGCGTGGAGCACAGGTGTAAGGTGAACACCAACTTAGTGTATGAGTTGGGTGTTGGGACCTAGTAGAGAGAGCTTTGAGGAGAGAATTACTGTTCACTTGAGGTGTGGGAAACTTCTGAAGAGGTGGTGGAGAAGAAGTGGCATCTTCTTTATTGTATTCTTTTCTGTATGAGTATTAATACAAGTTGTGTATTGTCTCTCATATCTTGTGTTATTTCTGGATTCTAGTTACTTGTTGATTCTGGTTATTTCTGCATATTAAGTTGCTTGAATTTGGTAATCAATTGTGTGCTTCCGGGTTGGTCTTATTTCCAACACAATCTATCTATAAAATAAGGATGATTTATATATGCATCAATGAAAGATGGTAGTTTTATTTTGTCAGATGTGATCTTAGAAACACGCTTGAATATTTATTTCCAATAGACAAGGTAACGGATGTTCTTCTACAAACCATTAAAGGTAATTCTTGTAGTATGTGGCATGTCTCTTGTGCACTTATGTCACAATCAATAATAGTTTCTATGAGAAACTTGTTGTATGCAACCATCGTTAAGCAGTCAATTGATACTAAAGCTGATATTCAAATTAGTTTATGGTGGTAGCTTTTGAACTTCATTTCAACTTTAGAAGCATACTTTGTTATATACTTAAGCACGACATGGCGAAAGATAACTGGTTGCCAATCAACATTTGCACACCATATTGAAAGCATGCTTGAGTTCACTCTTTCATCATTACGTATTGGAAAGTATGTTTTTCAACGTTTGACGTCAATAAACATGGTTGACATCTCTTACAATGGCCACGATACTTTGTGTAAACACTCAATTTTAGCCACTTTCATGCCTAAACCAGAATTCAAATCAATTTCTAGCAAACAATGCAATTTAAGCCTATAAATCACTTTAAAAATTGCCCAAATTCTTTTATGTAAGGGATTTAATTGATTAGAAACGTAGTGAGACTCACTTATTTAGGGTATTACCCTTTATGCAGCAATAACCTAGCTTAGATTCAACCCTCATCAAATTACGACCTAGTAATTTGACATTCTTGCCCTGTTGAGCTATTAATGTAAAACATTTAAAATAATTAATAAAAGCCAAAAAACATTAAGCAAGATTTATTAAAAAGCAAATCTCACTTAACTTGCGTAAGTAAAAATTGTAAGTTGAATTAGTGAATTACATTTATCTAAAAAAGAATTTTTTAACATTTAGGTAGTTGGTGCATCTACATATGGTTGTGCCTCTACCTACACCTACCTATACCTCTATTATCATGGTGGTGGTCATGGTGGTAGATGCAAACCTTGCTACGACACAACCATAACTTCCTCTACCTCTCCCTCATTTGTTTGTGCCTCTCACTATTATCATCAGCATCATACCCAAGGTCTCAACTAACATGGTCATATCATTGGCACATCCACAAGCGATCCTTCACCTCCACTACCTTAACACTCCCTCACATGTCGTGCCGAAAATTTGGACACTACTATAGGCACCATAGGGGGTGACAACCCAAACTAACCTGGTAAATAAATAATAGGATGTGGCTCCACCCATCATGTATAATGAGCTATAATCCATGCATGGCCCTATCCCTAAAAATTACTTGTCCATGATAGCTAGGTATCTACAGTACCCACATAAGGCTACAAAATAATCTTTCCTTGGGTAATCATCTATAAAGCTAGGACATATGACATAGCCCATAGTAAATGATCATATCTCCATTTTAATATACAAGGTAAAGTACCATCTATCACATGTGGAAATCCAATAGGCTAATACATTAGAAACCTCTCATATATCAAACTACTCAAAAAATCATAGGGCCTATAGTCATCCACCCTCGTGATAAGATACTATAAATATCATGCACTAACTACACCCAGATCACCGTTCTTATATCATACATCATATCCTACTCCAATATAGATTGGCATAAGGCAACCACAAATAGTGGAAACTTCCCATCCAACTTATGATAGATCGCACGAGCTATCACAAGACCAATAAAGGCCTTCTAGATATCTGAAATGGTTGGTGCATAGATGTTAAATATGCAAACTCACAAACAATCAAAATTTCTCTATGAAATAGTCACCCATAAGGCTAAGGATCATCTCTCACCATCCATCTCAGGAGTATCACAAATGAAGTCTCCCTATAATAAGAATCCATAATATATCATGGACATTATCTAGGGTGATACCCACCTCACTGTTATCCCTATCCACCACCCATCTAAAGGTGTTGATTAGTCATTTCCATGTCCCTAAGAACATGGTGACTAAATCAACACTTAATGGAATGCACCACATCTGTATAATGACCCCAAAGCCTCACATTGTTGGTTGTGCTTGATCTACCACTATAAATCTATCTAACAAATCAAGTAACTAAATTGTGTCCACCAATCTCTAGGGCCTCCATTATCTCTACAAAATATCAAACAACAAAGCACGTATCGGTTCTTTATAGTAAATCATAATCAATTACATTACTAAAAAAAAAATACATGCATTTAAATCTAGCTTAATTACTTCATCAACCTATATTATCTCTTTTTCAATAAATTCTACTATGTTGGCCGCATAACTAACTATGTGGGTTAGGGATATATTTTCTACTATGTCAACCATGTATCTAACTACATCAGCCACTATTAACTTGTAATTACATCAACCACTTAGTATTAAGTCAGCCAGCTAATCGTACTACATCGACCACTTGATATGAAGTTGGCTAGCTAATCCTACTACATCGACCACTTGATACAAGTTGGTTAGCTAACCCTATTACATCGACCACTTATTACAAAATTAGCCACTAAATAAATGCAGACGGCCATTTCTTATATGTAGTCGACCACCTAAATAACTTATGAGATCAACCATGATATATGAATTCGGTCACCTAAACAAGATTACACTAGATTGGCCAACATATACGTAGTTAGCCATTTGACAATTAACTAGATCAATCAACATATACATAATCAACCACTAAATCAACCTACTAATTTAAAATTATGTTGGCCTGGCTGATCCCATTACTTTTCAACAATGATTTTTAACTAACTCATCATTAATTCCCTAGACATAATTTTTTTATATTTGGCCCTTACCCATTTTCACCATAATTCCTACTCTATCTCAAAAACAAAATGGGGCAAAATCCACTACACGAATTTGCCCTACCACCTAATTTTCCAAATTTAATTCCTTTACAACTAAAAATCATAAAATATTTATTTAATACACCCCATACCTGGACTAGGCTCGCATCAGTTGTAATACATCCTCCTCTTCATTCTTCTTGCATTAGTGTCATCATCTCGCTCATCACTCCTCTAGGTCACATAGAGATCTTGTTTCTTGAAATAGTAAATTTGTAAATGAATAGTTAAAATTCTATGATATATTCAAAATTTACAAATTCTTTCTCTAATAATAATTTTCTGAAAATTTTCTTCTTTTGTTCATAATTATGCTTCTACAAGTTCTTTTTACAAATTGCAATAAGTTTTGGAATCCTATAAATGTAGAGAATATTTCTATATATACCCCATATTTTTATAATTTATTTTTATTTTTATCTTATTTTTTAGGTCCACCTAGTGTTTTGCACATTGGATGCCTCTTCCACTTGCTTCTCGTGAATCCCTTATTTCACAACAATTAGTTAAGTGAAGGTATGCATTTTTAAACTATTTACTTTCAATTGTTTTTTCTTTTCACTACAATTTATTAGCTCAATTATTGGGCATTGTTATGTTCTTTATTAAAGCACCATCCCATGATATGTGCTTATCTTGGGGTGGGGCATATATATACACACAATATTTTAAAACTTTATCATTTACTAATGCTTTCTCTCTTCCAGGAACCTATCAAGTTTCAATCTCTCTGAGTGCACACCATAAAGGGTGCATCGAGAAAGGGGTGGGCAAAATTTTTATGCTTTACAATATTATTGGTCCGTATACCATTACCTAAAACCACTACAAGTCACTTTTATATAATTCTTTAAGCAATTAAAACCCATTTATCCACTCCTCTAAGCAACTCCCCTTCCAAAATAGCCCTTGACTAAACAACATCATTTTTCCTACTATATCAACCATGTCGATCTTATTGGAGATTCAACACACATTATGGAACTAAGTCACCATAACCAACCTAGTTCTAGACCTAATGGCTACCTTTTCTACCTAACAAAATGGATTCGGTTGATCATGTTAGCTAAACTTTTGAGAGGGTGTAGGGTCAATCCTTGGATATAAATACCTTCTTCACTTTAACCCAATAAAGAGGAACATTTATTTCACATATTACAACTAAAAATTCTACCAATTCTATACTTGAGGAGTAATTTGTTAGGGTTTTGCCTCGAAAAGAATAAGCTTATCTTATGGAAAATTCTTGGATGTAAAGTAGGAGTCTTTTAACCTAGAGTTGATTTTTATAGTGTGATCCTTACAAAGCCACAACAACCTCTTGAAAATCAACATTGTCCAAAGGAGAGATTGAGGCACAACAAGTTTTTCCAAAGGTAAGTATCCCTAACTTTCACTCTTTCATTTGGTAGATAGATATTGCACAAAGTAACAGGTTAAAATGTTTTACTCCTTACTTAGTTTACCTATATATTGACTAAAGTAGAGTTCTCTTTTCTTGTTATATGTTGTGTGTTGTTAACTATCTCCCTTTGTTCCATAATGTTTAGTGAGCACTAGATTAGATTTATTTTATGTATTATATGCCTAGCTAGGGATATTGCATTATACCATTTATCTAGAGGCTTTAGAATCCTCTCATTTGGTATTGTGTAGTAAGAGATCCCTTGGTTATGTTTAATGGATCTAAATTGGTCATGTCATGATATAAATATATATTTAATGAATTATTGGTAATATTACCTTCTTTGAGCTTAGAATTCACTAAGCAGGATAAGTTACAGATCCATACCAATTCATTACATATAGAGACCTCCTACCCCAGTCTACTACCCTACCACACTCCAATAGACCTAGGCTCTATCATGATGCCAACTGTGGAGTTTGAGATTCAACTAAGGCATGAGATATGCCAAATATAGATCATGTATTTTGGTGTGATCTGATTTTTAAGATTATATTTTCCTTTTAATCATTGCCATTTATTACTTTTATGATTTGGATTTTAACTCTTTTGGTTTTTTCTATTCTTCTTCCTTATATATTTGAAGAACCAATCATGAGTGAAATAGGTGACAAAAATAAGAGAGTTAAAGCTTAGTCACTAAAGAAAAGGACCTAAAGATCATGGTGTCTAATGACTCATAGACTTTCCCACAAATAAGTGTGAAATCAAAAAACTAACCTATGTGTGCCTCAAATGAAAGGAAATATGGGGATCGTGAGAGATCCGTCCATGTTATAAGTGATACAATGATAAATATGCTCTTAGATGACCACAAGGAAGTAAACAGTGATATGAAAGGGAAAGGGTTATTCTATGATAGTAATGTCACTAGGGAAGTTATACTAACCTACAAGGGATCTAAAATGAAATTAGTAGTCATCTCAAAAGAGGGGAAAAATAAATGGTCATCCCAAAAGCGGGGGAAAGAAAATAACGCCTAAAGAATCATAAATAGACTAAGGGAAAGAATGACATAAAACATAATAAAATGAAAATCAATGAAAAACTCGAGGGTGCTACCTAGGAACCAAAAAGAAAATAAATGTCGAATGTGATTTGATATAAAATCAATGAACCAAAAAAAGAAACAATGGTACTAAAAATGATGCGAGAATACCAAAAAACCAAAAATAAAATAATGGTGTAATTAAAATGAAACTAAAGGGAATAAAATTCACCAAAAAAAGCAAACATGAGACAAACAATGAACAAAATCTATGCTAACATAAATATCAAATATGAGCATGTGAAATACAACCCTGTGTGTCTTGAAAGGTTTCTTGAAGTTGAATTTGTTTGTTACTATGAAATGTATTAGAAGAGTGAGCATTATAGGATACACCATAGGGTAATTTTATGTTGGGCTGGGCATCACAAGATGCCCCAAAGTCTAAAGTGATGTGTTCATGGGCATCACAATATGTTCCAACATGTGATATGGAGTGAGGTCAAATTGAAAAATTAGAATGAGTTGCATTGGCCTGGTAGGTGCATTTAGAGATAGGTAAATGTATTGATATATTGGATGTTAAGGATGTTGAAATTGACATAGGATGTGTATAATAGGTTTGAATATGTCCATAAGCTAAAGGAATACCATTTATGATGCGCTTTGGAGTAGGCATTTGAACTAAGGCCTCCTTAGGTTCGTTTGATGTAAAGGTTGAATTTTGACAAATGAAGCCACCTATTTGAAGTTGTTTATGTTAGCTATCTTTACTTTCTTAGTACAATAAGAAGGATCAATTATGGTTTAGACAACATTAGTGGATGGGGTTGAGTTATGGGGTAATTATTGTTGATCATTAGGTAGGCGACGTTGATGTGTTTGTGATTATTTACATTAAACTTATTAGGCTTGAATATAGTCTTGATAATATTATTGTGTAAGAGTATCAATATTGAAATGTAGACCAAGCAAGAAAGTAAGAAGGAATCAGTGACGATCATGACAAGTCTCATGAGAATGACCTATCGTATCATGCCACCAATAAAACTTATCAGGATTATACCATTTTGAATTTTTTTTGGAAGGATCAAAGTTCATGGGTTTAGAGGATGGCATTTTTTTCTTAAGTTCTTCTAGACTTAAGGGAGGATGGATTGGGCTAAAATTAGTTGAATTTTGATGCTCCCTTTTGAGGTTGGGGAGGCTTATATGAATAAATGCTATGATAAAATGATTAGAAATATTCCTTGTTAGTTGATTGAGGTGATTCAAATTGACTCATAATAAAGTCTTGCCTTTTGTCTTGGTCTAAGGCTTCTTCTAATTTTTTAGGGAAAAACATCTTGACTTTGTATTGAAGAAAATTTTAAGAGTGGTGTCAAATATTTAAAAAATATTATCATCACTCATGTCATGGTCTAATTTTTGAGCTAGATACTTCCATCATTTCATGAAAGGGCAAACCCATGTAGCTACTTAGAATTGATCAAATGGCCAACTTAATTTTAAGAAAGGTCATTATGTTGGAATTCCTTCAGTAGAGCATTGACTAGATCCTCTATTTATGTAATGTAATGTCTAGGAAGTTAATTGTACCATTAAAGTGCATCATTGACAAAGGTTTTATCTAGGAGCTTGGTGGTCGCAAAGGTGTTAGTTTAAACCCTTCCTTATAGAGTTTGCCAAAATATTTAAGAAATATAGTAAGGTACTTAGTTATATCATATGTAATAGTTGGAGAAATGTTTTCAATATCTATAAATACAATGAATAGAGCTAAAGGTTCATTTTGAATATGTTGAAACATTTTGTTATGCATGAGGGGTTGAGGGATGATATGCCCATTGACATATCTAAGAGGAAGAGGGATAAAATTATGATTTGATTAAGTCATAATGACTTGAGGTGGTTGACTATAAATTTGTAATATAAGAGATTATATTTGCATCATTCGATTACTGTGAGTGATTTGTATATTGGTCATTTGTTGAAGTATTTGATCAAGGAGTTGAGTAGTATCAATGGGAAGAGTAGGATTTTAGGGTTGAGGAGGATTACCAACATTGGTATCAAGAGGAGGAGTAGGGTGAGTGCCTTTAATCAAATTACATTATGTTAGCCTTGATGCAAAATTTAGGTTTAACGATGTTGTAATTGGTTTTGGATTAGGAAGACACGAAGGAAGGAATTCAATAGTTTCATCTGAAGTGATAATATAAGTGAGATTCTGATCTAAATAATTAATTATCAAGTGTTGACTAATTAAAAGTTAGAAAGAAAACAAAATTATGAAATAAAACTGGGTCGGCCACCTACTGAACTAAGTCCACCACCTACTAAACTAGGAAAAAAATAGGCCAGCATAAACTACATCCACATACTAAACTAAGTTGGCCACCTACTAAACTATGTCAAAAACAATACAAAAGAAATTAGGTTGGCCACCTAATAAAATGGAGAAACATTAGGCCAAAAAAACTAAGTCGACCACTTACTGAACTAAGTTAGCTACCTACTGAACTAATTTAGCCACCTACTGAAATAATTTATCCACTTATAGGAATAGTAATCTAAAATGCTACTAGGTCAACCAATACCTATAGGGTTGACCGGGTTGATCTAGTTGGTTTTTGGAAGGAAAAGTAATGGTCTAAAATTATACTAGTTTGACCAGGACATATAGGGTTGACAAGTCAATCTAGTTAGATTTCAAAAGGAAAAATAGTAATAAAAAATTATACTAGGTCAACCAGGACCTATAGGGTTATATGGGTTGAATTAGTTTATTGGAAGGGTAAATAAACACAAAACTTTGATATGTACTTGTTTTAACACACCATTTTTATGATCAAGTGGGTTCCATGTTTTAAAGAACCTATGTATGTCTAATCTGAAAGTTTGAAGATTACAAAACCTGTAGGGGTTAAGGTAATCAAGGTTTAATATAAATAACAAGGGTCATATCTATACATCTAAGCCTTATGAGTACATTGACACTCTATGTAATAGTATAAAGAAGTGTGATAGATGATTTAAGAAAGAGTAATAGTCTTGGTAAGATAAAATGAGCCTGATATGAGGATAAGTCTCATTGTTCTCTAAGTAAGCAATATAAGTGGATTTACAAGAGAGGATAAGATATAGTAGAGGCCACAGATAGATTACTATTAGTGGTGAATGGTTAATCAATCAAAGAACTCAAAGTCATTTTTTGAAAAAAAGCTGTTAAGGGTATGGGCCTTGTTTCATGAATTGGTGATAGACATTTTAGGAGATTTCCATCAAAATGTAATTGGGATAATTTAAAAAATATTTTTATGAAAAAACATGGGTGTAAGTTAAACTAAGTTGTTTAAATGAGGAGGTTCTCAAGTCGAGTATGGATAGAGAATCATACCTCAAAAATAATGAATTAATGTCTAATATTGAATACATCCATTCCAAAGAAGATATATTTTGGAAATATAATTCAAAGGATAATTGGTTAACTGAAGCAGATAAGAATGATTTTTTTTCCACAATCCAGTCAAATAAAATTAAAACTCAAAAATCATACAAAATTCACAGTGAAAAATCTCATTAGTAAGATTTTTCATATAATATGAACAATTATATTATTCCCATTATCACATGACTTTAAATCATCTAAAATTATAAAACCATCTAAAATTATCAAATGTGGATTAATGGTCAAACATTACACTTCCTTGTTGATATTGTAAGTCAAAAAACCCTCATTTCTCATAATTTAGTTTTACAATATAATAATAAAATCCATAACTTATACAATAAAAAACGTAATAGAATGTCAGGCGAATGCCATATAGGCACATATGCATCATCAATAATACATAGATTGCCATAAAGGCATACAAAAAATGTGTACATTGCCATATAGGCATATAAAAAAGTACATGATGTAAGTGTTGACCAAATTTGACTTTTAGGTCAAATTGGGGCATCCCTAGGTATAAACCTAACTTTTTTTTATGTTTTAGGGATCTAATACATATTTAAAAAGGTTTTTTATAGGTTAATAAATGTCATTTATGTTGTACTAGCCTTGCTCTTTAGTCATTTTAGTCTTTTTAGTCATTTTGGGTCATTTTGAGGTCAAAAAAGGTACACTTAATGACTTGTACAATTTTTTTGGGAAGTGTGAAGATTATAGAGGCTGATGTCATGATCCATGTGTCATATTAGTTCTTAAACAATTGTTTTTAATTGAAAAGTGGCAGGTCCCTCAGAAAAAGGGCAATTTTCTTAAAGAAATAGAAGAGTTTGGCACTTGTATGACCTCTTTGGGAAGTGTGCCATATGGAAAAAGGTTGTAATGTGACTCTTAACCTTCCTCGTGTTCATTTACACATTTGGAATGCTTTAGAAATGTCATTTCTGAGCTAAAACCATTCTACTCCTTTTTCACCCTTCTTGGCAAACAGAAGTGACCTGCAGGTTTGTACTTAATACAGTCAACATAAGATGTTTCAGAAAAAATGATCTTAGAGGTGTATTATAAACTCATTCATCTTCCATTTTATGTTTGGTTTCAGAGTAATGGTGGTTTGAGCTTTATGAACCATTTCTAATAAGTTGACATTTCAAATCTACCTACTAATTTATGTACCCTATAGGTTTTGCTTCATTTTGGGCAAATCCATACAATCCAGTTGGTTATGATAATTAAAAATGATGCTAGTTTCCTCCTTAAATGTCATTTATAATTTTTTTCATGTTTTAAGTTGATTTGATAGCTCAAATAACTCACCTTGCAGGAGGGGGTTGATTCCGAACTTGCATTCAAATTCCACCATTTGCAAAGGTCCTCTATCTCTACAAGAGATTTGAAATGATGTAGCATGGTGTTTCACTCAAATAAATGTTCATGGTAATACCATTAATTCAAGGTTTTAATATTCAAGGTGAACAATATTGAGTTTTATAGTCCATAGGCATGCATAGTCAGCTCTTTATCCAATTTTACCTGTAATCATGGTGAAGTACGTGCATGAGACCTACATAACATGTCCATAGAGATGTAATAAAGGTTTCAAGGCTTGGTGTTCATATTATAATCATGAGGTAGTAAATTAGAGTTTCCAAAGAATGTAAAAGGGCACTATAACAATCACATATAACCTTCACACAATCTATCATTGAAATGCGTATCTACAGGGGTTTAAAATGGAATACCACATTGAGTAGAAGTGTTGAAATCATGTTTTAATATATTCCTGATGATTAAACCCATTTGGAGGATTTATAAAGTATCTAGGTCTGCCATGAACTCAAAGCATACACATTGTACATACTCAGTCTACTGCCTGTATGTGAAATCTATACCTACATGTCATAACACAAATAAAGGGAGATACTGGTACTGAAATTGATAAGTGATGAACCTTATTTAGGGTCTGAATATGGTGAGAACATCATAACAGACCTAAGATGAGGTGTCAAATTATAAACTTGAAGTGGGAAAACCTTCCAAACATGAAATGACTGTGTTCAAGCCTTAAGTCTCTAAAAGAGCAAAACAAAGGTCTAGGGGTTTTTGTGAATAACATGTGACATGGTTACATGAGATGTTGATGCATTATAATGATCTTGGTTGGTAACCCATACATAGGAAAAAAACCTTGAAAATTTTGAATGGCAAAGAGATAATGGAGGATAGTTTTTAGAGGCCTAAAGTTGTCTACAAAACCACTAAAATCATGTAGTGATTACCTACAAGATTTTAGACTAGGGAGACTTTGCATCTAAAGTTATAGTATTGAACCTTGTTTTCATGATTGATAAGCTTTATATAGTTGGACGTATCAATTGTGGCCTAAGTATAATTTCAAGGAGTGATATATATATAGTGCTTTAAGACCTATAGACACATACAGGGGTCTCTTTACTTGAAAACTTACACCTACAACCAAAGGGGAGGCTCTCACATTATCATCAACAAGGACTCAAGCGTGAAACACACATTGCTATATATGAAATGATTCCAAGTGTGTCAATATATTTTAGGGATGATTTATACCCTTTCTAAAAGTGATCTTCATTTACAGATGACCCTCATTTGAAGTATGCACTTACAGTCACTGTAGATGTTTGTAAAAATAGTGATAAAAAATGTAATGTTTTGAGAGTGAGAAGTGTATAAAGGTGAAACCGATGGATGAAATAGGTACATTATGATCCTAAAAGACTCAAAGGAGGTTAATTACATTGTATTTGAGTTTAAAACATGAAAATTAACCTATGGAGGACCCCTATTTTGTAAAAGTCACAGTCTACTGTTGATTGAGATAAACAGTGAGCAAGATTAGGGTCCAAAGTGACAGTCTAAGCTCAAACAAAGTGTTTAATGGGTCCAAATAAATGTATATGGTAATGGAAACTTAAATAATAGTCTTTAATAAAATTTTCAACCTAAGATAATGAATAACACCTATAGGTAGGGTCTAATTGGCTTCAACACAATCATTTACGTATGACTGGTCTTATAAGCATTTCAACCTCTAATTGACGATCTAGCCAAGTCAGGTGAGTAAACAAGTTAAAATAAATTATCAGAGGAATAAAAAACCCAATGAATGTCTTGTTGCATTATTTTCAAATTCAAGGTATGCAGGACACCTGCAGGGCAGTACCTTAAAGAGACATTGTCAGAATGATAAAGCATAGTTTCAGAACTCAAGGTGTATGAAGGGTAAGTGAAATCCTAGAAAGATGAATGGATTTGAAATATATCCATAATTATTGGATAATTTTGAATGGACCCTATCATGTGAAAATAATCAAAGGAAGGAACCCTAAATCAACAAAATACATTCCATTCCTTGGACACTGCACACAGTCCTTACTCCAATAAGACTGTCTTGGAACTTGGAGCATTTAGGAGGTAAAAACACCAAACCAAGGGCTAACGTTTTGTGTATATTACCCTTAAAAATTTTATAAGACAATCAACCATCCATTTTTTTCTAGGGAAATAAATGAGTGCCCTCTGTTTTGTCTCAGATAGAGGGCACTCCCCTCATGTGCAACTAACAGTTTTTGGAGGAAAGTAAGTGATATGGTGAACCAAGGGTATAGGGACATTTCATGGAGTATATTATAGGATTAAATATACTTATATAAATTTGAGAAACCATGCATAGGAAGATGAAAACAAACAAGGTGCTTTGAATCCTCAAGGGTGTGAACAGACCCATGAGGGATAATTATGCCTAGAATTCAACCAAGAGGTCACCTTCAATTTTGGATATAAGTATGATTCATAATGTATTGGAACATTTTTTTTTGACTATATAAAATTGGTTAAAGCATATATTTTTTAGGGCAATCCATGATTAACCATTTTGGGCTTCAAGGACAAGTCAGGGCTACTAGGCATAACTAGGCCTAAAAGCCAAAGGGGAGACCAAATACATTTCTAGGTTATAGTGAGAATTCCAACCTATTGGATTATGTTTAAAAGGTTACCTTAGATTTTTAAAATCCTTTAACTTGTAGAGGAAACATTAGGAGATCCATTTTTGGCTCAAAAATAACTTAGGCATGCAGGAAAGGAGAAAAAGAGCTCGATTGGTCAAGTTTTAATGCTCATATATTTCGTGAAGCATTGCATGGATTCCCAAGGAGTTAGGGGAGATTATTAGGGGTCTTGAATAACATTTTTATGTAATTATTTTTCAATTTATATGTCTTGTTTTTATGAATGAACCTTAAGAGGTCAAATAGGTTTAAAACCCTTCAAAACTGTTACAAGTGACTTGTTTGTGAAAATGGAGCTAGAAATGCATTATAATGGAAAATTTTGACCATAAAACCTATTTTAATTGTATATTAATCCTTAAATATACTCCCCATGATTTATAGTTGTACATACTTATATGAATAGGGTGAAAAATAGGGTATTTTTTACCATTTTTTGTGTTGTGCATGTTCTAGGAGGAATCTGTTAAGGTGTGGAGCTAAAAGCTTCACCAAATGAGTATTTTGTAGGTTGCTAGTGTTACACAATCACCGGCGTCGGTCAGGAGTGACCGACATTGGTCAGGAGTTGACTAGGAGATACTGGCATCGGTCATGAATTGGCTTACATCGATCACAGGCAAACAGGTAGGGACCGATGTCAGTCACCTGTGCGTCCAGAATGTTATTTCCGTGAACAGAACAGAATGTTTGCATGGTAGGATTAAGTGTTAGTCTTAAGTTTGCATCTCTATCTTTAGTAAGACTATTTTGAGCCATTGATTAGGAGGTGCATCTAATGGCTGTAATTGTATGCTCATGTTTCCTAATATTATATATAGGATTAGATCTTCATAGCTTATTGGAATTGAACAGTACAAGATTCTATATGTGTATCAATCCAAGTTGTTGGAATTGATTGTAATTGAGAGAGAGAACTCTTGAGGGAAAGAGATCTAGAAATAGATCTTTACATCTGAGAGGTGTGTGGAAGAAAAGAAGTTTCTTCAATTATATTCCTTCTGTAAAGAGTTTAATACAAGTTTTCAGGGTGGTTTCTTGTATCTCTTATTCTTTGCTATTTCTGATTCTAGTTACTTATCATTCTAGTTTAATTTCGTATTTAATTGCTTTCATATAGTAATCAACATTGTTGGTTGATCCCCAACAAGTGGTATCAGAGCTCAGGTTGACTAACAGGTGTTTTAGATCTGGTTAGTGTGTATTGATTATAGGTTACTCACAGGGATTTCTGTTTGAGTGGGAGAAAGCAATGGCAGAAAAAAGTAAACTAAGAATGGAAAAGTTTAATGGCAAGAATTATCAACATTGGAGAATGCAGATAGAAGATTATCTGTATCAGAAAGATCTATACTTACCGTTAGGTGGGGTTTCAAAGAAGCCCAAAGACATGGATGATGAAGAATGGGAAGTTCTTGATAGAAAGGCTCTTGGATCTATAAGATTGAGTATGGCATCTACTGTGATATCTAATTTATCATAGGCAAAGTCAATGGTAGAGTTAATGACTACTTTAGCAAATTTATATGCAAAACCTTCAGCTTCAAATAAGGTATATCTTATGAAGCAGTTATTTAATTTGCAAATGCAGGAAGGTGGATCTGTATCTAATCATCTAAATGATTTCCATGGAATTGTAAATCAATTAAATTCAGTCAAAATAGTGTTTGATGATGAAATTAAGGCTCTTTTAATATTATGTTCTTTGCTTGAAAGCTGGCATAGCTTGGTAATGGCAGTTAGTAATACTACATCTGCTTCAAATATTTTAAAAGTAGAGGATGTTGTTAGTGTAATCTTGAATGAAGAAATTCACAGAAAAAACACAGAGGAAACATTAGGGAACGCTTTAAGTTTTGAGAGCAGGGGAAGGCAAAAAGAGAAGGGCAAGAAAGGGAGATCAAGGTCTAAGTCAAAGATGAGAGGTAGGTCCAAATCCAGAAATGGCAGGAAGCCACAATGCTGAAATTGTAGAAAGATAGGGCACATAAGCAAAGATTGCTGGTCAAAGCCTAAAGAAGACAATCAGCATGAAGGTAAAGAAGAATCAAAAGTTGCAGGTATTGCACAAGATGCTCTTATATTCTCTTTGCATAATAATATAGAATCTTGGGTTTTAGAGTTTGGTGCATCTTTCCATGCAACCCCTAATAGAGAATATTTTAGTGACTATGCCCATGGAGATTTTGGAATAGTTTATTTAGGGGATGATGAGCCTTGTAAAATTATTGGCAAAGGAAAAGTGCAGCTGAAAATACAGAATGGCAACACATGGGTGTTGAGAGATGTCATGCATGTTCTCAGCTTGAAGAGAAATTTGATTTCTACAGGAAAGTTAGGGGATGAGGGTTGTACAGTAACTCTCACAGTTGAATCTTGGAAGGTCACCAAGGGTGCACTTGTATTGGCCAGAGGTAAGAGAGTAGGTACTCTCTATTTATGTAATTGTATTATTGATAATTCTCCTTCTGTATTATCTACTTTAGATGTGGATGCAAAGTTGTGGCACTCTAGGCTCGGCCACATGAGTGAGAAGGGAATGTCTATTCTTAAGTCAAAAGGTAAGCTTTCAGATTTGAAAAGCATAGATTTAGATTTTTGTGAGCATTGTGTGTTTGGAAAACAGAAGAGAGTGAGTTTTCTCAAGATTGTGTCAACAAAGAAGAAGCACAAATTAGAGCTTGTTCACACAGACGTGTGGGGGCCAGCTCAATTTACTTCTATTGGAGGATCACGGTACTATGTTTCTTTCATAGATGATGCTACAAGAAAGGTATGGGTCTATTGTATAAAGAAAAAATCTGATATTTTTGACACGTTTAAGATTTGGAAAGCTATGGTTGAGAATGAAATAGGCAAAAGATTGAAGTGCCTGAGATCTGACAATGGTGGTGAGTATTGCAGCTATAAGTTCAGAAGTTATTGTTATATGAATGGAATACGCAGGCAAAGGATGGTTCCAAGGACACCTCAGCAAAATGGAGTTGCTAAAAGGATGAACATAATAGTAATGGAGCGTGCACAGTGTATGAGATTGCATGCTGGTTTGCCCTTAGAGTTTTGGGCAAAAGCTATGGATACTACAGTGTACCTAATTAACAGAGGACTCTCTACATCTCTGGATGGTGGAATTCCAGAAGAGGCATGGACAGATAAAAAGGTAGATCTCTCATTTCTCAAAGTTTTTGGTTGTAAAGCCTTTGTGCACGTTGATAAGGAAAATAGAAAGAAGCTAGATGTTAAGTCTATGAGGTGCACATTTATTGGCTATGGCTCTGATGATTTTGGATTCAGGTTTTGGAATCTAAGAACTAACAAAATAATTAGGAGCCATGATGTTGTTTTCAATGAAAAAGTGATGTATAGTGATTAGCTCAAGAAGCTGAATCAATCTGGGCAGAGCAATGGAGAATTGGACGAGGTGACGGTCCAAAATGAGCTCGCGAGAAAGAATTATCACAGACAGGAAAATATAGAGACCGACATCGGTTAGGAAGGAACCGATGTTGGCAATACAAAAATTGATGTCGATCAGACAGTGATCGACGTCAGTCAGGTAGAAACTGACGTCGATCAGGGAGAACCGACGTCGACTAGTTACAGGCCTGGAAGTGACCAAGGTCAGTCACTGTTAGAGAATTTGGGTAGATAGCATGTTGTGAATGAGTCTCAGATGCCCATTAGGAGGTCAGAAAGGGTAAGTAAACCTCCAATTTGATATTCCCCTTCATTATTCTATTTATTGCTTACTGATGGTGGAGAACTAGAGAGTTTTGATGAAGTAATATAGGTGGAATCCAAGAATCAGTGGGAGCTAGGCATGAATGAGGAAATTGATTCCTTGAAAGAGAACCAAACATGGGATTTGGTTGAGTTGCCAGCAGGAAAGAAGACACTGAAGAACAGATGGATCTACAGATTGAAAGAAGGTGAGAATGGAACATGAGATATAAGGCCAGGTTGGTAGTGAAAGGATTTGCACAGAAACCAGGTATTGATTTTGGTGAGATTTTTTCTCTTGTAGTTAAAAAGACTTCTATACGGACTGTATTGTCTTTAGTTGCTATTGAATATTTGCATCTTGAGCAGCTTGATATTAAGACAACGTTTCTTCATGGAGATTTGGATGAAGAAATATATATGGATCAGTCGGAAGGATTTGAGGTCAAAGGTAAAGAGAAGTTAGTGTGCAGATTGAAGAAAAGCTTGTATGGCCTCAAGCAAGCTCCTAGACAATGGAATTTGAGATTTGACAGGTTTATGACTGAGCATGGCTACAATAGGTGTCAATCTGACCATTGTGTGTATTTTAAGAGATTGAATAATGGTAGATATATTATTCTGTTGTTGTATGTAGATGATATGCTGGTTGCAGGATCACACATGCAGAATATCTCTGAGCTTAAGGTGAAATTAGCTCACACATTTGCCATGAAGGATTTAAGAGTAGCAAAGAAAATCTTTGGCATGAGTATTAAGAGAGACAGGAAAAATCACAGGTTGATTTTGTCTCAAAAGGATTATGTGAACAAGGTGTTGGAGAGGTTTAATATGCAGGATGCAAAACCAGTAAGTACACCTTTGGCTGGACATTTTAAGTTGAGTAAAGAACAATGTCCTAATTCACATGATGAGGTAGAGTACATGAGTAGAGTTCCATATGCTTCCACAATAGGGAGTTTAATGTATGCAATGGTTTGTACTAGGCCTGATATTGCCCAAGCAGTGGGAGTTATAAGTAAGTATATGGCCAATCCAGGGAAGGAGCACTGAAAAGTAGTTTAGTGGATCCTTAGATATCTGAGAGGGACCAGCAGTAGGCATTTGTGCTATGGAGGTTTAGATACTTCTCTACATGATTATGTAGATTTAGATATGGCAGGTGATTTGGATGGCAGAAGAAGCACCACATGATATGTTTTCACTGTTGGTGGAATGGCAGTTAGCTAGATATCAAAGTTGAAGAAGGTTGTTGCCTTGTCAACTACAGAAGCAGAATATATTGCAGTCATAGAGGCTAGCAAAGAGATGATATGGATGACACAGTTCATGAAAGAGCTTAGAAAGGAGCAAGAGAGTTGCAGATTATACAGTGATAGTCAGAGTGTAATTCATTTGGCTAAGAATTTGGCCTTTAATTCAAGAACAAAGCATATACAGCTTAGGTACCACTTCATTAGACAGGTATTGGAGGATGGTGAGTTGAAGCTGGAAAATATCCATACAGATAAGAACCCTACTGATATGTTAACTAAGCTGGTAACAAAGGAGAAGTTGAATCTTCATTCAACTTTTGTCAGTCTTCATGATTGAGTTTGAAGATGGAGGAGCTAGAAGATGTTGCTGTATAGGTACTGGTGTAGCTGTTTATCTCATTATTAAGGTGTGGAGCTAAAAGCTTCACCAAATGAGTATTTTGCAAGTTGCTGGTGTTACACAGTCATCGGCATTGGTCAGGAGTGACCGACGTCAATCAGGAGTCGACTAGGAGATGCCAGCGTCAGTCATGAATCAGCCGACATCAGTCACAGGCAGATAGGCAGGGACTGATGTCGATCACCTGTGCATCCAGAATACTATTTTTGTGGACAGAACAAAATGTTTGCATGGTAGGATTAAGTGTTAGTCTTAAGTCTGCATCTCTATCTTTAGTAATACTATTTTGAGCCCTTGATTAGGAGGTGCATCTAATAGTTGTAATTGTATGCTCATGTTTCCTAATATTATATAGGATTAGATCTTCATAGCTTATTGGAATTGAACAGTACAAGATTGTATATGTGTATCAATCTAGGTTGTTGGAATTGATTGTAATTGAGAGAGAGAACTCTTGAGGGAAAGAGATATAGAAAGAGATCTATACATCTAAGAGAGGTGTGGAAGAAAAGAAGTTTCTTCAATTGTATTCCTTATATAAAGAGTTTAATACAAGTTTTCAGGGTGGTTTCTTGTATCTCTTGTTCTTTGCTATTTCTGATTCTAGTTACTTATCATTCTGGTTTAATTCCATATTTAATTGCTTTCATATAGTAATCAACATTGTTGGTTGATCCCCAACATAATCTAAAGATGAAACCAACTTTAGTAGAAATAATAAGACTTGTGATAACTCCCAATGTTCATTAAATACCTCAGAATAACTCCTAAGTTCCTCAACAAGAGCTCTCATTTCAATGAATCAAAACTAGCATATTGGACAAGCTAGTGAGAAGTGTGAAAATTCTAAGGGAAAGTGATTTTAAGGTGTCCTTAATGATTCTAAAGCCATGGAGGGTCTTGAATATTCTCATCCAATCCCACAAATTTTCATGAGAAAGTGATGCCAATTTTGAGGACAAGTGTGCAGGGTGCATGAAAAAGGAGTTTTCTGGACTGCAGATGATGATAGCTCCTTTCTAGGTGATTCCAAATGACTAGATCTTAAACTAATGAATGAAGAGTAATTTAGAATGTCCTTACCCTTCATCCCAATCATTATATATGTTCATAATTAGTTATAAGGCATTCAAAAAGGTCTAATCATATACATAGTTTTTTTGAGCTAGAATGAGGAGTTTTATGCCACTTTTCATGAAGTTTATGCCTTGAATTGACACTTGTGCTTTATGGTATTTCATGGTTCATCCAAAATAATTCTCTCATGTATAAGTAACTACTTTTCTCAGCTTGAAAAGTTTCCTTGTGACCATTGGACTTCTCTTTTCTCCTTTCTCAAGTTCTGTAAGAACTAGCCTTTTTGGCATTGTAACTTATGCTCCACCTGAGTATGGTGAAGCCCTGCTCATTTGTATACCTTTTGATCAATAATAATATTTATTTTTACCTCTTCCATGATTATTATTAGTGTGTTATTTTGGAATGTTTTATTTTTTATAAGTGATAACTCTTGTTTCCTTAGCATGATTGTTTTCATTCTATCATCTATTTGCAGTTCAAAAACTTCTTCTTATAGGGCATGTGAATTATTCTAGGAGATGTCAAGGATTGAGTGACTTAGGCTATTCATTATTTACTTCATAGGTCTCTTGTCTAGTCCTCCTAGCTTTGCACATTCATCCATAACCTCATAATGTAAAATTGATGTGAGAAGATGAAGATTGGAGAAGTGTATGTTAAGTTTGTCCCTTGATTTCAAGTGTAACATGCATATGGTTAGAAGTAATCAATCAATTTAGTGTATCACCTCCATTAGGATAGTTTGTTTTTAGTTATCTCTCTCCCTTTTCACCCCCAAATTTTAGTTGTAGTTGTGATCCAAAGTGGTACAACAAAGGAGTTAGCCCTATCTAGAGATTTACCTCATTCCTTAGGCTACTCACAAGCTTAGAGGTGTTTTCATTGTGCCACTTGGATGAAGAGATATTTTAAATCTCCTTAAAGGGTTAAAATATAAGTGACAATAGTTTTTGTCACGTTCCATGGGACTCTTGGTCCAAGAAGTTGAGAGATTTTTGGTGTTATCTCTCAATAATCAACCTTTGGAGGCATCTATCTAAGCATCAATGACAACTCTGATGGCACATCAATTGGTTAAGCAGCCCAAATTCCCTTTTGATGATTTTTGGTAATATATTTATTTTTGTTTTTTATTTCGATGAGGTTTCATAGCTGAATTTGGTGTTGAGTTTTGTTCTTTACAAATTGGTGAGACATTGCAAGCTTGTGTTATTCCCTATCAACAAGAGCAAGTTATTAATCAACCCTTTTATGAAGTGTACTAGCCCCAATATGGTTATTTTTAGCCACAATATGATCATATTCAACCTTATCATGAAGTGCATCAGTCTTATATCCAATATCCTCAATATCTTGCTTCTCTTAGTCAACCTAGCCACTCCTCAACTCCATCCATTTCCACCTTCAAGTAAACACTTTTGGGATATGAGAGGTACATGTTGGAGCTTGATAATCTAAGAGGATGTGGTCAAGAGGTCCCTACAAATGTCATTCACAAGGTGAGAGATGCCTTAAATTTGGTCAAAAGAGAGTGGGCACCTATTGAGAGAGCCAATTGGCAAAGGCTTACAAATGAGATGCTAGATGTGAGTGGTTTGATTACATCCTTGGAGGATAAGCTAAACATCCATGAGAGGTATCCTTACCAAGTCTATCAACCTTCATATCTAATTCCCCAAGTTTGCTATTAGCCATAATTGATCCCTACTCATGAGCCTAATCAAAATTTTGAAAGTCATCCTTTTCCAAATCAAGTGGAAGAGAGAGTTGAAAATACTAGCCTTGTGTTTGAAGAAAATCTTAATAGACAAATTGAGTTGGCCAATAAGAAAATATAGTAGTCCATCTTACTAGAAAAAGAAGTGGAATTCAAGCCCTCATTTCCCTCTCACATTTTATCCCCATCACCTCAAAAAAACACTTCTAATCCTAACATCCTAAGTTGGAATAAGATAATGGAGTCATGGGGAAAGAAAGAAGATAGAAGTTTGGTTGATAAGGAGTGTGAAGATGAGAATGAAGTTGATCCTTTACAAGTTCCTCTTACCCTTCCTCAAGAAGATTCTTGTGTTCCATGTCAGCCCTCATACATTCCTTATCCTCATGAAAACTCCTATGAACTTCAAGAAATACTTTTCAAAGAGAACCTTGCCAAGAAAATTGAAGAGTTAGAGTAAAAAATGAAGTTGCTAAGTCAAGGTGTGATGGAAGGTTTAGACCCAAAACAAGATCCTATGACTAAACACACCCCATCCACCCTTCCTCAAGATAGACCTCAAACTAAATCAGATGTGAATGAAGTGTTTATCAAGTGGAAGGAATAAAATCAAGTGGTTTTAGTCCAAGATCTGCCTCCCCTTCCTCAAGAGCTTCCAAAAGAGCCCCCTACTTTTCACTCCCAATCTGATTTCAAGTTCTATGTACCACTTCCACCAACTAGTTCATCTTGTAATCACCCCATCACCATTTTCCTTGATGGAATTGTGGTATGGGAATCTAAAAAGGAGTAGTTTATTGATAAGGAAAGAGAAATCTTGCTTGAAGAAAACATATCCCCTTGGCAGTCTCATTAGGCTAGGTCACATGATTTCAAGATGCCTAGTTTTGGCATCACCATGAAAGAAAAAGAGATGGAAGTTGTTGCTCTTGAAGATGATCCAATACCTTAGCCTAATCTTGAAACACTATCAGATGCATTATAACTTAAAGAGCACTAGCTTGATGACATCATACATCAAGAAGAGAAGATTGAAGAGGTAGTGGTTCAAGATGATAAAGAGGACAAGAATAATTGGTAGCTGCAAATGGAGTTCTTTCGAGGGTTTGAAGAGTTTTGCCAAGTTGAGGATAAATTACATGGAAAGGTGAAGAAGGAGACTTCCATGGAGGATAATGACGAAGATTGAGAAGAATATGCAAATTTCCTTGATGAGCTAGAAGAACTTGCAGCTAAGAGGAAGCCCAATCTTATTGAGAGCACTATGGAAGTCAAGAAGGGGGAAATCTTCATTGGTTCTTCCATCACTTTGAAAGATGTCATGGATGGTCAAGGACAAGTTCTTAATTAGCCTTTGGATGACCTATTTAAAATCATTCGAGCAGGCTATACTCCTCTTCAAGGAGCCTATGATCTAGTCAAAGATGGAGAAAGAAACTTTGACACTCAAATAAGTATGCAAAGGAAAGGTAATCTTTTAAATTTGCCCTTTCAAGAAACATATAATTTTCATGATGACATGTTTGAATTAATCAAGATGGGATATCATCCTCTCAATAAATTAGGAGAAATAGATCAACTCTTGAAGGATGGAACAAGCTCCTATTGGGCTCAATCTTGTAAGGAACAAGAAACCAATCCTCTTGAAGCCATGCCTACAAAGAAGATCCAAGTTGACCATGAGATGAAGAGTGGGTAGAAATATGAAGTATGTGAACATGTTCAAGAGGAATATATATATATATATATATATATATATATATATATATATATTGGAGACCTATTTAAGGATGATCTACTTGAGATCAAATCAAGTGAAGTGCCAAGGAATAGGTCTAATCCACAAAACATTCAATCCAAGGAGAAACATGCTTGGCACTATGTCTCATCTCATCATGAAGATGATTCAAGAATATTTCCTTTTTATCCTAGAAATGAGGTATGATTAGTCTCTAGTTGTGCATAATAGTTTGTTTTTAGATTCCCCTAAGTGCCTTGAGCACATGTGTGTGTGTGTGTCTTGTTAGTTTGTTGTCTTATTTTGTGTGTGTCCTTATTTTGAAAGGTTGAGGTAATTAGTGATTTTGTCTTGATCAATTTATATGGTCAAAGTCCTCTTATTGTGTCTCAGACTTCAAATCACTCCCTAAGCCCAATGGACTGATAAGGCAACTGATTTAGTTAGTATAATAGGCATACTAGCCCTATGAGTCACCAATTTGTTGGCCAAATTTGAATTTTAGGTCAAATTGGGGCAACCTAGGTAAAAACTTGACTTTTTTGATGTTTTAGGGGTCTAATACATAATTAAAAAGGTGTTTTATAGGTTAATATATGTCATTTATGTTGTTCTAGCCTTGGTCTTTAGTTTTTTTAGTCATTTTGGGTCATTTTGAAGTCAAAAAGGTGCATTTAATAACTTATACAGATTTATTGGGAAGTGTGAAGATTATAGAGGGTGATGTCATGCCCCATGTGTCATATTAGGTATTGACCAATTGTTTGTAATTGAAAAGTGGTAGGTCCCTTAGAAAAAGGGTAGTTTTCTTGAAAAAAAAGAAGAGTTTAGCACTTGTATGATCTCCTTGGGAAGTGTGCCACATAGAAAAAGGTTGTAATGTGACTCTTAACCTTCCTAATGCTCATTTTCATGTTTGCTATGTTTTGTAAGTATCATTTATAAGCTAAAACCATTCTACTCCTTTTTCACCCTTCTTGGCAAATAGAAGTCACCTATAGGTTCATACTTGGTATGATCAGCATAAGATGTTTCAAGAAAAATGTGCTTGGGGGTGTATTATAAACTCAGACATATTCCATTTGATGTTTTATTATATAGGAATGGTGATCTGAGCTTTATGAACCTTTCCTAAGAAGTTGACCTTTCAAATCTGCCTGCTAATATGTGTACCCTATAAGTTTTGTATCATTTTGGTAAAATCCATATGATCCAGTTGGTTATGTTGATTCTAAATGATGATAGTTTCCTCCTCAAATATCCTTTATGCTTTTATTCATGTTTAAATATTATTTTATATCTCAAACAACTCACCTTGTAGGAAGGGGTTGATACTGAACTTGCATTCAAATTCTACCATTTGCAAAGGTCCTCTTTCTTTGTAAGAGATTTGACATGATGTAGCATGGTGTTTCACTCAAATAAATGGTCATAGTAACACCCTTCCTTCATGGTTTTAATATCCAAGGTGAACAATATTAAGTTTTGCAGTCCATCGACATGCATAATCGATTCTTTATCCAATTCTACCTGTAGTCATGGTGAAGTATGTGCATAAGACCTATATAATATGTCCATAGAGATGTAATAAAGGTTTCAAGGCTTGGTGTACCTTTTATAATCATGAGGTAATAAATTAGATTTTCCAAGGAATGTAAAAGGTGTTGAAATCATGTTTCAATATCTTCCTGATGATTAACCTCATTTAGAGGATTGATAAAGTATCTAGGTCTACCATGAAATCAAAGCATACACATTGTACATACTCAATCTACTGTCTGTATGTGAAATCTATACCTACAGGTCATAGCACAAAGAAAGGGAGATACTGGTACTAAAATTGGAAAGTAATGAACCTTATTTAGGGTCTTAATATGGTGAGAACATCATAAAAAACCTCAGTTGAGGTGTCAAATTGGCAACTTGAATTGGGAAAACCTTCCAAACATGAAATGACTATGTTCAGGCCTTAAGTCTCTAAAAGAAAAAAATAGAGATCTAGGGGTTTTTGTGAATAGCATGTAACACGGTTACATGAGTTGTTGATGTATTATAATGATCTTGGTTGGTAACCCCTACATAGGACAATCACCTTGAAAATTTTGAAGGGTAGAGAGATAATGGAGGATAGTTTTTAGAGGCATAAATTTGTCTACAAAACCACTAAAATCATGCAATGATTACCTATAAGATTTGAGACTAGGGAGACTTTGCATCTAAATTTATAGTATTGAACCTTGTTTTCATGATTGGGAAGCTTTATATAGTTGGATGTATCAATTGTGACCTAAGTATCATTTTAAGGAGTGATATATATATATATATATATATATATATATATATATATATAGTAATTTAAGACCTATATACACCTACAGGGGCCTCTTTACCTAAAAACTTACACCTACAACCAAAGGGTAGGCTCTCATATTATCATCAATAAGGACTCAAGCGTGAAACACACATTCCTCTATATGAAATGATTCCAAGTGTGTCAAGAGATTTTAGGGATGATGTATAGCCTTTCCAAAAGTGATATTCATTTACAGAGGACCCTCATTTGAAGTATGTACTTATAGTCACTGTAGATGTTTGTGAAAATAATGATCAAAGAGGTATTGTTTTTGAGTGTGAGAAGTGTATAAAGGTGAAACCAATGGATGAAATAGGTACACTATGATCCTAAAAGACTTATAGGAGGTTAATTACATTGTATTTGAGTTTTAAACATGTAAATTAACCTATGGAGGACCCCTATTTTGCAAAAGGCATAGTCTACTATTGATTGAGATAAATAATGAGTGTGATTAGGGTCCAAAGTGATAGTCTAAGCTCAAACAAAGTTTTCAATGCGTATAAAGAAATATAGATGATAATGAAAATTTAAATAATATTCTTTAAGCATTTTTTCAACCTAAGACCATGAATAACACCTACAGACAGGGTCTAATTGGCTTTAACACAGTCATTTACCTATGACTAGTCTTATAAGCATTTCAACCTCCAAGTGATGATATAATTTGGGTGAGTAAACAAGTTGAAATAAATTATATTTAGAATAATAACATCCAATGAAGGTATTTTTTCATTATTTTCAAAGTTAAGGTATGAAGGACACCTACATGCTAGTACCTTGAAGAGACACAAAATGATAGAGCATAGTTTGAGAACTCATGGTGTATGAAGTATAAGTGAAAGACTATCAAGATGAATGAATTTGAAATATATACATATTTCTTGGATAAAATTTAATGGACCCTATAATGTGAAAAAAATCAAAGGAAGGAACCCTCAATCAATAAAATACAATACATTCCTTGGACACTGCATACAGTCTTTCCTCCAATAAGATTGCCTTGGAACTTGGAGCATTTAGGAGGTAAAAATACCAAACCAAGGGATAAAATTTTGCATTTATAACCATTAAAACTTGTATAAGACACTAAACCATTCATTTTTATTTGGGGAAATATGGGAGTGCCATCTGTTTTGTCTCAGACAGAGGGTACTCCTCTCATGTGCAACTAACAGGTTTTGGAGGAAAGTAAGTGATATGGTGAACAAGGGGTATAGGGAACTTTCATGGAGGGTATGAGAGGTTGAAATATACTAATATAAATTTTAGAAACCATGCATATGAAGATGAAACCAAACATGGTGCTTTGAACCCTCAAAGGTGTGAACAAACCCATGAGGGATAGTTATGCCTAGAATTCAACCAGGAGGTCGCCTTTACTTTTGGATCTAAGTATGCTTCCCAATATATTGAATTTTTTTTGTGGGACTATATCAAAGGTTTTAAATCATATATTTTTTAGGGGAAGCCATGAGGAGCCATTTTGGGCTTCAAGGACAAATCAGACCTACTTGGCATGACTAGGCCTAAAACCTAAAGGAAAACCCAAAATCATTTTGAGCTTATAGTGAACATTAAAAATTATTAGATTATGTTTATAGGGTTACATAAGACATGTAAAAGACTTAAAATTTTAGAGGAAACATTATGAGATACATTTTTGGCTCAAAACTAACTGAGACATGTAGGAAAGAAGAAAAAGAGCTCGATTGGTCAAGTTTTAATGCTCATATATTTCATGAAGAATTGCATGGATGACAAAGGAGTTAAGGGAGGTTATTAGGGGTATTGAAGGCCATGTTTTTGGAATTATTTTGAAAGTTGTACATCTATTTTTTATGAATGAACCTTAAGAGATCAAACAGGTCTAAAACCCTTCAAAACCCTTACAAGTGAATAGTTTGTGAAAATGGAGCTAGAAATGTAGTATAATGGCATAGTTTGACCATGAAAAATATTATAAATTGTATAAGACTCATTTAAGATAATCCCCATGATTATTGGTTGTACATACTTGTATGAATGGGGTGAGAACAATGTATTTTTGACCATTTTTTGTGTTGTGCAAGTTCTAGGAAGATTCTGAAGATGAAACAAACTTTGGGAGAAATATTAACACTTGTGATAACTACACATTTTCATTTAATTCCTCATAAAAACTTGTAAGTGCCTCAATAGGAGCTCTCATCTCATCCAGTCAAAACTGGCATATTGGACAAGTTAGTGAAAAGTGTGAAAACTGTAAGGGAAAGTGATTTTAAGGTGTCCTTGATGCTTATAAGGACATGGAGGGTATTTAAAATTATCATCCACTCCATTCCATGTATTTTAATTATAAATTTATGCCAATTTTGAGGACAAGTGTGCAGGGTACATGAAAGAGGAGTTTTTTAGACTGTAGATGATTATAGCTCCTTTCTAAGTGATTTCAGATGGCCAAACCTGAAACTAATGCATGAAGAGGCATGTATGATGTCCTTAACCTTCATACCAATAATTTGATATTTTAATAATCAATTATAAGGCATTTAAATAGGGATCATCATATAGGTAGTGTTTTTGATCCATAATGAGGAGTTTTATGCCACTTTTCATAAATTTTTATGCCTTAAATTGACACTTGTACTTCCTAATATTGCATGGCTCATCCCATATCTTTCTCTCATGCACAAGTAACTAATTTTATTATCTTAACAAGATTCATTGTGACCCTTAGACTTATCTCTTCTCCTCTCTCTCTCAAGTTCTATACAAATTAGCCTTTTTGGCATTGTAACTTATACTCCACCTAAGTATGGTGGAACCCTACTCATTTGTATAACTTTTGATATTGATTTTTACCTCTTCCTTGACTATTCTTAGTGTGTTCTTTTGGAATGTTTGATTTTGCATAAGTGATAACTCTTATTTCCTTAGCATGATTATTTTCATTATATCATCTATTTATAGTTGGAAAGCTTCTTCTTGCAGGGCATGTGAAGTGTTCTAGGAGATGTCAAGGATTGATTGAGTTAGTCTATTAATTAGTTCCTTCATAGGCCTCTTGTCTAGTCCTCCTAGTTTTGCATATTCATCCATAACCTCTTAATGTAATATTGATGTGAGAAGATGAAGATTGGGGAAGTGTATGTTCAGTTTGTCTCTTGATTTCTAGTGTAACATGCATATGGTTAGAAGTCATCAATATATTTGGTGTATCACCTCCCTCAGGATAGTTTGTTTTTAGTTATCTCTCTCCCTTTTCACCCCCAAGTTTGGTTGTAGTTGTGATCCAAAGTGGTATATCAAGGGAGATAGCCCTATCTAGAGATTCACCTCATTTATTAGGCTACCCACAAGCCTAGAGGTGTTTCCATTGTGCCACTTGGATGAGGGGAGCTTTACCATCTCCTCAAAGGGTGAAAATCCAAGTGACAATAGTAAGACATGAGATAATCATCAAATAACCTACCTCTCTTTGCTCTCCTTGAAGAAGACCCTACTTGAGATGCCCTGTTTGTTGATAGAGATCCCTCAAATGCCTTGGATTACTCCAAGATCCGACTCTGAGTCCTATGCTCATATCTCACTTGAAACTGAACCTATTCAAATACAAGTATTATTATAAAATTAACATAAAATACACATAACCATGTTAATAAAATTAGTTTTAAAATAGAATAAAAAATATTTAAACATGCACTTACTGCAATCTCATGGTCCTACTCAATCTGATTTTGATGCTTGATTGGTTCAGTGGCATGTTAAGCTACATAAATAGGCATCTAAAATTAGGAATAAACATGAGAAGTTTCCCTACTAATCATTTAAATGAGACTATCAAATGTCATGGCATAACCTTGCATGCATGATACATTCACATAATTTATATTTGTCGGGCAAGTATGTAGTAAAATTATTAAAAATATATATACAAGTTAATATGTACCTCTATGAGGGCCTATGTGGATGACATTTCTACAACAATGCCTATGTTTATCTCCACTCGTAGTGATGGAGGAGTGCCTACTCGAGACATCAAATGAAAAAATAAGGTATCTCTTAGTTTTCTATAAAGTATCAAAGATATATGGCAATTTTTTTCATTTATTAAACCAAGAATGTAAGATTAGCTCAAAATTTTACCTATATATAAGTAAAAGGTGTCATGTTAACATAGGTAGATGCAAAAGTGGATGGGATAATAGATGGATTCGTATATATAAACAATGGCTTCATAAGATCAAATCCTGCAAACATGGACTGTGATGATGAAGGCATCGTCTCCTCCTGAAACATAAAAAATTACATCTATATTATTCATTTTTTATGTAAATTAATTATTAGTTTTTTAATTTTCAAATATAACTTGAATTTGACATGACATTTATATAATAGATCCCTGCATCCATGTAGTGGCCAATGACTACACACTGAATCTGTGTGAAAAACTCTTCACTTAAGAGTATATCATCCAACCCCTTTGAACCACCAATGCCATCATTATAATAAGGTACAATACATATAGCTCCATAAGATCTACAAGGATGGGGTTAGGTACACACACTAGGTGGCATATCTCCATCATCAATCATTGAAAGCCTTCTCATATGTTGAACGAGTGTATCACTAAGTGCACTAAGTGTATGTAGATTGTTGATATACATAACCTCCTTCACCATATAGGTAATCTCAATATTTAGTGGATTTTGGGTAGGGATCCTTATAGATTTATTAGGAACATAACATGCACTTGGTCGATCCTATGTAGATCCTTTCCCTTAGCCTTGAATTTCACCATAATTTAGAATCTCATTAAAGATAAAATCATAGTAGAGTTTCCTCAAAAATATAATGGGATCTCATCATTATTACATGATGTAAAATTAAACACCATCCACCATCAGTCATATAAATTGGCTTTGATTAAATTTTATTGATACCTATGGATTAAGAAACATTTAACAGTTATTAGAAATGGTGCATTGGTGGCTGGGTCAATAAATAACACATAATTTGCCACTTTTATATTTATTTGTTTTTAACCTCATGTGTTGACAATTTTTTAGCATAAGAAGCCCTAAAACTATCTCGATATGATGCCCATCTATAAATTTGACTCATTATCAAGTCAACTTGACCCAATAATGACTATAAGTTATTGGCTAGATAGATGTAGTGGGTGTTGGTGGATGTGGGGTCCCTCATTCTCCTGATTACTTGCTTAATTTCATTTTTTTCCACAATGTGTGTAGTTAGATACTCCTAGCTACTTGGGAGATCTTTTGGAATTGTAGGAAGGTTAGGTGGAGGAATATGAGGGTTAGGAGGGTTGGGTAAAGGGTTAACTAGATGATTATGAGGGTTAGGTAGAGGGTTATCCAAAGGATTAGGAGGGTCACGTGGAGGGTTAGCCATAGAAATAACAAGGTTAGGAGAATGGTTATGTTTTCTTATAGTGGATTAGTCTGTTTAAAAATAATAATTTACAAATAAAATAACGTAAAAAATAAAAAAATGGTAAAATACAAGGTTAATAAGTGTAGTTATTGATCACTTACCTCATCTATGTGGTGACATTATGAAGTTAGGAGTTGAAAAAATGCAAAATGGAAACATTCAGCTACATGCTATTTTTTCTAAAAAATATCATGAGTAATGCATACATGTTACCATAACATGTACGCATAAAAATAATTTGTATACATTTTTTTAACACATACGCCTTATGGCTTGGTAATTACCAAGCTATACTTTTAATAATGCATGTGTTATGTGAATAACATGTACACGTTAAAGGGAATGCCCATGAAATTGTCCCCCAACTCCATGCACATACCCCATTAGACTATGTTCTTATTTTGTATGCCTTTATGGATTTTATTGATACATATATATGTTCACATTTTGTGGTGATCATATTTCCACGTATAATTTGGCTCACATTATTATTTCAAAACTAAATTTTATAGTTGTATGGCCATATTTAGATATGATCGTCTTTAATATTTCCTTCGTGTAATTTATTGAAAATAACTTACAATATTTCAATTAAAACTATATGAGATAAAATAGTATAATTTTTGAGATAGATTCATATATTACTATGAAGTGCCTCTCATGATTGGGATACAATATTTATCATTATTCTAATGCAAATACCCTTACTACACTAGTTTAATATCATTTGGGTCTTGATATTCATGTTTTATATTCATTGGTTTTATATTCATTGAATTTATAAAAATAACAAATTTAAATTATAAGTAAAATTAAAAAAAAACAATTTAATACTCATCTCTTGCATACCTTCTTCGGATGCCCTTATACATTTTAGTTGTGAAAGTTTGATGAAGTGGTTATGTTCTACCTCCTCCTTTGGGATGTTCTCTCTTTGGAGATGATTTGCATTATTGTTTGATGCTTATTTATTTATTTAAATATTTTAATTTTCTTGGAGTCAACTTATATTCACCCATGTAATCATGAAGTGATGTTTTACTATCTCCTTCTACATAGAGTTGTTACCCTTCTTTTAGAGACTCTTATTTGGCCCTTTGAAGTAGTGCAAAATTATAATTCTCATGAATCCAGAGGACTTGGAAAATTTTTATGGTTATATCTCTTTTTTTTATCTTCATAATTTTTTTTCTCTCCCTATCCATTTCATTAAAATTGGCCATGTATTCTCTTCTCATAATATATCCACTCCATTATTCCAAAGTGCAAAAGTATTGACAATAAATGTTATCAACGTTAAAGTGTTAGTTAGAGAAATCTGTTTCCAATGCTTCATGGATAAAAATTGGTGCATCCAATATGTCAAGGGTGGTAGATAATGTTAAGAACATATTTTTGGTCTCCCATCATGCCCATTCGAGAGACCCACCACCTATTTTGGCCTCAAGAACACCCTTCTTAATACAACAAAAATACAAATTTTAAGCCTAACTTTAGGCTTGGGTAAAATTCAAACAATATGTCATTTTAATGAAACTAAATAACCCTCAAGTGTGTGTAAAAACCCTATAATTACACCCTATATCATGTTGATTGAACCTTTGATATCAATCTATGGCATAATAAGTCCTACAATGTAACCTTTTTAGTGAAAAGACAAGTTCTTGAGCTCCAAATAGTATTTATGCCTCTAAGACTTCCAAGTGAAAATACATCACTTAAAACACATATAGATAGGAAAATTACATGTCATCCCATGACCTCAATGTACAAATCCATCTGAAATCATGTTTTCACTACTATTCAAATGTGTGGAAACACTAACAATAAATGTTGTCAAAGTTGAAGTAGTAGTTGAATAACACCACCTTCAGTGCTTCGTGGCTCAAAAATATCACTAAAAACATATTTGGGGTGTTGGATAACATCCAATACTAGGTTATTATCCTCCCATAATGCCTAGTCGAGAGACCTACCACCCATTCCAGCATAAGGAATGCCCTTCTCAATACAAGAAAATGTAGTTTTTAAGCCTAACTTTAGGCATGCATAAAATAAAAATAATGTCATTTAGATAAACCATAAGAACCCTAAATTTAATGTTGAATCCCTATAATTTTACCCTATAGAAAATTTATGGAACCTTCGAGACAAATTTGTGGCATAAGTTGTAGTACCGAGTCCCAAAATTCAACTATTTTTGGTGAAGAGATAAGTTCTTGAGCTCTAAATGGCATTTATGCCTTTGAGACCTCCAATTAAAATCCATTAATTTTAAGACACATACACATATAATAAAATTACAAATTATCCCATGATCTCGACATACAAATCCACCAAAAAGCATGTTTTCACTATTATTCAAGAGCATGAAAACACTGATAATAAATGTTGTCAAAGTTAAAGAGGTAATTGAAGAACTCTAACTTTGATGATTCGTAGCTCAAAAATGCCACTAAAAACATGTATAGGGTGGAAAATAATAGATGAAACCAGGTTATTGGCCTCCCATCATGCTCGGTCTAGATACCCACCACCCATTCTATCCTAAAAAATGCCTTTCTTAATACAAGAAAAATGTAGTTTTTAAGCCCAACTTCAAGCATGCATAAAATAGAAACCATATATCATTTGGATGAACATAAATAACCTTCATG
The DNA here is from genome assembly GCA_037957365.1 of Torreya grandis. Lineage (NCBI taxonomy): Eukaryota > Viridiplantae > Streptophyta > Pinopsida > Cupressales > Taxaceae > Torreya > Torreya grandis. The sequence goes on along the minus strand of JARHVA010006107.1, from coordinate 674,073 downwards.
TGTATGTTCAATCCCTCTAATTTCATCCTCAATCATGTTAATGGAGCATTTAAGAATAATTTGTGACACACGCTGCAGTAAAGGGTCCTAAAATGCAACTTTTTAAAGTGAAGAGACAAGCTCTTGAGCTTGAACTAACATTTATGCCTACGAGACATCTAGGTGAAAATCCATCACTTTGAACACATATATATAGGTAAATGACATGTGATCCCATAATCACAACCTTAAAATCCACCCAAATGCATGTTTTCACTACTATTTAGGAGTGTAGAAACATTAATAATAAATATTGTCAAAGTTGACGCTGAAGTTGGAGAACTCCATCTCTGATGCTTCATGGATCGAAACTGGAATTGTCATCATGTCCAAGGTGTAAGATAACATCCAAGACTAAATTCTTGGACGCCCATAATGCTCAATCAAGAGGCCGACTACCCATTCAAGCCTCAAGAACGTCATGTATGCAATAACTGAGTACTTATATTAAGCTTCTCTTTAGCTTTAAGAATATGAAATTATTTACTAACAGTGCCAATCGTGTGAAGGTGGAAGCTTATTTGGTACCACTAACTATAAAAAATGTTAATAAATAATTAAAAATAAAATTTATATTTACTACCTATCAAATCAATAAAAGTTTGTAAAATTAAATACATCTACATTTGACAAGTCAACATACATTAAAATTTCAATCCAACATAGGATTTTCCCTAATATTTATAGTAGCAATAATAGCTTCATTTTATGACTCACAAAATTTCTATAGATTCATCTTTAATGGCCTCCCATGATATTTGAACACTTAAATATTTATTTCAAGAACCAAATTTGAATAGTGTATTATCTTATTATATGTTTCAAAGTCTTCAAACAATTATATATCTAATTTTTTATAGGATATCATCGAAGCCAAGTTCCAGTGACTACCATAGACCCAATGGGATAGTCAATGTTTTCTCCATCTATCAGTGGGGAAGTCAAAATTTTATTTTATTTTACACACTGATATGAGTATTAATTTGTTCTCTCTTCATTGTCCTTGTCAACAATAATTGTAAAAACATGCCCTATATTACAAAAAATAATTTTATAATGACATTGTCAAGATAGATAATGTAAATAGTATATAATGCTTAATCTTCTACCTAGTTGCACTATATTAGATACATAGTTAAAGTCATGTAATGATGTCATATATATAATTTATAATACTAGTGTAACTTGATATGTGTCAACTAGAATTAGAGGTTTGCAGCTCCATTCATCCACCCACTCTTGTGATTCATAGTCACTCCAAACATAGTGCATGCATGTAGAACATAAACATGTCAAGTGTCTCTTATGAATAGTCTAATAACCTACATTTGAGATACAAGATGAGTGAAGCTCATTTGATCACATTACATTCATACACTCCTCATATTTTTTCATGTATTCTTCTTCCATCAACAAGAAATATCTACGAATGGTATAATTTTATTGAGCACCATGGTCCATTTTATTATTACACCATTCAATAATATTTGTTACACCAGTCAAAACAACACCATATTCAAACTTTAGGTCCTATCTTGTAATGTATTTTTTTACACATGCCCCAACACCATCATGTTCCCCTTTTCCATGTCCAACTTCAGTAAAACTTCAAATATGTTATACACTAGTGGTAATGTGCATCATGCTTAACCAGTAAAATATATGTGCAATCTTGAATTATGATGTACAATTTTCTGACCAAGTATAATATTGATTGAAAGTAATGTTCTTATTAGTCAAATATCCATAAAACATCTCAAAAAAACCTTGAACATACTATATATAATGTGATTGGTCATTACTAACATAGAAATGGTATTCCCTTAATATTTTTTGATCTTGTTATGTACTATTAGGTGCATGTATGAATGTTATATGCATGAATATGGTAACTTATATTGATTTTTAATACTATGACTGAACTTATCTTTATGATTTGAATGTGTAATTCTCAGTAAAGTTCACTTATGGAATAATAGAACCAAGTGGGAATGTGTCTTTGTTTAGTTCAAAATGTTCATCCAACCATCTAGCCCTGTGTGTGTGACTTGCATACTCATAAACAATTTCCTCCCTAAATTTGATCATAAATTTTGAAACAAGATTCTATTCTATAACAAACTCACACCTTTTATACTATTTAACATATTTTAATTGATAAGTCATAGATTAGTATTTGGTCAAACTAATTAATTCATGCCCAGTTGCAATTTTACTCTCTGCATGGATATTTTTTTAATTTTGGCAATTCACCACAAATACTGCAATTTCCATCCAAACATGATTTGTTATAAAATAATTATCCATCTGGTCTTTCACAAAAAAATGGTTGGAATAAATTCCCTAGCTGATTTGAGTAGAAATTCTATGCTACACTCCTAAAAAATGTTATTAGTATGAAAAGTATAGCCTGTATATGGAAGAAAACATCACAGTGCATTAAAAATTCAATATGTTTCCTACAACAATAAGTGGTGTGTGCATGATTTATTTTTACATAAAATAATTTGGCCTTCTAAAAATATATTTGACTAATAGAAATTTATGGATATTTATTCAAAAACTTAGATTAAAATTATGTTTAAATCATATCTAATAAATGTTTTAGATGTGGTTCACAGTTATGAGAACCAACTCTTCTTTTCTCTACATCTCTTGTATTGGGTTAAACTCTTCTATTGTCTTTCCAAAATTATGAAAGTAAATCTTTGAGAGCATCGGATATAGCCTTGTCATTTCATGGAAGTCTACCAAAGGATGCCCAGAGCTCAGTGGTATTAGAGTCATTGACTATATACAATGTGATTGGTCATTACTAACATAGAAATGGTATTCCCTTAATATTTTTTGATCTTGTTACGTACTATAAGGTGCATGTATGAATGTTATATGCATGAATATGGTAACTTATATTGATTTTTAATACTATGACTAAACTTATCTTTGTGATTTGAATGTGTAATTCTCAGTAAAGTCGACTAATGGAATAATAGAACCAAGTGGGAATGTGTCCTTATTTAGCTCGAAATGTTCATCCAACCATCTAGCCCTATGTGTGTGACTTGCATACTCATAAACAATTTTTTCCCTAAATTTGATCGTAAATTTTGAAACAAGATTCTATTTTGTAACAAAATCACACCTTTTATACTATTTGACATATTTTAATTGATAAATCATAGATTAGTATTTGGTCAAACCGATTAATTCATGTCTAGTTGCACTTTTACTCTCATGGATATATATTTTTTTAATTTTGGCAATCCACCACAAATACTGCAATTTCCATCCAAACATGATTTGTTATAAAATAATTGTCCATCTAGTATTTCACAAAAATATGGTTAGAATAAATTTCCTAGCTGTTTTTGGTAGAACTTCTATGCCACACTCCTAAAAAATGTTATTAGTATGAAAAGTGCAGCCTGTATATGGAAGAAAACATCATAGTACATTAAAAATTCAATATGTTTCCTACAACAATAAGTGGTGTGTGCATGATTTATTTTTACATAAAATAATTTGGCCTTCTAAAAATATATTTGACTAATAGAAATTTATGGATATTTATTCAAAAACTTAGATTAAAATTATGTTTAAATCATATCTAATAAATGTTTTAGATGTGGTTCACAGTTATGAGAACCAACTCTTCCTTTCTCTACATCTCTTGTATTGGGTTAAACTCTTGTATTGTCTTTCCAAAATTATGAAAGTAAATCTTTGAGAGCATTGGATATAGCCTTGTCATTTCATGGAAGTCTACCAAAGGATGCCCAAAGCTCAGTGGCATTGAAATCATTGACTCTTTGGCATCTTCCAATTGATTTCATTAATGTTTTTCTGTTTATGTCTAGTGTTTGGCTAGTTTTTGAAATCAATCATTTTTTACCTATTTGATCACTTACTACACAAGTTATAATTATATGTCGAACAATATTATAATATTTTTTGCATGGTTTGGGCCTACAATATATGATATGCATCATATATATCTTCAACAATTTCATTGTTTTTATCATTCATGTTAGATGTCATTAGTCCTAGGATGTACATTGTATGTCTCATATTAATCAATTTCATTAATAAAACAAATAATTGATATTTTTCACTATCAAAATCTAATTTATCAAAGAAATTATCCAAAATGTTTTAACTAGTCTTATTGAATGGCAGTTAGACATTTTGTTATGCGTTAGTTTTAAAATGTTTTCATCAACTTCAATTGAGTACTTGTATTTTCTACGTATAATTCTTGGAGGTATTGTTAATGGTGGAATTTATTTAGAGGTTGTTTCAAAATTGTTATGTTCACTACTAGTTTTTTCATTATTAGTTTCATTTTTTATTTATGGAATGGAATTTTATTTATTATTAGTTTCATCATTATGTGTTTCCATGAAATTGTTTTCATTGATTAGGGGTAAGTCATAATGCATAGATTCATCATTATATATATATATATATATACTTTGAATGTGGATTTACAACATAATCTAGACTTCTAGGTAAATATTTATCATCATTATTCAATTCATTATTATTATTTTTATCATTATCTATGACATTTGGATCATTAGGGATAGTGTTTTTACCTTGTCTTGAGTGAAATGTTTTCATTTGTACCTTTTGTTTTTCTCTTAACTCTTCTAATTGCTACAGTGTTTTTTGGTTTAACTTCTTCCTCTTGTTTGCACGAGCTCCATCACTAATGACTAAATAAAGAATAGTTTGATTCCTTTTGATGGTGGGGACCCAAAGAACAATTTGATTCCTCTTGTCTTCATCGTAGAAAATGAAAAATGATGCAGATACCCTAAAATAAACTTTGGATAATGATTTGTTGTATATGAAGACAATAACATGTATGAATTATAGCATGTACATGTTATATATATTATGCCTATGTGATCATATATCATATTGTTATGATATATGATTATATCACGTGATGCAAACATATGTTATATTATTATGATGTATGATTATGTGATGCAATCCAGACTATGCAATATTATTATGTCAAGTAATCTTTTACAATTACCTCCATATTTTCATTTGTGATACGATTATAAAGTTGATTTACCCATATGTTTCATCTTATATAATCTATTGATCCATAATTTATGTTCATGGGGATTAATTTTGCCCAAATCACATGTCTAATTACATTAATTTACTAATTTGATTAATTCATTACTAATTTAGGCCCAAATAATGTCTCTAATTGCATTAAAAGACTAATTGGGTCAATTCTTGACTAATTCAACCCAAAATCACATATGGATTGTATCTACTTAGGTTAAAGGAGCACAAATTGGCCCCAATTTCCTTCTTTATTGAATTGGTGGACTTTCTGCTTTAATTAATTATTGTATTGGGCTCAATTGACCTATAAATTACATTTGTATAGTCAAAATTAGGTTTACTGGGATAAATTTCATCCGACTTATATCAATCATTGTAAAAATAGACTAATTAGGTAAATATGTCAAGAAACAAGAGCTAATTTGGCCACTTGAATCACATCTTAGACTTGTAGTTAGGTTCAAGGGGTTCAAATTAGATCCAATTACCTTTGTGTTTTCATTTATAATAAAAGTAGGGTCGATTAAGCCATATGTTATATCCTATATAATCAATTGGCCCATAAATTAGATCCACATGGCTCAATTTTACCCAAATCATGTCCCTAATTGTACCGATTCACTAATTAGATCAATTCATGATAGAATTGAACCTATTTTAGCCCAAAAACATGCCCTGCTCTTATAGTTAGGTTGAAGGGGCTCAAATTGGCCCCAATTTATTTCATGATTGAACTAGTGGATTATTTGATTTATTTTGTTATGATATTGGAGTCGATTGAACCCCTAAATCATATCTTGTATAGGCAAAATTAGGTTCATTGGGTTCAATTTCATCTAACTTACATCACTAATTCTAAAAATCAACTAATTAGCTCAATATGTTAGAAAATATGGGTTAATTTAGCCACAAATCACATCCTAGACTTGTTGTTAGGTTAAATGGGTTTAGATTGGCCCTAATTACCTTCATGTTTGCATTGGTGATAAAATTAGCATTTTAGGGTTGAAATAATTGACTAATATGGTTTGAGTATTGCTTTTGGGATATCTATCATACCTTTTGAATGAAAACCAAGATGTTATCTCTTAATCAATATCTTATATCATAACAAATATAACAGTTTATTCTAAAATAACTAATTAATAGATAACGTGTTACCCAGATATCATCCTCATGACCATTTTTGAAGTGAGACATTCATACCAATTCATCCCTCAACAATACTAGTGTAGCTTTCCATTCATTCATGCTTATTATCCTTTACTTGAATATAAAACATTTACAGTGATAATGTTCATTGTGCTCGAATTTAAGATGATGAAACATGCTGGTGTAATCCATCACTCATTCTTAATCTATGAACATTTTGAAAAATCAAATGCACTTCCAATCTGACCCTAAACATGGATGCACTAATGTTTCATCTTGCCAATTTTTTTAAATTTTAAACTCATTGTAGACACTCAGATTAGACAAATCACTAAGACAAAATACCTAACAAGGTTATTTTATAGAAAAATTGCTCATTGCACAAGTACATGTTTAACTAAACTTTTTGTGTAATATTAAATCTAATGAAATTAAGAATGAATAATCATTGTTTCTCCTTTTTCCCCCTTACGGATTTATAATATGATTTCCTAGTCATCCAATGTCGATCATACCAAAATCCACATTTTAAATTCTGTTCACTTTCATCTTTATTGGCTAAGATCTCTTAAAATTAAAATGCCTAAAAAAGAATGAGCAATATAGCCCATTCCTTTAGTTTTCTTGCAATTAGGTTGAAGGGATTCAAATTCCTCTTTGATTGAATGAAATAACTATTTTATTCATTATATGATGACATTTGGGTCAATTTCACTCCAAATCACATCAAATACAATTGCAAATAGGTTCATGTGGCTCATATTTTATAAAGTTGTGTCATTGATTGCACCATTTGACTAATTGGCTCAATTTATGATGAACTCAAAGCCAATATAGCCTCAAATCATGTTTTATAATCATAATTAGTTTTAAGGGCCTCACATTCACCTTAATTGCCTCAACAATTAAACCAATCAACTATTTCATTTATTATATGATGACATTTGAGTTTATTGAGCCCAAAACCACATCATATACATGTTAAACTTGCATATGTCATTGAACCTTGAATTATTCTTTGCTTCATTCTGTGATAAAATTGGAGCTAATCAAGCCTCAAATCATATTTTATAGTCATGCACTTAGGTTAAGGGGACTCCAATTAGCTCCAATTGCCTTCATTTTCAATCCATTTGACTATTTAGCTTATTTAATTATGACATTACAGATGACAAGACCAAATTAGATCCATTATAGTCAAAATTAAGTTCATTAGGCTGAATTTTACTCAAATTGTATCATTGATTATACTAATTGACTCAATCTAAGCTAATTTAGCCTTAAATCATATCCTATACACAATTATGTTCAAGGGATTCACACTCATCATAATTTTCTCCATCATTAAAATAATTGACTTGTTCATTCATTTTGTAGTGAATTTGGGCCTGGTTGAACCCTAAATCATGTTTTATATAGTCAAAATTATGATTGCAGGTGTAAACTCACTAAAATTACATCAATTTATCCATGACGTTGTTAAGCATGGGATATACTGAGAGGGGGGGATGAATCAGTATATCATATATCTTATAAAACTTTCCCTTAACCCAAATCCACTTAATCAAACATTCAAGATATGCAATAAAACACAAATAATAAACACCACACAAGATAGAGAGAGACACCAGATATAACGTGGAAACCCAATGTGGGAAAAACCACGGAGAACAATCTCAAGTATATGAATGAGCACCAACCCAAACAATATTCAAAAGCACCAACTTGCAGGAGCACCAACTCCTTTGCTGAGCACCAACCCACAGGAGCACCAACCCCTTTATCAAGCACCAACCCAGTAATAATTCATGAGCAACAACCCATAGGAGCACCAACCCCTTTGCCAAGCACCAACCCCTTTGCCGAGCACCAACCCATTTGCCGAGCACCAACCCAGCAACAATTTGTGAGCACCAATCCACAGGAGCACCAAACCCTTTGTTGAGCACCAACCCAACACAATTCATGAGCACCAACCCCTTTGTCAAGCACCAACCCAGCAACAATTCGTGAGCACCAACCCACAGGAGCACCAACCCCTTTGCCGAGCACCAACCCAACAACTATTTGTGAGCACCAACCCACAAGAGCACCAACCCCTTTGTGTATACCACGCACCTATCTCTTAATGTTGCTATCTCAACAAATGATAGTTCAATACAACATCTCTTTCCTCTCTCTCACCTTTGCTCTTCTAAGCTAGATATAACAAATACAAATCATATTCATCTCTCACAATTGCTCTTCTAAGCTAGATATTACAATATCAAATCAACCTCTATCTCTCATATTACAAATGGCTTCTCAAGCCTTTATTTATAGCTTTCCAAATGACCTTTGGTCTTCCCCCTTTGTGACCCTTCAATCCTCATGGAAAATGGCACCAAACTTGTATGACCCTTCATATCCTTGCCTTTGAAAAGTCATGTGGTGACCCTTCATGATCAAAAACGTCCTTCCCTCTTTTGTCCTTATCTTGGTGACTTTTCGTATTCCTCAAAGTGTCCCTTCATGAGAAATTGCACCCTTCCTCTTTTGTCTTCACTTCGTGACTCTTGGAATTCTCCAAGATGACTCTTCATGGGAAAATGCGTCCCATCCTTCTTTTGTCTTTACCTTGTGGCTCTTTAACTTTTCCATGGGCCCTTCTTTTGTCTCATATGCAACCAAAAATATATTCATTAATATTAAATAATTATTAACTCACATTAGCCAAGATATATCTATTACAAACATCATTAAATGTAATGGGGCCTTTATCACCAATAATGCTAGACCTTTGACATCAATGACAATATTTCCAACAATCTCCCCCTTTGTCATTGATGGCAACCTCAATCCTGAAACTACCACATCCTATCACCTGCACATCTTATCATTTGAAAACATACAGTAACTCCCCCTTATTGTAGCAACTTGTACCTATTCCTTGTACCTATTTCTGCACTTATACCTGTACCTGTTATTCTCCCCTTTTGACATTAATGGCAAAGGGCCTACCTGGAGCTAACACTTAGCTCCTCCTCAATTGATGCTGAACATCAATGGCAGGAAGCAATAGAAATTACTCCCAACTCCTCTCACAGATCTTTGAATGTGTCCTTTGATCGTGCCTTTGAGAAGATATCTGACAATACATATACATTGTTCCCTGTCCTTTGAGCATCTTCAATCAACTCATTTGAATCTTTTCTTCTAATCTCACAACCTTCTTTATGAAACTTTAATGTGTATCCTTGATCACATATTTGACTAACACTCAATAGATTATGCTTAAGACCTTTTACATATAAAACATTCTTAGTCTTAGATCTACCATAATCCAAACTCAAAGTACCTTTTTTGGCTATCCTGGCAGTGGTTTTATCTCCGAATCTCACTGTACCACCATTGATCTTCTTTAGAGATATGAATTTACTTTTATTTCCTATCATATGCCTTGAACATCTGCTATCAATTAACCATGTCTGATCTTTACCTCTTAGATGCAGGGCTATCTGAACCATCATATAATTTTCAAGTTGTTTCTTCTACCATAAACATGTCTGAACCTTCTTCTTGATGAATGAAGCTTTGAAACTCTGATCCTTCTTGACTGACTCGGACACGCTTCTATAAGACCGAGCTATGTGTCTAAAGTTGTTGCACTTGTAGAATACTATGGTCTCTTCATCAAAGCATGATAGAGGAGCAAAAGAGTTGTGGCTTCTGCTTGACTCTACTTGACTTTCCTTCTCCTTATTTCTAAAATTGTTAGCTCTTTTTTTACATTCTAATTTCTTATGACCATATCCATTACAATAAAAAAAATAGCCATAAAAATAAGACCTGTCTATATATCTCTGACCTGTTGCCTTTTGTAGCTTTGTTCCCTCCAGCCTTCTCTATTTGAAATATCCTCTGTATTCTTCACTTCTCCCCTTTTTATTTTCTCTTTTGTAAGAGCTTCAGCATAGCTCTTTTTATTTTCAAATCTAATCCCTGTCTTATCTAAATTTGCTTTTTGACTTTCCAATATCTTATTTAGCATGTTAGTGCTATCCTCAAATTTTGAATCACTAACTACTTTATCATTAACTGCTTTTTCAATATCTTCTTTTAAAGAGGCAATTTCAATGACATACCTTTGACATTCTTTTCTTGTTATTTCCAACTATAATGTGAGATCTTCTTCATTCTTCTTGGCTTCTTCTAAGTGTGTTGTTAGATTATCAATAATTTCCTTTGACTCCTGTTCATTTTTCTCGATCTGGCGCTTTAATCTTTGATTCTTCTTCTCAACAGCTTTTAACTCTTCAAGGGCACAAATGAGTTCTCCTTCCATATTCACTTTAGCTTCCTCTTCTTCTTCTTCTTGATCATCTTCATGTATGGCCATGAATAGAATCTCTTCTTCTTCTGAATCGCTGACTCCACTATCTTCGACTGAGTTAGGATCCTTATAATATAGGCTCTTCTTCTCGAATCCCTTCTTGGATTTGCCTTTGAAATTCTTCTTGGATGTAGGCTTTTCTTCTTCTTCATCATTACCCTTATTTGGACATCTAGCTGAGAAATGTCCAATCTTTCCACAATTAAAACATTTAAAAGGTAATTTTCCTTGATATTTACCTATTCCTCTTTTCGGCTTGCGAATGAAAAGTGCTCCATTGTCATCTTCATCATCACTGGAACTATCACTTGATTCTTGAATCTTAACTTTCTCTTTCTTTGATGTCTTGAAAGACGCTTCTCTCTTTGAGGGTTTATCTTGTTCTGTCTGCATCTCATATGCCGTGAGAATACCATGAAGCTCATCCATCTTTAGCTTGGCTAAATTCTTCATCTCCTCGATTGCTAAAACCTTTGCATCATATCTCATTGGTAGAGATCTCAAAACCTTTTGTACCACCGTTGACTCTTCCAACATTTCTCCAAGACCTTGAATCTGATTTATGATTTGATTAACTCGTAAAAGATAACTTGCTATATCTTCTTCTTTTTCCATCTTCAAACTTTCAAACTATCTTCTAAAAGTCTATAGCTTAGCTTGCTGAACCTTTCCATCACCTTTGTAAATATTCTCAATTTTTACCCAAGTTTCATGAGCAGATTTACATTGCATAACTTTAACAAATTTAGATTCACATAAACCACATAAAATAGCATTTAAAGCTTTAGCATTACATTCACTTGCCTTCTTTTCTACTGAAGTAATTGCAGATGTCTGTGGCTCTTCATATTACTCCACCACTGCTTTCCATATGTCAAATCCAAGGGCCATCAAATAAACCTTCATTCTCATGCTCCAAAAAGCATAATTCATCCCATCAAACAAAGGTGCCTTATTTGCAGAAAATCCTTCCTATGACCCAGCCATCGTGCTTTCTCGATCTACCTTCAAGCTGTAAAACTTTTCAAAAAGGAACATGCTCTGATACCAATTATTAAGCACATGATATACTAAGAGGGGGGTGAATTAGTATATCATATATCTTATAAAACTTTTTCTGAACCAAAATCCACTTAATTAAACATTCAAGATATGCAATAAAACTCAAACAATAAACACCACACAAGATAGAGAGAGACACCAGATATAACGTGGAAACTCAATGTGGAAAAAACCACAGAGAACAATCTCAAGTATATGAATGAGAACCAACCCAAACAATATTCGCAAGCACCAACTTACAGGAGCACCAACCCCTTTGCTGAGCACCAACCCAGCAACTATTCATGAGCACCAACCCACAATAGCACCAACCCCTTTATCGAGCACCAACCCAGTAACAATTCATGAGCAGCAACCCATAGGAGCATCAACCCCTTTGTCGAGCACCAACCCAGCAACAATTTGTGAGCACCAACCTATAGGAGCACCAACCCCTTTGTCGAGCACCAACTCAGCACAATTCATGAGCACCAACCCCTTTGTCGAGCACCAACCCAGCAACAATTCGTGAGCACCAACCCACAAGAGCACCAACCCCTTTGCCGAGCACCGATCCAGCAACTATTTGTGAGCGCCAACCCACAGAAGCACCAACCCCTTTGTGTATACCACACACCTATCTCTCAATGTTGCTATCTCAACAAATGATAGTTCAATACAACATCTCTTTCCTCTCTCTCACCTTTGCTCTTCTAAGCTAGATGTAACAAATACAAATCATATTCATCTCTCACAATTGCTCTTCTAAGCTAGATATTACAATATCAAATCAACCTTTATATCTCATATTACAAATGGCTTCTCAAGCCTTTATTTATAGCTTTCCAAATGACCTTTGGTCTTCCCCCTTTGTGACCCTTCAATCTTCATGGAAAATGGCGCCAAACTTGTATGACCCTTCATATCCTTGCCTTTGAAAAGTCATGTGGTGACCCTTCATGATCAAAAACGTCCTTCCCTCTTTTGTCCTTATCTTGGTGACTTTTCGTATTCCTCAAAGTGTCCCTTCATGAGAAATTGTGCCCTTCCTCTTTTGTCTTCACTTTGTGACTCTTGGAATTCTCCAAGATGACTCTTCATAGGAAAATGCATCCCATTCTTCTTTTGTCTTTACCACATGGCTCTTTGACTTCTCCATGAGCCCTTCTTTTGTCTCATATGCAACCAAAAATATATTTGTTAATATTAAATAAATATTAACTCACATTAGCCAAGATATATCTATTACAAACATCATTAAATGTAATGGGGCCTTTATCACCAATAATGCTAGACCTTTGACATCAATGACAATATTTCCAACAGATGTCCTTTTTGCGGTAGTGTATATCATGACACACTCCACTTTAAAATAAAAATATAAAAATTATAAACATGAATTAAATAAACTACATATAAACACATATAAATGTGAACTAAATCAGTGTAAATGCCAACTAAATAAATATAAATAATCTTATATCATGATACATAGATAAGTATAAACACATACGAGTAGATAAAATTTGTTTTTTTAATGTTATGGCAACATAACTTGCACATATTAAAGTGTGTGCATGTTATAGTGCATACACACTATGTTCTGTTTGAATTCAAAAAACCAATCCCTTTAAATTATAAATAGCTTGTATTCTTAAGCTAAAGGCTTCGACCTGTCAACACATAATTGAATCTAATAATTTTGATAGAAAACAACAAAATCAAACTTTCATCACCAAATACACCATGAAATTCAACGAGAAACTTCATAAAATTAATACCATGATGATGAAACGCTCTCATTTTTCCAAATATATGATTTTTATAAATTTTAAGTTATTTTAAGGTTTCAATCTATGTTGATTTATAACTATATCTTTTTTGGACCACTACATGTCGTAAATATATATGCCTATATATAGTTATGTATCTTTTTTTTGTTGATTCAAATGTAAAAAAATTATATGGTTATAAATTAGGCCTAATTCTATACACATTAAAAAAAAATTAGTTTTCATTTTTTTGAGGTAGTTAAGGGGCTACACAGTCGGCAATCTATTTTTTGGTTAGTTTTCAAGATCTATTTACTTGTAAAATGAAAAATATATATATATTGAAAAATTATGAAAATATATAGATTATAAACTAGACGATCTTATCTAAAGTTTAATTAAATAATTTTAAACAATATTAAACGATGCTAAAAATAACATTCTACTTTGTTTTTAAAAAAAAAAAAAGATTTCTTATTCAAATTCTAAATGTTTGACCTAGTTATACTTAACCATTTAAAAAAAAATTAGAGTTTTAGAAAGTAGACTCAAAATGCGACAATTCATATTCTTTTATCATCCTCAAATTTTGAATGGAGTCATCTCAAATTATCTACATTATAAATTTAGATTTCTCAATTTTAAAGAAAATCATGTCTCCTAGTGAAATCTCAAATTGTATGGCAGGCACCATCAAAATGGAAAGTGACATGCTCCAATTGGAAGGGCTTTTAGGAATATATATTGTCTAACAAAATATATTAATTGAGTGCAATGAATGTCTGGGTGGCATAAAAATGATAATTATTCTTCTGAATTGGCTATTAAACTTCACAGTAACGAATGAAGACAAGAGAGGCTTTAGACATTGCTTCCATCAAATATTGAGGCAAAAAAGCAGTGACAAACTGACATTAAAAGGTATGACATTGAAAATATTATGAGAAACTCACTACCTTCAGGGGGACTTTTTAAACTACTATATTTGATATTTGATTTCAAATTAATATATTAGTTAAAAAGGGTCAACAATAAATTGATGAAATTTAAAAGAAACTTTTAAAAGTTAAAATATTTAATTTTTTTTTTAACAAAGTCGCAGTCAACAATAAATTCCATATTAAGTAATAAGAGAGTTTATATTGATTAATTTAAATTAAACTATAATTTTAAGTGGAGAGTATGACATTCTACTTGCATAATTATAAATAAATTAATCTAAAATTTTATGTGTATTATTGGTAAAAGTTTTATAATTTATATATATTAATTTATTTATTTTTCTATTTTTAAAACAAAAAATATGTAAATTGTGATATTAGTGGAAAAAGTGTTTAGAGAATGATATTTATCAATATATTTTACATATATTTACTTTAAAAATATATATTAGTTTAAGAAATTTTTGTATTGTTTTTTTACAAATATTTATTTTGAAATATTTTTTATATTCTATAATTATTACACACTTTTTCAAATAATTTTAAGATTCATTTTTATATTATCATGTAATCATTATATTAATTTATCATACAATTTAACATTTTATATTTAAAGGCATGTAAATCTTTTGAAATGTAATGATTGGAAGTTAATTTTTTTTTTGAAGAATTAAAAATTAAAAAGTTGGTTATCACATTTAAAAAAAAATATTGTATTAAAGTGAACACACTCATTGCATAAAAATACTTTGATATAATCATTGTATTAATTTTTCAAACACTTCAAAATTATTATATAAAAATATGTAACTATATAAAATTAGAAAAACTACTTATATTTTATATTTTATGAGTAGTATTTAATAAATAACAAATATATTTTCATTATGACTTCATATGTTACAAAGTTCAGTAACATGTTTCTTTGAATTCAAGAACATACATGAATATTTTAAGGAAACCTTATGGTAGCACATAAAATATTAAAATTAGAGATTCTTTCAATTCATAACATACATGAATGTTTTAAGCAAACTTAATGGTGACAAATTAAGATCATATAATTTGGTGTTGAATTGAACATTTATCTTATTCACGTGAAAATGATGTATTTATTTTCATCTTGAAGACATGTACTTTTTATATAAGAATTATATCTTGGAAATGAAATCAGAGATAAAATTTGAATAATATTTTATTTTTAATTTAAATTTAAAAAAAATATCTAAAATAAATTAGAATCCGTCTTAAATAATGTAAATAGAATAAATATAAATTATATTCGTCAAAATTATTTGGAACGGGTTTAAATTATTTTTAATAAAGACTAATATATATATATATATATATATATATATATATATATATATATATATATATATATAATAATCTAAATTTATAATTAGATTATATTAAAAAACTAAAATATATTACAAATAAATTTTATCTATTTAATTTATTGATAATTTTTTATTTGATAGGGTAAAGTTTATGGGTTTTGAAGATCTCAAAATTTATTATAAAAGAGAGAAAGATGTGTCATTTACATATAAAAGGGATGCTTTTACCAGCAACAAAGGGGTAGGCATAACAAAACCAAGATCAACATACCAAAAATAAAAAACAAGTTGAACTGGTCAATGGTTCTAACCAACTGTAATCAACTAATTCAACAAGCTCCTACTTTCTTTTTACCTTCAACAACTATCTTCTACAATTCTGCTCGGGGTCCCCCCGAGAAAGGAGTTTCAACCCAAATTCCCCTTGAGCAGATAGTCATGCAGGAGGGTTGTAACACTACTTTTGTACCTTTTTTCTTTTTTTGATCCTTAGTCTATCCTTCCTTATCTTCTACAATAACATAGGGTTGGGATTTGTCTTTCACTGCTAGGTCCTCGAATGGTTCTATCCTAGATAATTCCATTTTTGAGTTTTTCTCAGAGGAGGAGACTGGAGCAGAGGGGACAATCATGTTCATGACTTTCCTTGGAGAGATTAGATCATTCAACAAGACATATTTAAAATGAGGGGGGATTTTAAGGTCCTCATTTGGAACAGAGGATTCAAGATCTTCCAAAGGTGACATAGGATCATCGCTATTAGAATGATCAGAATCTTCTTTAGCATCTACCTGTAGATGGTCGGGGATAAAGTCTTTCCACCAAGAGGAATCCTTCTTTTTTTTGTTAAAGAAACTGCAGTGTTTAATCAAATGCCCTATGTTAAAGTACCTACAATAACGAAATAATAAATCTTCATAATCCAAGGGTTGAGATCAAGAACAATCCCCAACTTTCAAAGTGATATTTTTAGGAAGATTATTGGAAATATCAATATTCACCGAAATTTTAGCAAACATAGTGTGGTAAAATTGATAGGTATCTAGGTGTATTTACAAATATTCACCCAATGATTTACCAATAACCTTCAGATTGGATTCGGTCCAAAACTGAAGAGGAAGATGAAGTAGGCAAGCCCAAATAGATTTTACATTAAATGGTTCTGTGAGGGGGTTGAAGGTAGGGAACCATTGTTTGATGACTAGGGAGTGGTGATTCAAGCAACAAAATTAGTTTTGAATCTTTTCCTTGTCTTCAATATTATGAAAGACAATAATAAAGAAACTATTTACACAAGGGTAAATATCAAGAGTACATTATAAAAGGGATTGCCAATGTTTCGAGATCCAAGCATGCAGCTCTTAAAATTTTGGCCAATAATCTATGAATCTATAGATGAGACCTTTGGCTAAGAAGAATTATTCTAATCGAATCACTTGTCTGGACTCCTCCCCATCAAAGATCACAATAGGGTCAAAAGATACAGGTTTGAGAGGTTTAGGGTCTATTTTTGGCGTTGTCTTACAAGATACTACCTCAATGAAGGATCTTTTAGGATCTATCACAACTTCTAGTTCCATCACATCCAAGACTCTGTTGACAGTAAAGAAGAAACCATATGTAGCTCTAGATCTAGTCAATGTTTCCTTCTGCATCAGATTCTGTGTACATATTTGAGATGAAACTACCTTATGCCTTGTGACTTATGCAACAGTCCTCTGCATAGGCACAAAGTCAACAATCTACCCAAAATCATCGCTCACAGAGCTTTGTTGCTTGAATGATTGTTGAGTGCTTTTGCCATTAGTAGGGAGGGGAGCGAGAGAAAGTAGTTCAAAATTTCTAGTTCTTTTATGGCCGAACTGGCTAGGGGAACCATTTGCATTTACAGATTTGGTAGGATCTTCCTTCTACTTCAGATTTTGCTCATAGATCTTAGTTGAGTCAACTGTGTGCCTTGCACTTTCTATAATAGTCTTCCACATAGATTCCATCTTTTGCACAACATCTATTTTCAATGCAACTTCAGGGTTTCGTGTAACATCAGTCTTTTGCATAGAGTCAATCTTCTATGGAGCGATGGCCTTCTACCCAAAATCGTTAGACGTAGGGAAGCTTCTACCATAAGCGGGAAGGGAAATAGTGTCAGGGTTCTACGTAGCGATGATCTTCTACTCAAAATCGGTAAACTCAAAAAAGATTCTACTATAAATAGGAAGGGAAACAACATCAGTCCTTTAAGTAACGACGACCTTCTACCCAAAATCGTTAAACACAAAAACAATTCTACCATAAATAAAAAATAAACCTAAAATTTAAATAATTTAAATTTATTATAACCTAAATTTTAAATAATACATTTAAATTGTATAAATTTGAAATAAGAAAAATATATTTCAAATAAATTAGAGCCATCCAATTGATTATGAATGCATCAAAATTATTTGAAACAAATCAATTTATTTATGATATGAATCAAAAGTATATCTAATAAGTTCAATAAATTTATATAATATATGATCAATTTGAAATTTAATGGTCATTTCCAATTAAATTGAATTAATCTTATTTCAAGTAAATCTGAATCGTTTCAAATAAGTTTATTCCATCCATTTATATAAAATTTGAAGAATTAAAATTTAAATAAAATAAGTTGATTATTTACATTCTAAATAAATTAGTCCCACCATTTTAATAATAAATTTCATTTTATTTCATGTTGTCAATTAGGTTTTCTTTATAATAAATTATAGCACACATGTTGTCCGTACTTCAAATCTAGTTATCCTTCAAGATCATGAAAAAAGTTAGCCACTATAACTATTGGCATTGAATGTAGTAGAGTAATTGGCATTGAATGTTGGCTTCATGTGATGCTTTATTGACATGGAGGCAAAATTAGTGACATTCATTTTGGCTTCGTTGTTTGTGGGCATTTAGAGGAGAGACTCTTGGAGCTTTGCAGTTTGAGAATTCTTTTACTATTTTTAATTTGCGTTGTGGGCAAAGTATTGGTAAGAAGTTAGGGTTTTTTGTAGGAATCAGTTTTGTATCCACGATGTGCTTTCCTTTTTATTTGGCTTATATGTTATATGTTGGTAGTGTTTTTAGGTCTTATATGATCGTAGATTAGGTTTATTCTTTTGCTAGGTAAGAATTTTAATGTGGGGCTTTGTTTTTTTTTTTTGTTTCAGAGTTTTTGTTCAGTGAAGGGTTTAATTTTTTGGCAGGAGTGAAGAAGGCTATTTAGGGTTTGAGTCAATTAGTGATGTTGATTTTAATTTTCTATTTTTGAGTATGTAGGGAGGAAACTATTGGACTGTCATTCTGTCATCGTATCAGGTTCGTATCTGCAACCTATTTTCTTTCTAATTGACTTGTTTAAAATTAATTGTGATTTTTAAATCATGTTTTGTATGTACCTTTTATTTTCTTGTGTGTTACATCTAAGTAGTGTTGTTATGTTTTATATGCTTCTAGATTTTAAAAGGTCCATTTTTTTACTAGATAAGAATTTTAGCACATGGCTATTTAGGGTTTAAGGCAATTAATGTTATTTATTTTAATTTTGTTGTTTTTGGGTATGCAGGGAGGGGACTATTAGGTCATTATTACGTCATTGTATCTGGTTTTAAAAGATCTGTTCTTTTGCTAGATAAGAATTTTAGCATAGGGCTATTTAGGGTTTGAGGCAATTAATGTTGTTGATATTAGTTTTTTTGTTTTTGGGTATGTAGGAAGGGGACTATTAGGTCATTGTTATGTCATTATATCTGGTTCATATCTGTGACCTACTTTTCTTTCTATTTAACTTATGTTTAATATCTGAGTTTTCTGTGGGAATTAGATTGGTATACATGATGTGTTTTTCTTTATATTTGGATTGAGTGTTATATCTTGGTATTATTGTTAGGTTTTATATGCTCATAGATTAGGCATGCTCTTTCACTGGGTAAGAATTTTACCATGGGGATTTGTTTTTTTTTGTTTTAGGGTGTTGTAGACTAGGTGGGCTCCTTTACTGGGTAAGAATTTTATTATGTCAATTTATTTTTTTGCATATAGATTTTAAACCCTCGATAAAGTTCTCTAGGTGTATTTATTCACTGTAATTGGGTTTGTATCTATGACCTAGTTTTCTTTCTATTTGGCTTATGTGTAACATCAGAGTAGTATTGGTAAGTTTTATGTGGTCGTAGTCTAACTTTGTTCTTTTATTGGGTAAGAATTTTATCTTCTAACTTTATTTTTCCTATAAATGTAAGGCAAATAAAGCAAATAATGACAAAGGATTTTGATGTAGGCTATTTAGGATTTGAGGTGATTTGTGTTGTGAGCAAAGGCTTGGCAAAGATTGGACGTATTAAATTTTTTTTTAGCTCTATTAAGATTTTAGTGAATTTGCCTATTAAGTTATTTATATTTTGTTCTTTATTACATGAATATATAAAACTATTTCTTTTTTTATCAAACATATTATGCAGTATAATTGTTTTTTTTAATATTCAGAGTTTGAGGCAATTAATTTCATTGTTTGTGGATTTAGGCAAAGGAGACTATTGGGGCCTGGTTCTATTACTGTATCAGGTTTGTATCTGTGACTTAGTTTTGTTTCTATCTTTTGTGAGTAAGGCAAATAGTAATAAGGATTTAGAATTTGATTTTAATTTGATTATTTTTGGGTATACAAGAGGGAGACTATTGGCACGTGATTCATAGTTGTGCTTGTGATATTGGACGATGTTACAGACTGTGCGGATTGGCTTTGTTTTTTAAGGTAAGGTATTCTGGATCTTGTAAGTCATGTCTTATAACTTTACACTATGTTTTGATAGGCTAGCCTATAGACAAATCCTTGGAGCAAGTAATTTTCATTGAAAAAAAAAGGGATATTTGAAAATCTTGTTGATAAAAAAGCTTATGAAAAAAAATACATGGATCAACTTTGAACAAATGTGATTGTAAATAACCCAAAAATAGGTTTTTTTTTTATAAATTAAATGGAGATTGCATGGGCGAAGTCTAGGATTACAGTATTTGTCTCAAATCTTGGCCAACCCTTTTTTGACTTTAGGCAATATGATTGGTAAAAATGTCTTGTTAAAATTTTTGTCGCTTATGAAAACAATATTCAATTAGAGACTTTTAATAGTTTGATTGAAATTTGCATTTTTGTAAAACAACTTTCCTACTAACTCTGGCAAAATCATAAACCCTATTGTCCCATGTTGCTACTAATTCTCTATTGTGTCAATTGAATTCAATACTAGAATAAGAGAGGGCATGAATAATTTATTAAATGTTTCCTCCAATCGTAGAGCAAAAAATAATATTTTTTGCATCCATAACAAGGATATCTCATTGGCCAATAACACATGCAATAATTTCAAGTGAAAGCAAATCGAATGCTATGTGTATACGTGTATATATTTACATACATATGTATACATATACATATGTACATATTATATTATCAACATCTATTTATAAAAAATAAAGATAGATGGTTAAATGGTTATGCAGTAAAGGATGAGACCTAATATGTAAGCATATACTATTTAATAATATCACCCAGATATTAAATATAATATAGGTAAAAAGGAAATCAGGTCAAGGATATGATCCCAATGCAATAATAGAACCATATTCCAATAGTCTCATCTTTGCATAGGCAAAAACAATGAAAAAAATCAATGACAAAAATTGTCTCGAATCCTAAATAGCCTATTTCATTACATCTAAAAAGTTAAATTGTCCATTAAACAAAATCCATAAAAGCCTAAGCAATAAAATAAAAATGGGTGTTGTTAACTGCTTGCATATCGATCCTATTTTTCCATCTTGCCTCCAACTAGGTTTCATGGCCTGCATTCAACTCATCCTCAAAACCAAACAACATAAAATCTTTGCATTTAACTTGCCTACACAACCACATAGTTTGTAATTCCCTACCTTGAAAAGTACATTGAATACTTGTCTTGAACAAAGAAATAACACTAATAATTTCCCATCATTGGATGACAATGCAGTAACTAATATTTTTTTAATTGGCTTGTTAAAGGCATTGCAACTTGCACTATATCAAACTAGAGTTTTAGCAATTTTTCCATTAAACTATAAAAGATCTTCTATCTAAACTAAATTAATTTTTTGTCATGTATTCTATTGGTCACTGATTTAATGTCATTACATTATGAGGCTTGTCAGGTGTTTAAAACATAGTCTTTTTGACATGAAACAATACTTTATTGTGAATTTGACTAATGATTTATATTGTGTTTCTATACTTTATAAATAAGACATGTTATTTTAGTGAATACAAACATAAAAAAAGTTGTCAGTTTTTAGATTGCCATAGACATAGTATTCACAAAACCATATGTTTACTCTACTTTTTTTTGCATTACCAAATAGTCTCTTCGTTACATATCTAGAAATAACAAAATCAAAATCAATGACACTAATTGTCTCAAACCCTGAATAGTCTGCTCCATTCCAACCAAAAAAATTAAACCCTTCATTGAAAAATAATAACATCAAGTTTGGCCACTGGTGTTTGGACACAAAATCAAGTATTTTCCATTAAAGCTAGAAAGAAAAAAACTAAAATATTGTGTCTAAACAATAAGGATGAGCAAAGAAAGAAACCATATGGTTTATCATGCAAGTCAATAGAAAGAGCATTTGACATTGAAAATATTTAGTTCTAATGTTACTTTTCAAACCTAATCTATGAGCATATAAAACCTAACAATACTATTGAGATATGACACCCAATCTAGATACAAAGAAAGGAAGGAACTCTAAAATCTCTTGTTACATGACTTAGTCAGCAAAAAAAATGATTACTACCTAAAATCGTAGGATCTTTCCTAGGTATTCACTTATAACACAAAATGGATCAAATCCTGAATAGCCTACATCAAAAGCCTTTGTTATTATTTGGATTATTTTCCTTACCTTTGCGGGAAAAAATAAAGTCTCGTGGTAAAATTCTTACCTGATAAAAGAACAAAACTAGACTATGTGCATACAAAATGTACCAATACTACCTAGATATTACACATAAGACAGATAGAAATAAAAGAAGGTTATGGATACGAACCTAATTAATGTGAATAAATAATAAATACACTTAGAGAACTTTTGCAAGGAATAATAACACTAATAAATCTTGTTATTGCTATTTGCCTTGCTCACAAAACCATGCTCACAAAACCAAATGTTTACTCTAACCCTTTTTGTATTACCAATAACTATATGCAAAAAAAGTCACACAATAAAATTCTTGGCTAGTAAAAGACCTCACCTTGTCTACAAGCATGTAAAACTCAATAATATTACCTAGATATTAAACATAAGTTGGACAAAAATAAAAGTATGTCGTGGATATGAACCCGATACAATGATATAACATAAACAATAAAATTAAAATCAATGACACTAATTGCTTCAAACCCTAAATAACCTACTTTATTCCATCTAAAAAATTAAACCCTTCATTCAATAGGAACTTTTTAAAAAAAAAAATGCCCCACACTAAGATTCTTACCCAACATAATAACATAACTAATCTACAAGCATATAAAACCTAACAACACTTCCGAGATATGACACATGAGATAGATAAAAAGAAAAATAAGTTGTGGATACAAACCTAATTCCTTCAAAAAATTTAACAAAACTAATTGACTTATTTTTTAATTCTTTTACCACAACATAAATGAAAAATAGTAAAATAAACCATGAATCGTAAGGCTTCAACAGTCTCTCGTCTAAATGATCACAAAGAATGAAATCAAAATAGATGTCACTAATTGCCTCCATCTCAATCAAGCATTATGTGAAGCCAAGATTCAATTCCAAGTAATTTAAATCTACTACTAACTTTGGTGAAATCACAAACCCTATTTTACCATGCTGTCAAAAACCAAGTTTGATAGGTGCATTTAACTAGCCCCCAAATCTGCATGACACAAAATGCTTGTATTTAACTTGAAATCCCCCACACTGCTAGTTGCATTTAATACTTGCTTGGAACACAAATATGGGGCCAATAATAACCCAAAATTTTCATCCAATCACAACATAAAAAATAATATTTTTAATCGACCTATTAAAGATCTTGCACATCATGCTCAAACTAGAGATTGAACATATTTCTTAGAAAATAGAAAATGAAGTAATGAGCTGAGAAGATAACATAATATATTTTTTGACATGTATAATGTCGTGGTTTACTATTTATGTTTTTAGAATAAGAAATGAGTTACCTTGTCATTGTATTGTTTGCTTAAAAGTTTAAGGGCAATGCAGGCATGAACACAAGACCATGAGATCAATAACAATTATAAGATAACTTGGATTTTGTTAAAATTTAGAATCAAAATACATTCATAAAACCATGATTCTTTTTATAGTTATATAGTCTGTAAATAGAATATAAACAATCAATTAAAGTTATAGTCAAATGGTCCTTTATGGTAGAAAAAACATGTTTCAGTCAACTAATAATCTTTGCAATGCAATGACGTTTAAGTAGTTCCACTTCAAAAATTGAAATACCATTCATTGGGATGAGACATTATGTATTTTGTTGGTTTAGCATTCATATTAATTGAATATTTATCAAGTATATTTTTTGTCTTGTTGTAGCTGTGTGTGTGTGTCTATATGTATACATATATATGTATGTATATGTAAACACACACACACACACACACACGCATGTATTAAGACATACATATATATATACACACACATACACATACATATATATAGACAACAAGACAAAAAATATACACAACATAACATGCTCGTATTTAATTGTAATCCCTTGTACTACTAACTACATTCAATACTTGTTTGGAATAAAGAGAGGATGCCAATGATGTATCAAATGTTTTATCTAATCACAGTGTATTAAATATATATTTTTAGTTTGCCTATTAAAGATCTCACACCTTGTGCTCAAACTAGATATTGAGCATATTTCTTAGAAAATAGCAAACAAAGTAATGAGCTGAGAAGCTAACACAACAGATTTTTTGACATGTATAATGTGGAAATTTACTGTTTATGTTTGTAGAATAGGAAATGAGTTACCTTGTCGTTGTATTGTTTCCTTCATAAAAGTTTAATGGAAATGTAAGCATGAACATAGGAACATGTTATTCTAAGATCAATAACATTTACAAGATAACTTATATTTTCTAAAAATTTAGAATCAAAATACATTCGTAAAACCATGATTCTTTTTTATAGTTATATAGGCTGTAAACAAAATATAAAGCATTAATTAAATTTATAGTCAAATGGTCCTTTGTGGTAGAAAAAACATGTTTCACTCAACTAATATTTGTAATGCAATGACATTTAAGTTGTTCCACTTCAACACTTGAAATGCCATTCATTGGGCTAAGACATTAGATATATTATTGATTTAACATTCAGATCACTAGAATATTTGTCAAGTATCTTTTTTGTATTGTTGTATGTGTGTGTAAAGGGACTTAATGTTGATGAAAAGCTAGTCTTCTACATTTTTTAGTTTCTCATGCTAGGAACTATTCGTTAAATAGGAAAACCAATGCATATACATTTCATAAATACATCAATGAGAAAACATATGAGACAGATTAATAAAGATATCAGAGTCACATCTCGATATTTATTCATGAATAACGGTTAAAGCATTTGCAAGACCAAATGACCTTTCTACAACCTTGCATCATGAATCAAATAGTTTTTTCTTCTATATGTATTGTTTATTTTTGTTAAAATATTGTAGGTTATTTATTTTTAGCTTCAAAGGAAAAGACTTGATCTTGTGCCTAATCACCAATGGCCATAGCTACAACATATTCTTTGCCACTGTATAAATGAGTCTAAAACCATTAATTAAATTCCATAACCTATTAAAGAAATGATATAAATATAAATGATACTAAAAAGACGTCATACAACTAGAAAACTTCTCCTTTGAAGAATATCTAATCTAAGAATGTGAAAAAAAAAATCAAATGAACATAATAATTTCTTTGTCTGATATTGATATAGAAGATGATGTTTTTTAAATAAGGTCATACAGAGAGACATGCTATAAAATTTAAGGCTACTGGTTAAAAATATTGACACATGAACAAGATTATGTTTTTATTTTTGAGTCAGTTGTAATTATATTGGTCAATAGCTGATCCATTATTTTTTTAGGCTGTACAGGTTGTGAGTTTGGCAGCAATTATCAAAAGTTGTACAATTCTCAACTATTATAGTTACAAATTTTAATTTGATTTGGTGAGTGAAAGATACAACATCTGGTTATTGAATCAACATCATTAGACATAGATAAACATACTTTCTAGTGTATGTTTTTGTATATATACTGAAGTTGTGTTCAAAAAATAAATAGAAAACTTGTATAGTCTTACATATGTGATGCAAAGGAAAACTTCATGTTAAAAGACTTATAAGTGTGTTTTGTTAAACATTATAAAATGATGTGCAAAAATAAAAAACAAAAAACAATGGATAGTTGTATCAATCAACAATTTACTTTTGTATAAGAAAGTAAGCCATTTGCACAAATAGTTTGCAATGACATAAACATTGCTTTAATAGAGCGAACCTTTTTAGAACTTGTATTTTCAAAGATAATGTTGGTGATTTCTTTTTTTGTGCATTTAAGTCTTATTACATTTTTGATACACATCGAATGAACTTCATGTTGGAATTATATAGCGGTTCCAAGTTTGCTTGGAAAAGAATGATTTGGAGGCACCTAGATCTATTGAACTAGAACTAAATCTTGAAGAGATATATAGGATACACCATGTATAGGACATTAAAACATACTTTAATTGAATACAAAATTTAGCATTGTCATGTACACAAAATAGTGAACATGGTTTGTGGGGTGATAATTTCTGCATACACTGGCTTTATAAATGGCTAAACATTTTTATTTGTGCTTGGTCCTTAACAAGCAAGATAAAATACTTACATTTAAAAATAAACTCACCTTTTCCTCCATATTACATTCTTTTTCATGATAGAAACCCAGTCTATGGACACTATGAACTACTACATTATAATAAATTAGAGAATATCCATACCCACTAGGACAAATGCCTTTGTCAAGAACATGTACTATGTTATCTTATTGCTCAGAAGTAAATACATTAAAGATTTAACTACAAGAATCAATAAAAAAATGGTAGAAATGTCATGTTGTGGCGATATCATTTTAATGCTTTTTGTCATTTAATAGAAAAATCTTTTAACATATAGTCTTTATGTCTCTATGTAGCTTAGTCTTTTTAAAATGGATTTATTTTTGGAGATGTGGGTGCATACACTTGTTTGAAAACTAATTTAAAAGACAAAATTATAAAAAACTTACTAGTTATTAAAAATTAGCAAGCATACATCATATGATAACATTTGAGTTTATTGAGCCCAAAACCACATCCTATACATGTCAAATTTGGATACGTCATTGAACCTTGAATTATTCTTTGTTTCATTCTCTAATGAAATTAGAGCTAATCAATCCCCAAATCACATTTTATAGTCATGCATTTAGGTTGAAGGGACTCAAATTAGTTCCAATTGCCTTCATATTCAACTAGTGGACTATTTAGCTTTTTTAGTTATGACATTAGGGTCAACGGGCCCAATTTAGATCCATTATAGTCAAAATTGAGTTCATTAGGCTAAATTTTACTCAAATTGTATCACTGATTGCACAAGTTGACTCAATCTAAGCTAATTTAGCCTTAAATCATATCCTATACATGTAATTATTCAAGGGATTTACACTCATCATAATTTTCTCCATCATTAAAATAATTGACTTGTTCATTCATTTTGTAATGAATTTGGGCCTGGTTAAACCCTAAATCATGTTCTATATAGTCAAAATTATGATTGCAAGTGTAAACTCACTAAAATTGCATCAATTTATCCATGATGTCCTTTTTGTGGTAGTGTATATCATGACAAACTCGATTTAAAAATAAAAATATAAAAATTATAAATGTGAATTAAATAAATTACATATAAATGTGAACTAAATCAGTATAAATTCCAAGTAAATAAGTATAAATAAGTTTATATCATGATACATAGATAAGTATAAACACGTATGAGTAGATAAAATTTATTTTGAGTAGATAAAATTAATTTTTTTGCTGTTATGGAAACATAATGTGCACAAATTGTAACGTGTGCATATTATAGTGCATACACACTATGTTCTACTTGAATTCAAAAAAACCAATCCTTTTGGCTTAGAAATGGCTTTTATTCTTGAGCTAGAGGCTTGGACCTGTCAACACATAGTTGAATCTAAGAGTTTTGATAGAAAACAAAAAAATTAAACTTTCATCACCAAATACAATACGAATTTCAATGAGAAAATTCATAAAATTATTACCATGACGATGAATACATTCTCATTTTTCCAAATATATGATTTTTATAAATTTTAATGTATTTTAAGGTTTCGATCTATGTTGATTTATAACTATATCTTTTTTAGGCCACTACATGTCGTAAATATACATGCCTATATATGTTTATGTATCTTTTTTTTGTTGATTCAAATGTAAAAAAAATTATATGGTTATAAAGTAGGCCTAATTCTACACACATTCAAAAAATAATAGTTTTCATTTGTTTGAGGTAGTTAGGGGGCTGCACAATCGGCAATCCATTTTTTTGTCAGTTTTCAAGATCTATTTACTTGTAAAATTATATATATATATTGAAAAATTATGAAATATATAGATTAAAAACTAGATGATCTGATCTAAAGTTTAACCAAATAATTTTAAACGATGCTAAAAAAGACTTTCTACTTTATTTTCTTAAATAAATAATTTTTTTAATTCAAATTCTAAATGTTTAACCAACCATGATTATACAGGTAGGAAAGTGTTTACAATGATTATACAGGTAGATGAGGTCATCTACCATATAACTTAGTAGTTTGTTGTGTTGAAAGGAGTAAGAAGGTAACAATGTAATTCATAATTAATATGATGTGTTTTATACCGCAACAGGAGGAGGAGTTTTCCAAGGGGTACCTCAATTTACCATGGAGTAAAAAGGATGGTTTTGATTTTATTAGAATAATTTAGAGTAGTATGTGAAATAAATTGAAAAGATTCCATGAAATACTGACAACAAATGTTTTCACTACTATTCAGGTGTATGGAAACACAGACAATAAATGTTGTCAAAGTTGAAGTAGTAGTTGAATAACACCACCTCTAGTGCTTCATGGCTCAAAAATATCACTAAAAAAACATTTGGGGTGGTGGATAACATCTAAAACTAGGTTATTATCCTCCCATCATGCCTAGTTGAGAGACCCACCACCCATTCCAGCATCAAGAATGCCCTTCCCAATACAAGAAAATGTAGTTTTTAAGCCTAACTTTAGGTGTGCATAAAATAAAAATAATGTCTTTTGGATGAACCATAAGAACCCTAACGTGCATGTAGAATCCCTATTATTTCATCCTAGAGAAAATTTATGGAACCTTTGAGACCAATTTGGGCACAAGCTGTAGTATCGGATCCTAAAATTCAACTATTTTTAGTGAAGAGATAAGTTCTTGAGCTCCAACTGGCATTTATGCCTTCGGGACCTCCAAGTAAAAATCCATTACTTGTAACACACACACACACACATAATAAAATTACACATGATCCCATGATCTTGACATACAAATCCACCCTGAAGCATGTTTTCATTATTATTCAGGAACATAAAAATACTGATAATAAATGTTGTCAAAGTTAAAGTGTAAATTGAAGAACACTGCCTCCAGTGATTTGTGGCTCAAAAATGGCACTAAAAACATGTCTAGGGTGGAAAATAATATCCAATACCAAGTTATTGGCCTCCCATTATGTCCGGTCTAGATACCTGTCACCCATTATAGCCTAAAAAATGCCCTTCTTAATATAAAAAAATGTAGTTTTTAAGCCCAACTTCAAGCATGCATGAAATAGAAACCATATATCATTTGGATGAACATAAATAAATTTCATGTGTGTGTTCAATCCCTCTAATTTCATCTTAAATCATGTTGATGGAACCTTCAAGACTAATTTGTGACACACGTTGCAGTAATGGGTCCTAAAATGCAACTTTTTAAAGTGAAGAAACAAGCTCTTGAGCTTGAACTGGCATTTATTCTTACGAGACATCTAGGTGAAAATACATCACTTTGAGCACATATATATATAGGTAAATGACACGTGATCCCATAATCACAACCTCAAAATCCACCCAAATACATGTTTTCACTACTGTTTAGGAGCGTAAAAACATTAGCAATAAATGTTGTCAAAGTTGACGCTGATGTTGGAGAACTCCATCTCTGATGCTTCATGGATCGAAATTGGAATTGTCATCATGTCTAAGGTGTAAGATAATATCCAGGACAAACTTCTTGGACTCCCATAATGCTTAATAAAGAGACCCACTACCCATTCAAGCCTCAAGAACATCATTTATGTAATAACTAAGTACTTATATTAAGATTCTCTTTAGCTTTAAGAATATGAAATTCTTTACTAATAGTGCCAATCATGTGAAGGTGGAAGCTTATTTGGCACCACTAACCTACAAAAAAATATTAATAAATAATTTAAAATAAAATTTATATGTACTACCTATAAAATCAATAAATTTTTATAAAATTAAATACATCTACATTTGACAAGTCAACATACATTGGAATTTCAATCCAATAAACCATTAGGATCTGACCTAATATTTATAGTAGCAAGAATAACTTTATTTTATGACTCATGAACTTTCCATATATTCATGTTTAATGGCCTCCCATGATATTTGACCAATTAAATATTTATTTCAAGAGCCAAATTTGAATAGTGTAGTATCTTCCTATATGTTTCAAAGTCTTCAAAAATTTATATATATAATTTTTTATAGGATATCATTGAAGCTAAGTTCCAGTGACTACCATAGACCTAATAGGATAGTAAATGTTTTCTCCATCTATCATTGGGGTAGTCAATTTTTTAATTTCCTCTACACACTGATATGACTAGTAATTTGTTCTCTTTATGTTGTCCTTGTCAGCAATAATTATAAAAACATGCCTTATATTATAAGTTATAATTTTATAATGACACTGCCAAGATAGATAGTAAGAATAAATAGTATATAACGATTAATCTTCTACTTAATTTCACTAGATTAGATACATGGTTAAAGTCATATGATGATGTCATATATATAATTTATAATATTAGTGTAACCTGATATGTGTCAACTGGAATTAGAGGTTTGTAGCTCCATTCATCCAGCCACTCTTGTGATTCACACTCACTCCAAACATAGTGCATGCATGTAGAACATAAAAATGTCAAGTGTCTCGTATGAATAGTCTTATAACCTACATTTGAGCTACAAAATGAGTGGAGCTCATTTGATCCCATTACAATCCTCATATTTTTCTATGTATTCTTCTTCCATCAACAAAAAAATATCTATGAATAGTATAATTTTCTTTAGCACCATGGCCCATTTTCTTATTACACCATTTAATAATGTTTGTTACACCAGTCAAAACAACACCATCTTCAAACTTCAGGTCTTATCTTGTAATGTTTTTTTTTACACATGCCCCAATACCATCATGTTCCCCTTTTCCATGGCCAGTAGTAAGACTTCAATTATGTTCTACACTAGTGGTAATGTGCACCCTACTCAACAATATCTATGTAATTTTGAATTATGTACAATTTTTTGACCAAGCATAGTATTGAATGAAAGTAATGTTCTTCTTAGTCAATTATCCATAAAACATTTCAAAACAACCTTGCACATACTATATACAATGTGATTGGTCATCACTAACATATAAATGGTATTTCCTTAATATTTTTTGATCTTGTTATGTACTATTAGGTGCATTTATGAATGTTATATACACAAAAATGGTAACTTATATTGAGTTGTAATACTATGACTGAACTTATATTTGTGGTTTGAATGTATAATTCTCAGTAAAGTTGACTAATGAAACAATAGAACCAAGTGGGAATGTGTCCTTGCTTAGCTAGAAATGTTCATCCAACCTTCTAGCCCTGTGTGTGTGACTTGCATACTCATAAATAATTTCCTCCTTGAATTTGATCATAAATTTTGAAACAAGATTCTATTTTATAACAAACTCACACCTTTTATACTATTTGACATATTTTAATTGATAAGTCATAGATTTGTATTTGGTCAAACTAACTAATTCATGTCCAAATGCACTTTTACTCTCCTCATGGATATTTTTGTCAATTTGGGCAATCCACCACAAATACTGCAATTTTCATCCAAACATGATTTGTTATAAAATAATTGTCTATATGGTCTTTCACAAAAAAATGATTGGAATAAATTCCCTGGCTGATTTTGGTAGAACGTTTATACCACACTCCTAAAAAATGTTTTTAGTATGAAAATTACAACTTGTATATGGAGGAAAACGTCATAGTGCATTAAAAATTTAACATGTTTCTTATAACTATAAGTGGTGTGTGCGTGATTTATTTTTACATAAAATAATTTAGCCCTCTAAAAATATATTTGACTAATAGAAATTTATGGATATTTATTCAAAAACTTAGATTAAAATTATGTTTAAATCATATCTAATAAATGTTTTAGATGTGGTTCACGGTGATGAAATCTAACTCTTTTCACTACATCTCTTGTATTGGGTGAAACTCTTGTATTGCCTTTCTAAAATTGTGAAAGTAAATCTTTGAGAGCATCGGATATAGCTTGTCCTTTCATGAAAGTATACCAAAGGATGTCCAAAGCTCAGTGGTATTATAATCATTAACTCTTTGGCATCTTCCAATTGCTTTCATTAATGTTTTTCTATTTATGTCCAGTGTTTGGCTAGTTTTTGAAATCAATCATTTTTTACCTATTTGATCACTTACTACATAAGTTATAATTATATGTCAAACAACATTACAATATTTGTTGTGTGATTTTGGGACTACAATATATGATATGCATCATATATATCTTCAAAAATTTCATTATTTTTATCATTCATGTTAGATGTTCTTAGTTCCAGGGTGTACATTGTATGTCTCATCTTAATCAATTTTATCAACAAAACAAATAATTGAAATTTATGACTATCAAAATCTAATTTATAAAAGAAATTATCCCAAAATGTTTCAGCTAGTCTTATTGAATGGCAGTTAGACATTTTCTTATGCATTAGTTTCAAAATGTTTTCATCAACTTAATTAAGTACTTGTATTTTTTACGCATAATTCTTGGAGGTGTTGTTAATGGTGGAGTTTATTGAGAGGATGTTTCAAAATTGTTATGTTCTCTACTAGTTTTTTCATTGTTAGTTTCATTATTTATTTATGGGATGGAATTTCATTTATTTTTACTTTCATCATTATGTGTTTCCATGAAATTGTTTTCATTGATAGGGGGTAAATCATCATGCATAGATTCATCATAAAAACAATAATACTTTGAATGTGGATTTACAACATAATTTGGACTTCTAGGTAAATATTCATCATCATTATTCAATTCATTATTGTCTTTTTTTATCATTATCTACGACATATAGATCATTAGGGATAGTGTTTTTACCTTGTCTTGAGTGAAATGTTTTCATTCATACCTTTTGTTTTTCTCTCAACTCTTCTAATTGCTAAAATGTTTTTCACTTTAACTTATTCCTCTTGTTTGAACAAACTCCATCATCAATGACTAAAAAAAGAATAATTTGATTCTTTTTGATGGTGGGGACCCAAAGAACAATTTGATTCATTTTGATGGTGGGAGACCCAAAGAACAATTTGATTCCTCTTGTCTTTGCCGTGGAAAATGCAAAATGATGCAGAGAATGTCTATATGGTTAGAATTATCAAAATACCCTAAACTAAACTTTGGAAAATGATTTGTTGTCTATGAAGACAATAACATGTATGCATTATAACAAACATGTGTTATATATATTATGCCTATGTGATCATATATCATATTGTTATGATAAATGATTATATCATGTGATGCAAACTTATGTTATATTATTATGCTGTATGATTATGTGATGCTATCCAAACTATGCAATAGTATTATGTCAAGCAATCTTATATAATTACCTCCATATTTTCATTTATGATATAATTCTAAGTTTGATTTACCCATATGTTTCATCCTATATAATCTATTGATCCATAGTTTACATTCATGGGGCTTAATTTTTTGTAAATCACATGTTTAATTTCATCAACCGACTAATTTGATTAATTCATTACTAATTTAGGCCCAAATAATGTCTTTAATTTTACTAAAAGACTAATTGTATCAATTCTTGACTAATTTAACCCAAAAGTACATCCTAATTTTATCTAGTTAGGTTGAAGGGCCTCAAATTGGCCCCAATTTCCTTCTTTATTAAATTGGTGGACTTTTTTCTTTAATTTATTAACATATTGGGCTCAATTGACCCATAAATTAATTTTATATAGTCAAAATTAGGTTTAATGGGATAAATTTCATCTAAATTATATCAATCATTGTAACAATGGACTAATTAGGTAAATATGTCAGGAAACGAGAGCTAATTTGGCCCCTTTAATCCAATCTTAGACTTACAGTTAAGGTCAAGGGTTTCAAATTAGCTCTAATTACCTTCATGTTTGCATTTGTAATAAAAGTAAGGTCAATTAAGCCACATGTTGTATCAATTGACCCATAAATTTGATTCACATGGCTCAATTTTACCCAAATCATGTCCCTAATTGTACCAAGTGACTAATTGGATCAATTCATCATAGAATTGAACCTATCTTAGCCCTAAAACATGCCCTGCACTTATAGTTTGGTTGAATGGGCTCAAATTGGCCCCAGTTTATTTCATGATTGAACTAGTGGATTATTTGATTTATTTTGTTATGATATTGGAGTCAATTTAACTCCCAAATCATATCTTGTATAGACAAAATTAGGTTCACTAGGTTCAATTTCATCTAACTTACATCACTAATTCTAACAATCAACTAATTGGCTCAATATGTTAGAAAATATAGGCTAATTTAGCCCCAAATCACATCTTAGACTCGTAGTTAGGTTAAATGGGTTTAGATTGGCTCTAATTGCCTTCATGTTTGTATTGGTGATAAAATTAGGGTTTTAAGGTTGAAATAATCGACTAATATGGTCTAAGAATTGCTTCTAGGATATCTATCATACCTTTTGAATGAAAACCAAGATGTTATCTCTTAATCAATATCTTATATCATAACAAATATAACACTTTATTCTAAAACAACTAATTAATAGAGAACGTGTTACTCAAATATCATCCTCATGACCATTTTTGAAGTGAGACAGTCAAACTAATTCATCCCTCAGTAATACTAGTGTAGGTTTCCATTCATTGATGCTTATTATCCTTTACTTGAAAATAAAACATTTACAGTGATAATGTTTCATTGTGCTCGAATTTAAGATGATGAAACATGCTTGTGTAATCCATCACTCATTCTTAATCTATGAACATTTTGAAAAATCAAATGCACTTCCAATCTGGCCCTAAACATTGACACACTAATGGTTCATCTTGCCATTATTTTTTAATTTTTTTTCATTGTAGACACTCATATTAGATAGATCACTAAGATAAAATACCTAACAAGGTTATTTTATAGAACAATTGCTCATTGCATAAGTACAAGTTTACCTAAATTTTTTGTGTAATATTAAATCGAATGAAATTAAGAATGAATAATCATTGTTTCTCCTTTTTTTCCCTTACGGATTTATAATATGATTTCCTACTCATCCAAGATCGATCATACCAAAATCCACATTTTAAATTATTTTGATTTTCATCCTTATTGGCTAAGATCCCTTAAAATTAAAATGCCTAAAAAAGAATGAGCAATATAGCCCATTCCTTTAGTCTTCTTGGAATTAGGCTGAAGGGACTCAAATTCCTCTTTGATTGAATGAAATAACTATTTTATTCATTATATGATGACATTTGGGTCAATTTCACTCTAAATCACATCAAATACAATTGCAAATAGGTTTGTGTGGCTCAAATTTTATAAAGTTATGTCATTGATTGCACCATTTGACTAATTGGCTCAATCTATGATGAAATCAAAGCCAATTTAACCTCAAATCATGTTGTATAATTACAATTAGGTTCAAGGGCCTCATATTCACCTTATTTGCCTCAACAATTTAACCAATCAACTATTTTATTCATTATATGATGGCATTTGAGTTTATTGAGCCCAAAACCACATCTTATACATGTCAAACTTATATATGTCATTGAACCTTGAATTAATCTTTGGTTCAATCTCTGATGAAATTGGAGCTAATCAAGCCCCAAACCATGTTTTATAGTTATGCACTTAGGTTGAAGGAACTCAAATTAGCTCCAATTGCCTTCATATTCAACCATTGGACTATTTAGCTTATTTAGTTATGAGATTAGGGATGATAGGCCCAAATTAGATCCATTATAGTCAAAATTAAGTTCATTAGGCTTAATTTTACTCAAGTTGTATCACTGATTGTACCAATTGACTCAATCTAAGCTAATTTAGCCTTAAATCATATCTTATACACGTAATTATTTTCAAAGGATTCACGTTTATTATAATTTTCTTCATCATTAAAATAATTGACTTGTTTATTCATCTTGTAATGAATTTGGGCCTGGTTGAACCCTAAATCATATTTTTATAGTCAAACTTATGATTATGAGTGTAAACTCACTCAAATTACATCAATTTATCCATGATGTCCTTTCTGTGGTAGTGTATATCATGACACACTCCACTTTAAATGTGAACTAAATCAGTGTAAATGCCAACTAATAAGTATAAATAAGTTTATATCATTATACATAGATAAGTATAAACACATACGAGTAATATAATTTATTTTTTTGATGTTATGGCAACATAACGTGCACATATTATAGTGTGTACATGTTATTGTGCATACACACTATGTTCTACTTGAATTCAAAGAACCAATCCTTTTGGCTCAGAAATGGCTTGTATTCTTGAGCTAAAGGTTTGAACCTATTAACACACATTTGAATCTAAGAGTTTTAGTAGAAAACAACAAAATTAAACTTTCATCACCAAATACACTACGAAATTCAATGAGAAAATTCTTAAAATTATTACCATGAAGATGAATACATTCTCATTTTCCCAAATATATGATTTTTATAATTTTCAAGTTATTTTAAGGTTTCAATCTATGTTGATTTTTAACTATATCTTTTCTGGGCCACTACATGTCATAAATATACATTCTTATAAATGTTTATGTATCTTTTTTTTGTTGATTCAAATGTGAAAAAAATTATATGGTTATAAATTAGGCTTAATTCTACATGCATTAAAAAAAAATTAGTTTTCATTTTTTTTGAGGTAGTTATAGCACTACATAATTGGCGATCTATTTTTTTGTCAGTTTTCAAAATCTATTTATTTGTAAAAAATATATATATATTACAAACTAGATGATCTTATCTAAAGTTTAACCAAATAATTTTAAATTATATTAAACAATGCTAAAAAAGCTTTCTACTTGTTTTAAAAAAAATAAGATTTTTTATTCAAATTTTAAATATTTGACTTAATTATACTTAACTATTTAAATTTTTTTAATGTTTTAAAAAATAGACTCAAAATATGACAATTCATAATCTTACACTATCCTCAAAATTTAAATGGAATTATCTTAAATTATCTACATTATAAATTTAGATTTCTCAATTTAAAAAAAAAAAAAACTTATCTACTGGTGTAATCTCAAATTGTATGGCAAGCACCATCAAAATGGAAATTGGCAGGTACCAATTAGAATAATTTATGGGAACATATATATTTATGGTACTTAGGCTCTTTTGAACATGTCTAAAAATATTTATATTAATTGAGTGCAATGAAGATGATAATTATTCTTATGACATTGCTTCCATCAAATATTGAGGCAAAAAACAGTGACAAACTGACATTAAAAGATATGACGTTGAGAATATTATGAGAAACTCACTATATTTGATATTTGATTTGAGATTAGAAAATTGTTAGATTTTAAAAATGGAAATAAAATAAAATAAATACGTTAGTCAAAAAGGGCCAAGTAACAAAGAATGATGAAATTAAAAAGAAACTTTTAAAAGTTAAAATATAAATAAATAAAATAAATGGAGAATTTGACATAACAATAAATTTCATATTAAGCAATATGAGAGTTCATATTAACTAATTTAAACTAAATTATAATTTTAAGTGGAGAGCATCACATTTTATTTGCATAATTATAAATAAATTAATTTAGGATTTTATGTGTATTATTGATATAAATTTAATAATTTATATACATCATTAATATTATTATTATTTTTTGAAAAATAAAAATTATGTAAATTGTGATATTAGTGAAATAAATATTTTGAAAATGATATTTATCAATATATTTTATATAAATTTATTTAAAATATGTATACTAGTTTAAGGAACTTTTCCATTATTTATTTTTTCAAATATTTATTTTGAATTTTTTTTTTGTATTTTATAATTATTATATTATTTTTTCAAATAATTTTAAGATTCATTTTTATATTATCATATAACCATTATATTAATTTGTCATAAAATTTAATATTTTATATTTAAAAGTAAATAAATCTTTTAAAATTATTAAAAAACGTCATCACATAAAATGTAATAACTGGAAATTAAAAAATGTTGAAAATCACATTTTTGAAAAAATATTGTATTAAAGTAAACTCACTCATTACATAAAAATGTTTTAATATAATTATTATATTAATTTTTCAAACAATTCAAAATTACTATATAAAAGTATGTAACTATATAAAATTATAATTATATTATAAAATTAAAAACAAACATATTTTCATTATGAGTGCATATGTTACTAAGTTTAGTACATGTTTTTCAATTCATAACATACATGAATGTTTTAAGGAAACCTAATGGTAGCACATAAAATATTAAAATGAGAGATTCTTTCAATTCAATGACATACATGAATGTTTAGACGCAAATTTAGATGAAATAATTTGGAAACCTAATAATGACACATAAAATAATTAGACGCAAATTGAGATGAAATAATTTGGTGTTGAATTGCATATTTATCTTATTCACGTGAAAATAATAGATTTATTTTCTTCTTGGAGACATTACTTTCTATATAAGAATTATATCTTCGAAATGAAAATAAAGATAAAATTTGAATAATATTTTATTTTTAATTTAAATTTATGAAAATTATCTAAAATAAATTAGAATCTATCTAGAATAAATATAAATTATATTCATCAAAATTATTTGGAATAGGTTTAAATTATTTTTAATAAAGAATATTATATATATATATATATAGAATAGTTTAAATTTATAATTAGATTATAATAAAAAAATATAAATTAAAATATATTACAAATAAATTTTATCTATTTAATTTATTGATTTTTTTTTATTTGATAAAATAAAATTTATGGGTTTTGAAGATCTCATAATTTATTATAAAAGGGAGAAAGATGTGTCATTTATATATAAAAGGGACACTTCTACCAGCAAAAAAGGGATAAGCATTACAAAACTAAGATTAACATGCCAAAAATAACAAAGAAGTTGAATTGGTCAATAGTTCTAACCAACCGTAATTAACCAATTCAGTAGGCTCCTGCTTTCTTTATGCCTTTAACAATTGTCTTCTATGATTCTAGTCGGGGTCCCTTCGAGTAAAGAGTTTCAGCCCAGATTCCCCCTGAGCGAATAGTCACGCAGGGGGGTTGTAACACTACTTTTGTACCTTTTTTCTTTTTTGATCCTTAGTCTAGCCTTCCTTATCTTATGTAACAACATAGGGTTGGGATTTGTCTTCTGCTGCTAGGTCTTCAAATGGTTCTGCCCTGGATAATTCTATTTCTAAGTTTTTATGAGAGGAGGAGATTGGAGTAGAGGGGACAACCATGTTCGTAACTTTCCTTGGAGAGATTAGATCGTTCAACAAGACATCTTTAAAATGAGGGGGGATTTTAAGGTCCTCATTTGGAACTGAGGATTCAAGATCTTCCAAAGGTGACGTAGGATCATCGCTATTAGAATCGTCTGAATCTTTTTCAACATTTACCTATAGATTGTCAGGGATAAAGTCTTTCTACCAAGAGGAATCCTTCTTTTTTTTACCAAGGGAATTGCAATATTTGATCAAACAACCTATATTAAAGAAGCTACAATAGCGAAATAATAAATCTTCATAATCCAAGGGTTGAAATCAAGAGCACTCCCAAACTTGCAAAGTGATATTTTCAAGAAGATTCTTAGAAGTATCAATATTTGCCATAATTCTAGCAAAAGTAGTGTGGTAAAATTGATAAGTATCTAGGTGCATTTGTAGATATTCACCCAATGATTTACCAATAACCTTCAAATTGGATTTAGTCCAAAATGAAGAGGAAGATGAGGCAAACAAACCCAAATAGATTTTACATTAAGTAGTTCTGTGAGGGGGTTGAAGGTAGGGGACCATTATTTGATGACCAGGGGGTGGTGATTCAAGCACCAAAATTAGTTGTGATTCTTTTCCTTGTCTTTAATATTTTGAAAGACAATAATAAAGATTTTTTTTGTATAAGGGTAAATATCAAGAGTACCTTTTAGGAGGGGTTTCCAATGTTTCAAGATCCAAGCATGTAGCCCTTGAATTTTTGGCCAATAATATATAAATCTACAGATGAAACCTCTGGGTGAGAAGAAATATTTTGATCCAATCACTTGTCAGGATGACTCCTCATCAAAGACCACAATAGGGTCAGAAGATACAGGTTTGAGAGGTTTAGAGTCTGATTTTGGCACTATTCTACAAGATACTACCTCAACAAAGGATCTTTTGGGGTCTACCATAGCTTCCAGTTCCATGACATTCATGACTCTCTTAACAGTAGGGGAGAAACCATATGTAGCTCTAGATCTGGTCATTGCTTCCTTCGACATCAAATTCCAATTCGTGACTTAGGCAATAGTCCTTTATATAGGCATAAAGTTAACAATCTACCCAAAATCATCATTCACAAAGGTTTGTTGCTCGAATGATTGTTGAGTGCTTCTATCATTAGCAGGGAGGGGAGTGAAAGAAATAATTTCAAAATTTACAGTTCTTTTATGGCTGAACTAGCTGGGGGAACCATTTGCATCTATAGATCTAGTAGGAGCTTCCTTCCACTTCATATTTTGCTCATAGATCTGAGTTGAGTCAACTATGTGCCCTGCACCTTCTTTAACAATCTTCCACACAGATTCCATCTTCTGCATAAAGTCAGTCATCTATGGAGCGATGGCCTTCTGCCCATAATTGCCAGACATAGGGGAGATTCTGCCATGAGCGAGAAAGAAAATGGTGTCAGGCTTCTATGTAACAACGGTCTTTTATTCATAATTACTAGACTCAAGGGAGATTCTACCATGAATGGGAAGGGAAACAATGTCAGTCTTTTGCGTAATGATTACCTTCTACCCAAAATTGCTAGACACAAGAGAGTTTCTACCATAAACAAAAAGATGAACCTAAATTTCAAATAATTAAAATTTATTATAACTTAAATTTTAGATAATACATTTTAAATAAATTATATAAATTTGAAGTAATAAAAATATATTCCAAATAAATTAGAGCCATCTAATTGATTATGAATGCATCAAAATTATTTGAAACAAATCAATTTATTTATCATATGGATCAAAAGTATTTCTAATAAGTTCAATATATTTATATAATATATGATCAATTTGAAATTTAATGGTCATTTCCAATTAAATTGAATTAATCTTATTTCAAGTAAATCTGAATCATTTCAAATAAGTTTATTCCATCCATTTATATAAAATTTGAAGTAATTTAAATTTAAATAAAACAAGGGCGCCATGTGCCAAGTCCCTACGGGGATTGAAATTTGTTAACAACCAAATGTGTACTTAACATATACATTAAATAAATTTCCATTATGAATCATTAAGCAATATCAAAGCTACCAACTGTAGAATGAATGGAACTTTCAAAAAAGTATGCATGAATGCATCGAGGAAAACTCCACAATAATTCAAAACAGTATTTTAACTTCTAATTAAATTATTCTGGTTCTCGATAAAAAATTGTACATGTTTATTTCATTCAACTTGAAGCATGTTTAGTTTCAAGGCATGCTGGGTTACACGTTGCTTCATTTAATTCTCGATTATCATATACTTTACATCTACCTATGTATCTACTTATGCTAATACTCACTCTTCCAACTAATAAATAGAAATCTAAATCCAGAAAAATAACAACACATACATAATGAAGCCCTAACCAAGTAATTGCCTTTTCTTAAAGTTTTTTTTTCATATTTAAACTTCCATTGTTTCAATTTAGTTCATTCTCTCAAATAAATATGTTGTAAATGACTTTACAATATGTTTATTGTGCCTTGCTTCCATTTAAATTTGTTTTTATAAAAAATAAAATACTAATTAGCTATGGTTTGGTCATTTTTAACTCCCAATAAATTGGCTTTAGATGCATATTAATTTTCATCAAACAATAATGTAAAATAATGTTCCAATGGCTATTGACAATGTCATAACTATACTTCAAGTAATTTTACCATATAAAAATGTTTTTTTATGATAAATACATTGAGAAATTTAAAAAAAAAGCTCATTATAGATAACAAATTAATAAAAGGTTCAAGCTATATAAGGCTAAGAATCCATAGTCATACACAAATATCATAAAATATAACACTACCTCCAACCAATGGTTTCATTTTTCCATGTCCATGTTCAACATGAACTCTAATTCCATATACTGTTGCTTGATGCTGGGGCAGACCAAATAGATTCCACCTAGATATCCAAATATAAAAGTGGAATAACATATTGCATCTGCTTCACATCAACATCTTCATCTATGCAAGCTTTTAGAATAAATAGGAAAAATGCATCATAGTCCCTGCCAGAATGGAAACAAAAAACTTAAGATTTGTGCTAGAAAACATGCTAAATAAATTATCTAGGACATAGTCAATAGTTTGGCTAAATATTTATAGCAGCAACACCACACTCTTCTACAACATTATCAAAAATGCAGATTGTCACTCAGCTTTCTTTTGTTGTCCTATCCTTTCACTACAAAGTAAGA
Source organism: Torreya grandis (assembly GCA_037957365.1). NCBI lineage: Eukaryota > Viridiplantae > Streptophyta > Pinopsida > Cupressales > Taxaceae > Torreya > Torreya grandis. The sequence continues at coordinate 631,051 of JARHVA010006107.1, read as the reverse complement.
AGCATAAGATGAATATGGAAGAACAAATTGACAATTAAACTTTTGTAGTAATCTAATAACACAACCTAGATTAACAATTGTACCATTCCATGCATAACCTACAAATAAAATAGCTATTGGATTATTACTTCATAAATAACTGAGCAGAGATCATATCACCATGAATGTTTGAAACATACCAGCATTGGGGTGATGAAAGAAAGAAGGTCATTAAAGCAGGGTAGGATCAATGATTTGAACAGTTTTAAGAGTGTTCTAAGGCATTACTCAATCCTAAGAACCATAATACGGAAACTAATCCAATAGACTGGGTAAATTTTAAATACACTATGTAACAAAAATTTCACATCCATAATAGAATCTCATTCCTCACAGAAATAAAATACCTCCATTTAATGGACAAAACTAATGCCTGAGTATGCAGCGGGCCCCAAAAAACATATGATCCAAGTCACTTACGTAGCCAAACACATCTTGCTCCCATAAATTCTCCGTTTAAAACAACTCCCTCTCCTCTGGATCAAAATCCTTAGATTGTGATATTTCAGTATGCTCTCTTTTTCTGTTCATGCTAGCAAAAGACATACTTCTTTTCAAACATGCCATTCATATGTATTTTGTTATGCAAGTCTTTGGAGCAATGCAATGTGAAAAACATAGTGCTTTTCCTAAAAATAATACATCATGTTGTCTCAAAGAAGGAATCTAGTTTGAAATTTCTAATGAAAAGAGCTATGAACACAAGAATTTTCCCATAAAAGTGTCTACTACTCTTAAAATTTTTGATGTTGAACCAAAGAAAAATGAGCACAGAGAGTTCAATTTTTTGAAATAAGATAAAAAAAACAAAGTGTTTTTGATTTTAGTATTGTGATCGCCGTTTCTTGAAAAAAAAGGAAGAAGATGCTTGACAAAACAGAAAATGACATTTCCAAAAATTAAAATCTATCTAAAAACCATCCAAGGCCTTCAAGTGCAGCTCATCAGGTTGCATCCTATTTAGTTACTAATAACTATTTAGGAAAGCACAAATTATATCCAAATTGAAAGCTATGATAACACAGTAATTCTGTTAGATTATATATATATATATATATATATATTGGTTAGGTGTATTATGCATCTGTAGAAGATAAATTTATGTTTTCATTGTAGAGGATGGACATTCAAAGATTCCTTTGTTTGATTTGAAGAGATACATAACATGCAGTATGCAATTTTTAATATATAAATTTTGAAAAAACTTCTAAATTTAATTCTAGGGATACAGTGAATGCTTTGACTAGGAAAACCTACCAAATTTGAAATGATTTAATAACATGATCTCTAATAGGCAACATACTAGTAGATAAAATACAGATCACAAACTCTTTAATTATATTGATATATTTATGCAGGATATATGCTATAGATTATGAGTTTTGTAGCATAACTGAGTGCAAAATACATAGCTTAGAGTCTTTAATTATATTGACATATCTATGCAGAATATGCACTATAGACAATGAATAGAATACTAAGTGAATGCACAATAGTTCAACACCACATTATTTATACATTTTAGTGACTGATGTTGATATGGAACATTAATTTTTTTCCTTTTGAACAAGTCCAAAAAAAAAAAAAATTTTTGCACATTCAAAAACATATTTTTTTATGTGCAAAAAAATCCTTTTGCCAACAAAATATGAGTTCTATGAAGTGAGCATTTTGGAATTCTATGCACATGTATATTTTTTCCATTTTTTTACCTACGTAAAATTACAATAATTAGAAATTAGTGGAATTAAGAAAGTTTTAAGACATGTATTAATATATTGTTATGATGCTTGTTTTGTTTCTTTTGGAAAAAAAGTAGTGGTGATGGCTATTTTTTACAAGCACTTACTGTTTGGAAATGGATGTGATGATGTTGTTCATGGCAAGTGTAAAAGTGCCATGTAGTTGGAAATGACATAGCAAAATACCACAGCTGAGATGTCTTGTTTATAATCACTGAATGAGATTTTTGTTAGTGCTAACAAATTCTCCTCAAGGAGATTATGGTTCAAAGTGTAGTAAATATGTCCATTGTTTGTGTGTATGATGCATTGTAGTGAATGTTGGTATGAGTACATTTGACTTTACTGACAGTTTGTGCAATGTGCCAAAACATCTATTGAAGGAGCATTTGTCAAGACTGGATGTTCACAATCATTGCAAAATGGCTAGAAAGGTGATGCATGAACATTTTTTGGTTTTAATAGACCCTTAACTTGCAAACCAAAACTGTGGTTAGTCATGTTATGAGATAATTGAAATGCTAAAAATTATGCAAAGCCATATTTTTGTATCTGAGAGTGATGAGTGTGAAATAGATGCTTTCCTCAATATTTGATTTTGTCAAACTTTGCAGATGGGCTTTTGTATATTGGTCATTCAACACGTCTAAAAAAGTGGATTGGCTTTCATGGAGCAAAGGGGTGCCTCTACTCCCATTTCAAATGATGTTTTTGAAAAGCATTGTTGGTGTCTTTGCTAATGATAGTGATTGGTGTAGGCTAGGATATAGATATTTGTAGGTGTAATTGATTAGAAGTTGGGAAACAATTGTTAAAATGTCAGGTTTTTAAAAAATAATATACATGTATATGTTTTGATATAGATAAAAAAAACATTGAAAATGATGAATAAATAGAAATAAGATATTTGGGTGAGAGTTGTCATTGTTGCCATGTCTTTTTCAGATTCACCATCCTTGAGATAAAGCTCATTCTGATTGTATTGTTTTTGGTGTCCAATTACAATGGCACCAAATGAACCCACTGCATATGGGTTGTTTGAGTCAACAAGATCTTGTATGGTGGTGTTAGGGGTAAGTCTATGCTCTTTGCAAACAGTTGTGATGTTTTCCATAGTGTTATTGGGATGCAATACAAGGCAACAATCAACATCACCTCTTTCATACTGGCTTCTATTTTTTATTGTGGAATTTATGATTTGAATACTTTTTCCAGGAGAGAAATATTGTAAGAATTTATCAATGAGCTTGTTGTTGATGTTGGCTTTTATCATCATCTAACCAATTATGTCAACAAGATCAACGTGCACTAATTTTGTATTGGTTAGAGAGTTCATATTTTTTATAAAACCAGGTCTATAAACAGCCAGCACATCACCTTAAAAAACATTGCCACATCTTTTTGTGGAGAGGTCGATGATCAAAATTGGCATATATTGTCTTATGTTTGAGCTACAATCATGGTTTGCAAGTGCAAATTATGAATACAAATATTCTATAATGGGATATAATGTAGAGCATTTTGAGATGGGAAAGTTAAAGAAAATTTTTAGTTTCATTTGTTTTTGGAGTGATATTTTTCGTATATTGCTATTACTTAGAGCAAGTTGGAAAATAGAACATTACCTCTCTCCTATTTTTTGTTGCTCTATTTTTGTATTCTAGTTATTGTGTTTGTCTGGCTCCATGTTTATTTTTCTATTTGTATTGTGAAAATTGCATGAATACCTTTTTTTTTTGTCAATGTTAAGATAACAAGAGTAGGAAAAAGATAGCAAGTTTTTTATTAAAAAAAATAAATTGTGCATTATGTTTCTTCTTATTACGTAAAGCAACCAAAAAATAAAACATCACCATTTTGGTGGCTTTTATTGTTCTAGTATTGTTGCTTGGCTAGTATGCTTCTGTGGCTCCATATTTTGCTTTCTATAGGGGTTATGACAAAGCCATTGATCATTTTGAGAAACAGTAAATTAGATGTAGGTTTATGTCAATGATGAGCAAGATTCATTTTGGACACCAAAATGTTTACAAGCATATAAAGCTATATTTAATTGACAAGACAAATAAATCATTTTTTTTTTAGAGTTTCAGTATGAAAATCAAAGTAATACTAGTTCTATTGCAATATCCATGTAGATATTATAACAAATATGAGGCGGATTTTGGTTGGTTCTTTTCTTACAGCAATGAATGACAACACTACTTTTTTATCATTATAATTACTAACAATCAGATCAAAATGGACATGTAGATCAGTGGTTGTTTGAGTATATGTTTCCTATATCAAAACATGGAAATAGGCCTTTTTTTAAAAAGTTATAGCATAGCCTTGAGTCTGAATTTGTTGTTTTTATAGTAAAGATTTAGTGGTCAAGATATAGAATTTTATGTTAGATTTTTTTTTTAAATTCCTAGTTGTTAGAAACTTTAATTTTTGAATGCTACACTATTGATGAACACACAAAGCAATATTGCACTAACAAATCATATCAACACCGATTTTGTTAGAGTAATTAAAACATGAATAATAGAAACTAGGTCTGGAACTTAGTTTTGTCAAAACTCTGGATAAGTTGTAGGCTTAATAAGTTTGTCAAGATGGTTGTCTATCTTTATGAAGCCAACATTTAGGTTGGACAGGTTTAGAATCCTTTCATTCAAATTAAGCACTTAGTGGTCAAGATGTAAAATTTTATTTTAGAATTTACTATGTTTATTGTTTTCAATTGTTACAAACATTCATTTCTCCAATTATGTAACAACAACTAATTTGTGAGTAATAGAAGCAAGGCTTAGAACTTACCTATGTTCAAACCCATGATGTGGTGTATGCTCAATGATATTTTGAAGATGTTTCTCTATTTCTTATGAAGGTAGCACATGGCTTGGACAAATCATGAATGCTTTGTTTGCAAATAAGCACTTATACAATAATTGCAACAACTTATTACTTTTTTTTTATTTCATACTTGACATACTCTAGTATGTACATCTTACTAGTGTTATTGTAGATTATGTAAATCATAACTATATAAAATAACCTGAACAAACTAGATTTTAAGGAAGGACCTTAGCGTTGTTGAGTTTAATAGTGTTGTTTTTGATGTCTTAAAGAAGGCATGAGGTTGATGTTCTCGTCATAGAATTTTACCTCTATTTTTGTACTAGTGTTCAAGTGGTATCATTTATGACTAGGCAAATAACATTGTGATCAGTACAATAAGTATCCATTGATAGAATCTAGTTATGTTCTTTTATAATATTTGACTATACATGGTCTATGATTCTATTTCCATATTGTTTATGTTTTTCAGGTAAGAAATGCATGCTACAAGTTAACATGTGTTTCTCAAGAAGCATTGTTGACTTGTTGAAGGTGGATATATCAATACTAAAGTCTCCCATTATGTAAATTTATTTTGATGGGATTGCATTTGATAGTGTTTGTTCCACAGCATTTATGACATCTAAAATAGAAGCAGATGGAGATGCATAGATGTTTACAATTGTAAATGCATGTTCGCATATTTCATTTTCTATTGACAATGCTTCTATTTCATTTGTAGTGTATTGAATTGGATTTGAAGTAGCAACATTTGTTTTTTGCACATATCATAATACCATGAACATTTTGTATTGAGTTACAAGTTGAAAGTGCTATCACTTGACATGTATGTTTCTTGTAAGCATAGTACATCGCACTTCATCAAATCATGGTCGTTGACAATGTCTTCCAAATGTGGTTGGAGGTTGTGAGTGTTCAATGAACATATTACTATAGATGAGTCAATAACATGTGATTTCAAGCTATGGTGTAGTACCCATCTTGACTATGATTCTAATCTTGACATCTCATCAGATTTTTTTTGAGCTTGAAGTTTTTATTTGTAAGCAGGCTTAGAAAATATAATGATTCCATGGTCTTTACATGAGAAAGTGTTGTATATGTCAATCCATGCCTATGTACACCTAGTAGCTTGAATGTAATGCCTTTCATGGTTAGACCCTAGGATCTATGTATTTTACATGTAAAAGCTAGCTGTATTGGGAATTGGCTTTGGTATTATTAATGTTTTTTGGTGTGCAGGTTTTGGATCAGGTTATGAAAAATGGAAGATCAGAGTCCAACTTAATTCAATATGGATTTTATACAAAAAAATATGTTTTGATCTTTGGGAATGGTCGACGTGACTTTTATTGAATTTCACCCAAACAATGCCATTGTTATCTTCTTTGGCGTATGTTTTAAATATACCATCAGATCCATTGACAAGGCCATCTTGCATATCATAATTTCTAGAAAAAAATTCAACTAGCATATCAGTTTTTAAAACAATATTTTAAGGAAAGCATACAACATTAACATATCCTTGAACTCTATTATATGTGTCATCTTTCTTATTTATTATATCAATAACAATTTCTTTATACACAACTAGCGCCAACATTTTGGCATTGTGTACATCCACAACATTGTTCAAGTAAAAAAGATAAGGGAACAAAGGGTTATTTGGTGATGGACGTAGACAATTACGATTAAGATATGTTATGTCATCTTCTATATGTGAGCATGTACATATTCTATTTAGAACAATGATAAAATTTTGATCTTTTTATCGCATAGTTTGGTGTAGCTGGTAATATTTCATATTTTCTTTCCAAAAAACATATGGTAATATTTCTTTATTCATTTTTGGGTATTAAAATATGAGGCAATCATTTATAGGTTGAGCTTGGTAGAAGTATCCATAGAAAATCATGTCAATGTTGCCAAAATACATGGTTGGCAGTCAATTTATGTCACACAAACGCCTATCAATATAGTATAACATTCTTGCTCCTACAAGTGAGATTTCATTAATTAGCACTATATGTAGTTGATTATAATATTTAGACAATGTATCAAACCATTCATCACTTAGTGGAATAATTTATGACTTGTTAAAAGGAAACAAAAAAATAGAATGCAATATTATGCCACCTACATTGTATGTAGCCTTACCTGTGTATGTAAGAATGAGGCCATTTGGCTTGGATGGATCATTGCCAATAGATTGTGCATAAATACAAACCAATGTTTCATGTATAAATTTTATTGTAAAATTATTTCCAGTGCCTGCACCTATTGTTAAGAATAAGTACAATGGATTTGCTCTTGTTTAGATGTTTTTAAAAAGCAATGTCTTTAACAATTATAACTTATTCATCATTTAACATTCATCTTTGTTTATAGTATTTAACATTGTTAGTAATGAAAGGATGGTGTCCAATTTCGAAGTGTTTCTATTTTTTTGGTGCAAGGTTTATCAATGGCAAGTCCATTTGTAAATCATACTCTTCTTCTATAGATTTGCTTATGCTAAAATGGAATCTTGTCTTGATTTTGATTTTAGTATCAAATTCAAGCTAGGAAATAACATCTTGCATGTTTTGCCACATAGGATTGGTGTTATGATTGAACTTGGACTCATTTTGTATTATCATCTTGATTTTTAAATTATACACCTCTCTCCATGTTTTGAAGTATTATTTTAAACTAGTTTCATTATTTCTAAATGGCACATATAATAGCAACTATTCACGACAATGATTTTAAAGGATAAGATGCCTATTATAATTAATAAAGTGTATAATTTATGGCCTTTTTTTTCAATGGCTTACCATTTTTTTGGTACTTTGAAACAAATTCAACTAGGCAAAGATGATCTATAGTTGTAGGACGGGCAATGTAATAGTCTACGATAGATTTGCACATGACATTTTCTCATTCATTTTATTTTTGTCTCAAGAGAAATGGATATTTTAGAATAAATGTTCATTCATCAAGACAAGATGTGTTTCTGAAGGCACATATTTTTGAGCAATGACTCAATGGCAATGATAAGACTGAGTGAACAACTTATTGTGCAGACATTTGTTGATAATTTAGCATTGCATTCCCAAGTCTATAACATCTGAATGACATCTATATTTATTATTGCATGTTGTCTACGCAGTTTTTTAAAAACAGGAGTAATTTTGTGGTTGCCTTTTGTCATATACGATGTACAATATGTTGCTACAACATATGCATTTAAAATAATTTGTGCATTTGTGTTGGCTTGCCATAAATATGGCATATTTGTTATGAAACTGTTACTCCACACTTGAGATGGCAGATGGCTTACACACAATAAAAATGGTGGGTTGTTCAAGTGTGTTTTTTATTGCTATTATATATTGAGTCACATCTATTTTAAGATCATGCAAGAAGATGTGAATGTAATCTAAAGCATTATAATGTTTGGTGCTTAGCAACAAGTAAGATTGCTTTAATATTGATTTTACAAGTTCATTTTTTGTTTCACATGGCTCAAGTATTGTTTTTTGTTTCATTGGTAGTTGGGGAAATTGTATCTACATTTTTTGTATTTTTTTTCCCAAGATATTAGTGTTACAAGTTATGTATTTGTCTATAAAATGTGATATTTTTGAATTCTGGTTATTTCCTTATACCTATTTATCCATACTAGCCAATGATCATGGGCATTTCCTCTACGTTGGAATTTTGTTATGCAAAAGTAGTCTGTGATTTTACCTAGAAATGATTCATCTTCACATAGAATTTGTTTTAATGCATTGATACGATGTCTGTAATAATGTGTGCAAGTGATTGGATCTATTTTTGCAAGAAAAGAAATTTCATTTGATATATTCAATTGTTTCAGCTATGAATTTGAGTTTTTATGATGTTTTAGATATAATTATTTTAATGCATTGGTTAATGGCTGCCAACAATGTTTAACTCTTGTAAAATTCAAGAAAAATGTTGGAGGTCCTAATTGTCATATCATGGGAAACATCTTTTTTTAAGACTTTACATGTAATCTGGTGAAATACAAATTTTTTTGAAATCCACATAACCAATTTCTGATTTAAGAAATTTTTATAAATTTTATTTGTATTTGACATCCTTGGCCAAAAGATTTCTTCATTTTAGTTGACCCTTTCTAATTCGAATCCACATTGTGTTTCCAACTTGGTCTATGATTAATTTTAGTATTTTGAAAAAAAAATTGGTATGATGGTATGCAAATCGACGATTAGTATGCAAAAGTTCACATTGTGATATTTTTTAATAGGAGTAACTCAACACAATGTCATCATCACGAGGATTGCCAATGAAAAGTATTGAAAAGTTCTTTTCTTCTGAGTGTTTGTCTTTGAAAATACTAAGAGGACTGTTTTCTTCAGCTGGAGCTATTATAATTAACTTATCTTCTAATGCAAAAATACATGTTGAATCCACAAAACCATGCACCAAAGTGTCATTAGACTTGCTCTGACTTGTGTCAGAAGACAAATTATTATCATTATCATTACTACTTTTAGATTCACTAGACACATCATTGTTATTTGCAAAGTCTATGACATTGGTAGATATAAATGGTTTCTAATCAGAGTCAATCTACACACCATGAACAATATACAATTTCTATGCACAAAGTTGTTGCAATGCTTCCATAAAAAGTTTGGAATGAACTCTTCCTTCTTGGTATGTATTTTTGTATTCCAATTGGTGTTTTAAAGCTACTACAATAGTTGTTATTTCATCTATGGATCTAGGTAATACTTTCTAAATTCTATCAATGCTTGAGGGGACATTGATAATTGGCCCTATTAATCCAATCTATGGTTTTTTATAGCCTAAGTCTTTTATTTGTGCAAATGAAATATGAAGTGAAACATATCTTTCTTTAAGATATGATAGCATGCTTACAAATTGTAGTTGTTTGTTCAGTCTAATATTAACAGGTGTCATAAATATAGGAAGTTTTGTATTTTTCAACGATTTATTGCATGTCACACATTTTTTTTTTAGAGTTGCTTTTGTGTTTGGAATTAACCTTTTGAAAGTGTCTTTTTCAGACTGAATAAAAGGCTTCATGTTGTGTTTAAATTTTAGTTGTTTGCAAACAACACAAACATGGATTGGTGTGTCTACAATTTTTTCATTGAATTTTTTTATTGGTGTTGATTTTAATAGCCTTCCTTCAATTATTTTTTCACTTCGTGCCATGCTATTTAAGAGACGTGAAGAGATGATAGGCCCATGTAAGGGTGGTTACATTTTAGTAGTAGTAGTAGTAGTAGTGTCAAATTCCAACTTTATATTCTTATCTTTTGTTAATGGGTTGTAGTCCAATTCCTAGTTTTTTTTCATGTCCAATGTTCTTTATTTGGTATAAAGAGTGTCTTTTTTGTTCTTGGGATGTTTCTATGCAATCAACAATGACACTAGTTCCTGATTCATTATGTTCTCAGGTTGTTAATGGTTCATCATGTACATGGGTTATATCTATTTTGAATAAAATGATGTTATATAAAGGTCGTGACTAAGCAGAGGCATTGTAGATCTTGAGAATTTATTGAGTTCTAGATGACCATAGGTTAATTATTACATTTAACGCATTTAAAAGCCATTTGATAGTGAATTCATTTCCTTCTATTCTACCTTCATCATAGATAAAACCCATTTTTACAATGTATGCTTGCCAATTTACATTAATAAATATTTTTTTATGACATTTTCTATTAGATTATATTTCAAACAAGTGTTGCTTTTTTATTCCTATCAATAAATGCATTACAAAAAGATTGTGCCGAATAGTGACATAAAGAGCGTATGTCAAAAGCATTTTTTGTCAAATAGCAAATAGATCTAAAGATGCTATGACCACAAGAAGATGTGGTTTCCATCATTCTAAATAGTCCACATGATTCCATTTTTCTAGCATTCATCTACCAATAAAGAGAAAACATGGAAAAAGTTGTTGATAATGGGGTTCCTACTAGGGGGGTTGATAATTATTTATTTTTGTATAATACAATGGTTTGTAATGGCCATAAACTATATTTTGGTCATGAAATATAGAGGAGTAGGAGCATCATCATTGAAATGAAAGTATTTACATTTTATTGTCAAAGACCAAACACAAATAAAAATATTTAGCCATGTAAAAAGCCAATTTATGCAGAAATTATCACCTCATAAACCATGCTCACCATTGGTTATGCATGAAGTTGTATAAATTTGCATTCGGTGGAAATATATTTCAGTGTCTTCTATTTGGTGCAATCTATACAACTCTCTAGGATCTAATTTCAATTCAAAAAATCTTAGTGCATGGGTGTCATTTATTTTTAATCACCTAAGGACATGTTCTAATAATTCTAGCATGCAACTCTATTGATGTGTATCAGAAGTGCAATAGCACTTGAAATGCATCAAACAATTAATCACACACATTATATTTAAAATTATGAGTTCTAAAAAGGTTTTCTTTTTCTAAAGCATCATCTATGTTATTACATTGAGTTCTTGAGAGTGGCTTATATTCTTTGACATCAATGATTGAGTGATTACTATATGTACGTAATGTTTTTTGTTTTACATTTATTGAATCCATTTTACAATGCCAAGTAAACCATACATAATTTAAAACCAAGACAACATAAAAGGTCAAAAATATTTTCTAAAATAAGGATAGACCTATCACGAACCAGTCGAATAGTTGCTAATTTTAGCACCAAAGGCCATGGTATTTGATAATTTCCCCCTTATTTAAGAAAATTGGATGTCAGAATCTACACGCAATCACTATGGATAAAAACAACTCTTATAGATCCTAAATATATATATTAATATTCAAGAGATCTAGTAAGCAATCTAAACTTTTAGTAAAAGATAAAATATTTGGATTGTTTAAATTTGTTGGTTTTAGAAAAGGTTGAATAACTAAGTTAAGTTGTTGTCTTATGTAACAATCCTAAACAAGCTTCAGGTATTAGGAACTTTGTGTAGTATTCAACCTTGAAAACTCCATGAAACTCATTCTAAATAATAGGGTGTTACAATACCAAGAAGGTCTGGGTATTTCTCAAGTCTTCATGGTTGAAGACTCCAAGTGAGTGACAAGCATTTACAACTCTAGGTTTCTTTGGGAAAGTTGCTAGAGTTGGAAAACCCGATGAAGTAGAATAAATAGATAGTTGGAACTAAGGGTAAACAATCAATAATTGAAAATATGAGTAGGCAATGCCCCTTGGGAAATTTGAGTAACATGAGACCAATTGTTTGGGTTTAGGATTTTGAGTAAGTAACAAGTCATGAAGAGTCTGGGTAGATAATCTAGGTCAATTGCTAGGTATTTTTAGAAAGATTCTATCTTTTGGGATTTTTTTTGAGATTTTATTATGCAAAGTATTTATGATTAATTTTCAAGGTTTTAACAACACAATGCATACAAAAATGACTTACAATTCTAAGCAAAACAAGAAATGACAATTTTTTTTTGAAAATGATCCATGGAATCTTACCAAATAAAAATGAGATATACAACTAGAATGGGATCATGAAATTCAAGGGGAAATAAACTAAATACCTTGACTATAAATGGGTTGTGAATATTTTATGCCAAAATCACTCCAAAAGCTCAAATAATGTCATTTGAGATTCGTAGGGCCAACAACTAGGCTAGAAAATTTGAAAGCCAAGTGGGAAATGAGGTAGAATTTTTTAATATTTATATTAACCCATGCATTAATGAAAACTAAGTGACATGTGTGAGGGTAGCCACGTAAGCATTTTATTTGATTATCGGGTTTCATGAATTACTTCACTTAATTTGGTTTATGAATTCAAGTAACTCCATAACCTAAATTTGGTCTAAGATTATGAAGACTTCAGGCTTATGCACCCTTATTGATTTTACTTATGATTTAAGAAAGTGAAGTAATGTAACTTTGAAACTCTAGATTATTCTAAGTAGTGTTTTGTAGGTTTACAAATCTACTTTACTTAGCTTTTATGATTTTGAGAAGTAAAGCCATTTCATAATTCTAATTTAATTTGGATGGTGTAACCCAGGTTTATGAAGATAACTTACTTCACTTTTGTCATTTTGAATAAGTAACCCAGAGAACCTGAGTGTCCCTAGAAATGAGCCCAAACACTTAATTTTTTTAACAGTCTTGATCATGTAGTTAGTTACAGATAGACTTTCTCAGTCTTAACCAAAATGGAAAAGGATGAATCGGGCCTAATCTCTACCCCTCTCATTACACTATCGATCCATATTTGTATCTAAGCAAAAAAGTGTGAGTGACTTCAATTATACACAAATTTCACCAACTTTCTTATATTTATATCTTGCATTCAGGGCCTTTTGTTGCCATAATTATTAATGGCATCCAAGTCGATTAACAATAACAAATATAGGAAGATGTCACTATTGATTCCCAAGTCTCTTATATCATCAGTGTATTTGATAACATCATCTTATGTGTCAAGCAACATGGGGTTCAAGATGACATTAGTTTTAAATTTGACCACATGGAGCATGCCTACAATGCCTAGCAGTGGATAGATCTTACCATCATTTGTTCCTCAGAATAAATCGCTTCAACCCTATGGTTATGTCGACAACCTGATGTCGATAGAAAAAATTGATTTTTAGAAGAGCAAGGAGAATGTTACCATCACCATTAGATTTTGGCCCCTCAAGTAATATCACCTCCTCCTTCTCATTATTTTGTGCCTTCTTTAAATAATGCATGCAATCTAAAAAATATAGAGATGTAAATAGTCAATTTTGTTGAAATGAGGTGTGGTAGAGTGAAAAATTTGAGGGAACCTGTCTTATTCTTGTGATCACATTGGAAATCAAAACATATTTGCACTTCTACCAATTAAATCTAAAAATTTAAAGAAATTTTAAGGAAACAACCTTTACCAGAGTTTGTGTAATGAGTTTTGTGAAACAAATTTATGGGCTGGCATGAGGATGTTGAATTTTATTTAATGTTCCTTGCCTTTCTTCAGTCTTAGAGAGATCATAAATGTGGATGAAAATATCATCATGACATGTCGCTGTATTGAATAGCTTATAATTTGACCAAATATTACATAGATAACAACTAAAATCTAAGCTAGAAGGGATACACAATGTTTTATTCACATATTATCATGATGATAAAAGTTGTAAGCTAGATATTTTCCACATAGAAACCACAAGAGAGGAAACTTTGGGGTGTAAGTCCCCCAGTTGATGTATTATCATTGTCTTTTCCATCACTACTATCATCGGTTAGAAGTGATTATGTGCCCCTTGTATTTGATTATTGCCAATATGAATGTCCTAAAAAATTACAAACTTGTTCCAAACAAAGTGGCATGCAATACCAGTTGAAGATCTGAGTCCACCATAATTTCCAACATCAAACCATGGACTTGCACCTCAAAGCTTTGCTTCTAAATTGAGAAAGTTATTTGTGCATCTAATGAAATTTTTGCTCATGTGCATCTACTTTTTGTTTTTTAATTAGATGTATTAGTTTTGAGGAGTTTAACAATGTCTTGTGATTAGATGTTTAACCTCAAAATAAGTTTAACCATGCCTCCAATTATTTGCAGAATATAAATTTTATAATGGTAGAAATTTTCAAAATGATGCATGAAATCTTACCAGAGAAAAACAAGATATACAACCATAATGGGATCATGAAATTGAAGGGGAAACAAAGTAAATACCTTGATTGCAAATGGGTTATGAAGATTTTGCACCAAAATCACTCTAGAAGCTCAAACAATGTCTCTCAAGATTTGCAAGGACAATAACTAGGCTAGAAAATTCAAAAGCCATGTGGGAAATGAGGTGGAATTTTTTAATATTTAAATTAACCTATACATTAATGACAACCAAGTGAAATGTGTGAGGGTATCCACGTAAGTATTTTATCGACTGTCAGGTTTCATGAATTACTTCACTTAATTTGGTTTACAAAGTCAAGTAACTCTGTAACCCCAATTTGGTCTAAGCTTATGAAGACTTTGGGCTAATGAAACTTTATTGCTTTTACATATGATTTAATCAAGTGAAGCAATGTAAATTTGAAACCATGGATTATTCTAATTAGTGTTTTTCGGGTTTACAAATCTACTTTACTCATCTTTTATGATTTTGAGAAGTAAAGTCATTTCACAATTCTGATTTATTCTGGATGGTGTAACCTGGGTTTGCTAAGATAAATTAATTCACCTTTATCATTTTAAATAATTAAAGTAACCTAAAGAACCTGAGTTGGCCTAGAAATGAGCCCAAACACTTAGTTTTTTGAATTTCTTGGAAAGATGGATAGACGGGTTTTATGATAATGACCCAGGCAGACATTTCATAATGTTCTAGAGTAATTTAAAGCAATTTTGGTAATGAAAGTGATTATAGTGAAAATTAATAAAGTCTAAGTCTTATTCGGGGGTCTAACTTTTAACAAGGCTAACTAATTCTCATAAGACAAAACACAAAAAAATCAATAGGGGTAACCCAAAATTTCCAAGTGTGGAATTTTGGGGACACCAAAATTCAAGAGACCACTAATATATGTTGAATAACTAGGCTCCATCCAGGGTAAAAAGAGAAAAACTCCAAAACTTTTTTGAAGTATCAAATCAAATTTACAAAATTGGTAAATTCTTTCAAAGAAAAATAATATACTATTTACCTATCTAACACAAATCAAACATTTTTTCATAGGAATTGAAATAAAAATTTAATATATATAGTTTTCTAAACCAATATTCTACTTTAATTGATAGTTAACTTACATCATATAGAAGAATCTTTATTTTTTTCATGGATTTAAACTAAATTATAAAAAATGCATTAAGAAATATGTAACCCTATTTCATAATTTCATATTAAAGATTAGAAGGTGATCAAGAACAATGAAAGAAAACTGGGACTTGAGATGAAATGAGATCAATTATGTTACTAACACTCTTGAATCAGAAGCACCTACGATCCTAAAAGATATGTAGTAGAAATAAATAATTCTAGTTATAGAAAAAAAATTCTTAGCATTACAAAAAAATCATAATTAATGTCATTTGATACAACAACAAAAAAATAAGAAGTTTTCTCAATCATCCACATCAAAACAATAGTTCTAACCTAAAAGCTAGACAAGCTCATTGCAATTATGAAAGGTACGTAGAACTAATATTTTGGTAAAATTATTCATATAAATTCACATGTTGTGACTTTTTTTTTCACATTTTAAAAACTATTTTACCACTTTCCGAGACCAAGTTGCATTCTTCCCATTAAATTTGGCTTTAAATGAGTAGTACTATAACATTTATTTATGAAGGCTTCCAAAATATGTCTTCCACTTTCTCGAGTCCCTTATAATGACTCCTTAAGAGAGTCAAATTTTATTTGAGATTATTTATTTACAAACCCAATTTAAAAAAAAAACATTTGAATATATTGCATCCTTTAAATTTTAAACCAAGCTAAACAGATCATTGTGGGTCCTCAGAATATTAAATCTTCACATAATATTAAAGACGAATACCTTAAAGGACAATTTTTAGATCAAGTAAATAAAGTATCATTATTCTTTGCACCTTAACATTTTAAAAATAAAATGAACATGCCTTTTGAATGACAGGTAATGACCAAAAATTATTGATTTTTAAAGTAGACTTTTTATAAGTGATAGAGATACAAAGATGTCTCTACATGGACCCAACATGTGAATAATGAACCCTGATTAAAATAGTAATGATTTAATTGCATCTAAAACTCAAACTCTATTGAGGAGGTGGAAACTCACAGTTAGAAGGGACAGTTGGTAGAAAGACAAATGGACACTTCACACCATAGTTGATAGGTGTTGGCAAAGCATGCAGACTCTTCTCACCATTATGCATGTAATGGTCTGCATTTCCTTTGATGGCATTTTGAAGTGTTATGCTATTATCATTGCCTTATTTGTGGTGGTGGTAGAGACTAAGCAGGAACAAAATCATTGCAGTTTGTTGGTGGCACCCTTCTACCTGTGAACCTAGCCCAATTACCTTTATTGTTGTTAATGGTGGTAGAAGATCAATTGCATATTAACTTTTCTGTTATTAATGGTGGCCTAAGCTTATTTTTGTTTATTTTTTCACATGTAGAAGATTTCAAGAAAATAAACATGGAAGTGTGCTACCGTAAATAATCAAAGCAAAAGTTTCACATGAGCTATTTTACTACATGGTAAATAGGCACAAATAACAAAAATTCAAATATGATTATATTCTTTAGATTAGTCTGAAGGCTGCACTTCAATAGAAAATCCTAGGGAATTTAGTGTTGATGGTGTAGGTTTTAGTCACGGCTTGACTCCCTAAGATGATACCTTTGACCAAGTTCCAACAAATACAAAAATATAATACTCTCTAAATTATCCCTTTTTTTTTCCTTTATGCTTTTATATGAATAGTTTAGGCATGTGTTGCAGGTCTGATTCTCAACTTCTTGACCAAGGCAATCGGTATTTGCCAATTTTTTTTTTTTTTTTTACCAATGTTTGCTTTTAGAGCCTATTTATTTTTTCAATCAACAAAGTACTTCAAGAAATAATTGCATCTCTTGTATTAGAAAGTGATCAAACTTAGGGAGAAATTATTATATTGTTATTTAAATTTGAGCATTAAAATTGGTCATTATTGTTCAACTTCAGTGAACTATAAATGTAAATTTATATGAACCAGATGCAGTAGGTTTTGTGTTTATAGTATGAGTTTAGTTGCTATGATGTGGTTTTTCTCAACTTAAATATTAGATGTTTTCAATCTTAAGAAAATAAATAATAACATTCTCATTTTGATTTTGAAATTATTTTTTGGTACTGGGTGAGAACGCATCAAGACTAATTTTTTTGTGCATAGATTTTATTTGCTACTATAGACCTAGCATATGAAAAAACCATTTCTAGAATTGTACAGCTTCTAAGGTGACTTCAGTAAACCAAGCTGCCACCTCAACACAATGGCAAAATGGTATCGATATGTAGACAATCATAACAAAGTTACTAGATTTTGCTCCTATATTATTCAGGGATCTCTTGCAACGCTCTATGCTACCAAGTATAAGCTCTGCTCTCAAGTCAAGGTTGACAAGATTAAAATCCATGGAATTTTAAATGCATAAAACACTAGTTGTGGGTATTGTTATTACCTACAAAGTTTCAACAATAAGCTTGTTGAATCTCCTAAGATGGCTCCTTTTCTTCTCAAGCTTTCCTTTCTGCAATGCCTTGCAAATAATGCCACAACAAATAAAATGCCAAAAAAGTAGAACAAATGATTTGATTGTGGTTTTTGAGCCCTGTGCACCACATCCATGACATTAGTTAAATTGACTACTACAATCTAAATTTAATTTGATCAAGTGTCAATCACCATTAATCCATGTACCAATTGTACCTATCGATATTAAAGGTCATTACTTGTGGCTCGATTTATTTTTTGGATTTAGAGAGTTAATTGCACGTTTTTATATTAAATTATGTTTTAGTTTATGGGATGATTCATGACAAAGTACAAACTCATCAGCTTATTCAATATTTGCTTATGGTATCCAGGTGAGCACACAGTAAATGAAAAATAAAAAAATCAACATTGAGGACTATGTCAGACAATAGTGGATCTATTTCCATCCTCCTTGTTGTCTTCATAAATGAATTTATTATGATGGATACTATGCATGAAATCATTAGTCTACATTATAATAACATGTAAAAGATCTAAGATAATGACAATAAAGATAAATGATTTTTTTTCTTAGTTTTTGTTAACAAACGTGCAACTAAAATTTTGGAAAAATGCAAATTTTTTGATGCATGAAAAACAATGGATTTTGATTGGTTTAAAAACAAAGTTTTATTGAGGGTTAAAACAAATTGAAGGATTTAGTATACCCTCCAAGACTAATAAGTTGATTATTTATATTTTAAATAAATTAGTCCCACCATTTTAATAATACATTTCATTTTATTTCATGTTGTCAACTAGGCTTTCTTTATAATAAATTATAGCACACATGTTGTTCGTACTTTAAATTTGGTTATCCTCTAAGATCATGAAAAAACTCGGCCGATATAGCTATAGACATAGACATATATGTACGTCTATTTATGTAAGCTACTATATTTTGTTTTAAAATAAAGGATTGTTTATAACAAACTATGGAATCAACAATGCACTCTCATTGGGTGGAATAGAAATAACATATAAACACATGATGTACAATTATGAAATGATAATATTAGTCCTAGAAAGAATTATAGTATTGTGTTTAACTTTAAAATATTGCGAGGGATGTTGGTCAATGGGATGTCCTTATTTTGAGTAAGGTGCGAAGTCTTTAACAGGCTATTAAAAAAAAAATTGTTGCACTTTGATTCGACAAAACATTTGGGATGTTATTAGCACTCTCTCTTTGTTTGAGGCAAGTATTGAATGTAGCCGACAACAAGGGGGATTGCGAGTTAAATCTGAGAATTTTATGCCATGTGGATTTAGGAGTAAGATAAATACAACTATCAAATTTGGTTGGTGATAGCATTGGAAAATAGGGTTTGTGGCTTCACCAAAGTTAGTAGTAGAGTAGTTGGCATTGAATGTTGGCTTCACATGATGCTTCATTGAGATGGAGGCAAAATTAGTGACATTCATTTTGTCTTCGTTATTTTTGGGCATTTAGAGGAGAGACTGTTGGAGCTTTGCAGTTTGTGAATTCTTTTACTATTTTTCATTTGCATTGTGGGTAAAGTATTTGTAAAGAATTAGGGTTTTTTGTAGGAATCAGGTTTGTATCTATGATGTGCTTTTATTTTTATTTGGCTTGTATGTTATATGTTGGTAGTGTTTTTAGGTTTTATATGTTCATAGATTAGGTTTATTCTTTTGCTAGGTAAGAATTTTAGCACATGGCTTTGTTTTTTTATTTCAGAGTTCTTGTTCAATGAAGGGGTTAAGTTTTTGGCAGGAGCAGAGTAGGCTATTTAGGGTTTGAGGCAATTAGTGAAGTTTATTTTATTTTTTCTATTTTTGAGTATGTAGGGAGGAAACTATTAGACCATGGTCCTATCATCATATCGGGTTCATATCCATGACCTACTTTTCTTTCTATTTGACTTGTTTAAAATTAATTATTATTTTTTTTTAATTTTTAATTTGTGTTTTGTATGTACCTTTTATTTGGCTTGTGTGTTATATCTAAGTAGTGTTGTTATGTTTTAAACACTCATAGATTTCAAAAGGTCTATTCTTTTGATGGATAAGAATTTTAACATAAGGCTATTTAGGGTATGAGGTAATTAATGTTATTGATCTTAATTTTGTTATTTTTGGGTATGCAAGGAGGGGACTATTAGGTCATTTTTCTATCTTTGTATCTGGGTCATATCCATGACCTAATTTTCTTTCTATCTAACTTATGTTTAATATCTAAGTATTCTGTGAGAATCAGATTGGTATACACAACATGATTTTATTTTTATTTAGATTGTGTGTTATATCTTGGTGGTGTTGTTAGGTTTTATATGCTCGTAGATTAGGCATGTTCTTTCGTTGGGTAAGAATTTTAGCATGGAGATTTGTTTTTATTTTGTTTTAGGGTGTTATAGACTAGGTGGGATCTTTTATTGGGTAAGAATTTTATTATGTTGGTTTGTTTTTTTTTCACATAGATATTAAACCCTCGATAAATTTCTCTAGGTGTATTTATTCACTATAATCGGGTTTGTATATGTGACCTAGTTTTCTTTTTATTTGGCTAACATAGAGTAATATTGGTAAGTTTTATGTGGTTGTTGTATAGGTTTGTTCTTTTATTGGGTAAGAATTTTACTATGGGACTTTGTTTTTTCTGTAAACATAAGGCAAATAAAGCAAATAGTGACAAAGAATTTTGATGTAGGCTATTTAGGATTTGAGGCAATTTATGGTGTGAGCAAAAGCTTGGCAAAGATTGGACATATTCAAAAAAAATTAGCTTTATTATGATTTCAGTGAATTTACCTATTATGTTATTTATATTTTTTTCTTTATTACATGAATATTTAAAACTATTTCTTTTTTTATCAAACATATTATGGAGTATAACTATTTTTTTTAAGATTAAGAGTTTGATCAATTAATTTCATTATTTGTTGATTTTGGACAAAGGAGATTATTGGGGCCTAATTCTGTTACTGTATCGGCTTTGTATTCGTGACTTAGTTTTGTTTCTATCTTTTATGAGTAAGACAAATAGTAATAAAGTTTTATAAATTGATTTTAATTTGATTATTTTTGGGTATATAGGAGGGAGACTACTAGCATGTTATTCATAGTTGTGCTTATGGTATTGGACGATGTTACGGATTGTGTGGATTGGATTTGTTTTTTGAGGTAAGGCATTCTGGATCTTTTAAGTCGTGTCTTATAACTTTACAATATATTTTGATAGGCTAGCCTATAGACAAAGCCTTGGAGCAAGTAATTTTCTTTGAAAAAAAGAGGTATTTGAAAATCTTGTTGATAAAAAAAATCCTATGGAAAAAAAATACATGGATCAACTTTGAACAAATGTGATTACAAATGACCCAAAAAAAAGAAAAAAACAAATTCTTTATACATTAAATGGAGATTGCGTGGGCAAAGTCTAGGATTACAACAATTGTCTCAAATCTTGGCTCACTTTTTTTTCTTTAGGCAATTGGATTGGTAAAAATGTCTTGTTATAATTTTTGTCGCTTATAAAAGCAATATTTAATTACAGACTTTGAATTGTTTGGTTGAAATTTGAATTTTTGTAGAACACCTCTCCTACTAACTCTGGCAAAATCATAAACCATGTTTTCCCATGTTGATACTAATTCTCTGTTGTGCCAATTACATTCAATACTAGACTAAGATATGGCATGAATAATTTTTTAAATGTTTCCTCCAATCATAGAGCAAAAAATAATAGTTTTTGCATCCGTAACAAGGATATCTCATTGGCCAACAACATGTGCAATAATTTCAAGTGAAAGCAAATTGAATGCTATATGTATACATGTATATATTTACATGAATATGTATACATATACATATGTACATATTATATTACCAACATCTATGTATAAAAAAACAAATACCTATGGTCAAA
Organism: Torreya grandis; assembly: GCA_037957365.1. NCBI lineage: Eukaryota > Viridiplantae > Streptophyta > Pinopsida > Cupressales > Taxaceae > Torreya > Torreya grandis. The sequence goes on along the minus strand of JARHVA010006107.1, from coordinate 609,262 downwards.
TGCTTATGCAGTAAAAGATAAGACCTAATCTGTAAGCATATAGTATTGAATAATGTCACCCATATATTAAATATAAGACAAGTAAAAATGAAATCAAGTTGAGGATATGAAACCGATGCAATAATAGAACCATATTCCAGTAGTCTCATATTTGCATAGCCAAAAACAATGAAAAAAATCAATGACAAAAATTATCTCGAATCCTAAATAGCCTATTTCATTACAGCCAAAAAATTAAACCATCAACTGAACAAAAACTGTAAAAGCCTTAGAAATAAAAGAAAAATGGGTGTTGTTAATTGCCTGCTTATCGATCCTATTTTTCCATCTTGCCTTCAACTAAGTTTCATAGTTTGCATTCAACTTGTCATCAAAACTAGACAACATAAAATCTTTGCATTTAACTTGCCTACACAACCACATAGTTTGTAATTCCCTACCCTAAAAAATGCATTGAATACTTATCTTGAACAAATAAATAACACTAATAATGTCCCAAATATTTACTCAAATGACAATGTAGTAACTAATATTTTTCTAATTGGCTTGTTAAAGGCATTGCATCTTGCTCATATATCAAACTAAAGTTTTAGCAATTTTGCCAGTAAACTATAAAATATCTTATATCTGAACTAAATTAATTTTTTGTCATCTATTCAATTGGTCACTGGTTCAATGTCATTACATTCTGAGGCTTATCATATGCTTAAAAAATAGTCTTTTTGACATTAAATTATACTTTATTGTTAATTTCACTAATGATTTATATTCTGTTTCTATACTTTATAAATAAGACATGTTATTTTAGTGAATATAAATATAGAAAAAAATTTTTAGTTGTTAGATTTCCATAGACATAGTATTCATAAAACCAGATGTTTATTTCACTTATTTTTTTATTACCAAATAGTCTCCTCCCTACATACCTATAAACAACAAAATCAAAATCAACAACACTAATTGTCTTAAACCCTGCATAACCTACTCCATTCCAACCAAAAAAATTAAACCCTTTATTTAATAAGAATAACATCAAGTTTGGCCACTGGTGTTTGGACACAGAATCAAGTCTTTTCCATTGAAGCTAGAAAGAAAAAATCTACAGTATTTTATCTAAACAATAAGAATGAGCAAAGGAAGAAACCATATGGCTTATCATGCAATTCTATAGAAAGAGTATTTGACATTGAAAATATTTACTTCTAATGTTACTTTTCAAACCTAATCTATTAGCATATAAAACCTAACAACACTTCTGAGATATAACACCCAAGCCAAATACAAAGAAATGAAAAAACTCTAAAAGCTCTTATTACATGACTTAGTCAAAAAAAATGATTACTACCTAAAACTGTAGGATCTTTCCCAAGTATTCACTCGTAACACAACATGGATCAAATCCTGAATAGCCTACATCAAAATCCTTTATTACTATTTGGCTTATTTGCCTTACCTTTGTAGGAAAAAACAAAGTCTTTTGGTAAATTTCTTACTTGATAAAAGAATAAAACTAGACTATGAGCATACAAAATGTACCAATACTACCCATATATTACACATAAGCTAGATAGAAATAAAAATAGGTTGTGGATACGAACCCAATTACTATGAAGAAATACACTTAGAGAATTTTTTTAATGAATAATAACACTAGGAAATCTTATTATTATTATTTTTCTTGCTCACAAAACTAGATGTTTTCTTTAACCCTTTTGTATTACCAGTATCTATATGCAAAAAAAAGTCACATAGTAAAATTCTTAGCTAGTAAAAGACCCCACCTAGGCTACAAGCATGTAAAAGTCAATAATATTACCCTGATATTAAACATAAGCTGGACAAAAATAAAAGCATGTCATGGATACGAACTCGATACAATGATATAACATAATCAATAAAATTAAAATCAATGACACTAATTGATTCAAACCCTAAATAACCTACTCTACTCTAACAAAAAAATTAAACACTCTATTGAACAAGAACCCTAAAACAAAAAAAAAACAAAAAAAAAAAAAAAAAACAATGCCCCACGCTAAGATTCTTACCCAGTAAAATAACATGACTAGTCTACAAGCATATAAAACCTAACAACACTATCGAGACATAATACACATGCCAGATAAAAAGAAAAATAAGTTATGGATACAAACCTAATTCCTACAAAAAAATTAACAAAACCAATTGAATTATTTAATGCTTTGACCACAACATGAATGAAAAATAGAAAAAGAAACCATGAACTACAAGGCTTCAACAGTCTTTCATCTAAATGCTCATAAATAATGAAGTCAAAATGAATGTCACTAATTTCCTCCATCTAAATCAAGCATTACATGAAGCCAAAATTCAATGCCAAGTACTCTAAATCTACTACTAACTTTGGAAAAATCACAAACTCTATTCTACCATGCTGTCAAAAAACAAGTTTGATAGGTGCATTTAACTAGCCCCCAAATCTGCATGACTTAAAATGCCGGTATTTAATTTGCAATCCCCCACACTACCAGTTGCATTTAATAGTTACTTGGAACACAAAGAGGGGGTCAATAACAACCCAAATGATTTTTCTAATCACAACACAATAAATAATATTTTTTAATCTACCCGTTATAAATCCAGCACCTCATGCTCAAACTAGAGATTGAACATATTTCTTACAAAATAGAAAATGAAGTAACAAGCTGAGAAGAAAACATAATAGAATTTTTTACATGTATAAGTGGTGGTTTACTGTTTATATTTTTAGAATAAGAAATGAGTTACGTTTTCATTGTACTATTTCCTTGTTAAAAGTTCAAGGGCAATGTAAGCATGAACACAAGAGCATGTTTTAATGAGATCAATAACAATTATAATATAAATTGTCTTTTATTAAAATTTAGAAGAAAAATACATTCCTAAAACCATGATTCTTTTTATAGTTATATAGTTTGTAAATAGAATACAAATCATCAATTAAACTTATAGTCAAATGGTCCTTTATGGTATAAAAAACATGTCTCAGTCAACTAATAATCTTTGCAATGCAATGGAGTTTAATTAGTTCCACTTAAAAAATTAAAATGCCATTTATTGGGCTAAGACATTAGATCTTTTATTTGTTTAACATTCAAATTACTTGAATATTTGTCAAGTATCTTTTTGTCTTGTTGTGTGTGTGTGTGTGTGTGTGTGTGTGTGTATACATACATATATATGTATACACACACACACACACACCCACACACACCCACACACACAATATATATAGACAACAAGACAAAAATGATACATGACATAACATACTCATATTTATTTGCAATCCCCCACACTACTAGATGCATTCAATACTTGTTCGGAATAAATAGAGGGTGCCAATAGTGTATCAAATATTTTATCTAATCATAGTGCAATAAACATATATTTTTTAATTAGCCTATTAAAGATCTCACACCTCATGCTCAAACTAGATATTGAACATATTTGTTAGAAAATAACAAATAAAGTAACTAGATGAGAAGCTAACATAATAGATTTTTGATATGTATAATGTGGCAATTTACTATTTATGTTTGTAGAATAGGAAATGAGTTACCTTGTCATTGTATTGTTTCCTTCATAAAAGTTTAGGGGAAATGTAAGCATGAACACATGAGCATGTTATTTTAAGAACAATAATAATTACAATATAACTTGGCTTTTTTCTAAATTTAGAATCAAAATACATTCATAAACCATGATTCTTTTTTATAGTTATATAGTCTATAAACAAAATACAAAGAATCAATTGAATTTATAGTCAAATGGTCCTTTGTGGTATAAAAAACATGTTTCAATCAGCTAATATTTGTAATGCAATGACATTTAAGTTATTCCACTTCAACACTTGAAATACCATTCATTGGGCTGAAACATTATATCTTTTATGGGTTTAACATTTAGATTACTAGAATATTTGTCAAGTATCTTTTTTGTCTTGTTGTATGTGTGTGTGTGTAAAGGGACATAATGTTGATGAAAAGCTAGTCTTCTACATTTTTTAGTTTCTCATGCTAGGAACTATTCATTAAATAGGAAAACCAATGCATATACATTTCATAAATACATTAATGAGAAAACATATGAGATAGATTAATAAGGATATCAGAGTCACATCTCAAGATTTATTCATGAATAACGGTTAAAGCATTTTAAAGACTAAATGACCATTCTACAGCCTTGCATCATGAGTCAAATAGTTTTTTCTTCTATATGTATTGTTTATTTCTGATAAAATATTGTAGGTTATTTATTTTTAGCTTCAAAGGAAAAGACTTGATCTTGTGCCTAAACACCAATGGCCATAGCTGTGGCATATGCTTTGCCACTAAATAGATGAGTCTAAAACCATTAATTACAATTCCATAACCTTCTAAAAAAATGAAAGAAATATAAATGATAGTAAAAAATACATCATATAGCTGGAAAGCTTCTCCTCTGAAGAATAGCTAATATAAGAATATGAAGAAAAAAATCCAAATGAACATAATAATTTCTTTATCTGATATTGATATAGAAAATGATGTTTTTAAAGTAAGGCCATACAAAGAGACATTAAGGCTATTGGTTGAAAATATTGACACAAAATAAGCTTATGTTTTTATTTTGGAGTCATTTTTAATTATATTTATCCATAGTTTATCCATTTTTTTTTTGCTGTACAGGTTGAGAGTTTGTTAGCATCTATCAGAAGTTATACAATTCTCAACTATTATAATTGGAAAATTTACTTTGATCGATTGAGTGAAAGATATAGCATATGGTTATTGAATCAACATCATTAGACATAGATAAACATATTTTCTAATATATGTTGTTGTACATATGCTCAAGTTGTGTTCAAAAAATAAATAGAAAACTTGTATAGTCTTACATATGTGATGCAAAGGCAAACGTCGTGTTAAAAAACTTATAATTGTGCTTTGTTTAACATTATAAAATGATGTGCAAAAATAAAAAACAAAAAACAAGGACAGTTGTATCAATCAATAATTTACTTTTGTATAAGAGAGTAAGTCATTTGCACAAATACTTTGCAATGACATAGACAATGCTTTGAATAGAGCGAACCTTTTTAGAACTTGTCTTTTCAAATATAATGTTGGTGATTGCCTTTTTGGTGCATTTTAAGTCTTATTACATTTTCAATACACATTGAATGAACTTCGTGTTGGAATTATATAGCATTTCAATGTTTGATTGGAAAAGAATGATTTGGAGACACTTAGATCTATTGAACTAGAACTAAATCTTGAAGAGATATATAGGCTAAACCGTGTGTAAGAAATTGAAACGTACTTTGATTGAATACATAATTTAGCATTGTCATGTACACAAAATAGTGAACATGGTTTGTGGGGTGATAATTTCTGCATACACTGGCTTTATACATGGCTAAACATTTCTATTAGTGTTTGATCCTTAACAAGCAAGAGAAAATACATACATTTAAATATAAATTCACCTTCGCCTCCATACTACATTATTTTTCATGATCAAAACACAACCTATAGACACTATGAACTACTACATTATAATATATTAAAGAATTATCCATACCCATTAGGACAAATGCCTTTGTCAAGAATATGTACTATGTTATCTTGTTGCTCAGAAGTAAATGCATTAAATATGCAACTACAAGAATCAACAAAAAAATGGTAGAAATGTCATGTTGTAGTGATAGAATTTTAATGCTTTTTGTCATTTAATAGAAAAATCTTTTGACATATAGTATTTACGTCTTTATGCAGCTTAGTCTTTTTATAATGGCTTTATTTTTGGAGATGTGGGAGCATACACTTGTTTGAAAACTAATTTAAAAGACAGAATTGTCAAAAACTTACTAGTTATTGAAGATTGTCAAGCATACATTATTGAACTAGGTTCATTGTATAGTGATGGTGGCATAAAAGGAAATAAGTTTATTGTTCAATGGATTTCATATTTCTTCAAGGTAATAGTTTGGCTATGGTCTTTGAGAAGTCAAAAAATTATCAAAATCTATAATCACTATTCTGAACCAAAATTTGTATATAACATAATTATTTTTGAAAGAAAGATAAGATAAATACACTATGAACCATTAATATTACAAGACAAAAGTGAAGAAAAATTTAATTGTTTTACTGAATCTGTAAACACATTGGTAGAAAAAAATCAATTTTGAAAACATTGAAAATTACATATGAAAATACTACAAATATTGAAATTATTAGTGATCATGGACATCACAATAGACATTACAAAAAAAAAAATACAAATAATTGTGCCAGTGATCAATTCATTTCTGTTAATGGTTACAGTCCATTAGCATGGGCTAGTTGGCATGACATAGATGTTGCTTTGCATAAATCAAATCTTTTTATAATTTGTCTTTTCAAATATGATGTTGGTGATTGCTTATTTGATGCATTTCAAGTGCTACTACACTTTTGAAATACATCAGGTGAACTATCTGTCAGTATTATAAAGCATTTTATAATGTGCTTGAAAATAAATGACCATGATTCTCACAGATCTTTAGAACAAGAACTGGATCCCAAAGAGATACATAGATTGCATGGCATACATCAAATAATGACATACTTTACTTGGATGCAAATTTCAGCTAGTTCATGCATATAAAATAGTGAACATGGGTTATGGGGCGATATTTTTTTGCATATATTAGCTTTCTAAGTGGCTAAATATTTCAATCTATGTCTAGTCTTTCACAATAAAATAGTACTTTCACTTTAATGAGAACTTAAAATTAACTTTGTATTGTTTTCTTTTCCATGACCAGAATCTAGTGTATGGACATTATAAACTATTTTACTATAAAAATTTAACAAATTATTGATACCTAAAAAAATAAATAACTTTATCTACAATGTGTACTATGCTTGATAAATATTAGAAAGCAAATGATCTAAACATAAAAGCACATGGACTAAGAAAAATGTTGGAAGGCACATCTAGCTGTGGTGATAACATATTTAATTCTTTTTTCCATTTAACAGATGGCTCTTTTGACATAAAATCTTTGTGACGTTATGTAGCTTAGTCTTTCTACAATGCTTATGTTTTTAGAACTAAAAAAGCATATGCTTGTTTACAAACAAATCTAACATTTGATGTTATGAAAAACATGTCTAGTATTGTAAACTAGCAAGGTTACATTGTTAAATTGGGTTCAATCTATGATGATGGTGGGGTGGAAGGTAATGAATTTGTTATCCAATGACTTTCATACATATTAGATGTGATTATTTAGCTATATCCATAAAAACTTAACATATTATCAAAATCTATAATGATTATTCTCAATCACATGTGGCATACAATATAATTTCTTTTGAGACTGATATAGAACAAAGTAATGAGTAGATTGAATATTTTTTTAAATGTATAGACAAAGGACCTAGAAAAAGAAACAAATATTTTCTTCGAACATTGAAAATTACATGTAAAAAGTGCTTGGCCAAGGAAAGTGTTAATAGTTCATCTACTAAAAGAATACAGACTTTCAAAAATAAATCGTTGACATACCTATTTGAATGTTTGTGCAATTTATAAACAACTACATTTTAAAAAGAATATAATATCTTTCCATGAAGCTGAAAAGCACAAGTGGAAGAAATTAGTGACAAACAATAAAGTCATTTATAAAATGAAAATATTTACAAATTATAATTGGTCATTAAAAAATTGGAATCCTTCCTAGATCTACAACACCTACACATATTAGATAGAACACACATTTGAAATCTGTGCTTTTGCTAATAAGTCTTGAAGAAAGACTTGTTGCATTGAGAATACAATTTACATAGATAAGAGATATAGGCTACTATAAACCTCAAATTGGAGTAAAAGGTCCAATTATCAATGTCCCATCAGACACTGATAAAATTCAAAATGCTTTGCCAAGATCTATAAATGAAAAAACAACTACTATAACTTTAGAAAGGCAACTAGAATAAAAAAATGCATATCAACATGGGACTAATCATCCAAAGGTTATTATGTAAGAATTATAAGAACTATGCACAAGATATTTGTACATTGATCACAATGTGCAAATCAAGATTGATTGGAAACCATTCATAAGTACTAGCGCCATAGACAATACAACTAGTAATACTTTTTTCGATGGTCATGATGATGAAGATGTTATGTCAAGATTTTCATACCAGAAAATAACACAATGGGAATTGCTACATGTTAATCATTAGTTTGCATATCACCTTATGAACACATTTTTCAAAGTAATAAAAAAAATCATAGTTCAAGTTAGAAAGACCATGTGGGTTTGAATTAGGAAGGGATAATTGAAGGGAAGAAAACTATTGGCAAGAGATTTCAAGTATAAACCAAACTTGGAAAAGTTGCTTAAATTAGAAATTGGATACATAGATTTCAAGAGAATACTTATATCACTGATTATTTGTACGGTCTTAAAAAGTGTGTTTGCCATGATATGCCAACTAAGACCGCTAACATTTTTTTGAATTTTTCAAGCACCGAACATCACTAACATCCATGGAAACAAAATAGTTACATATACAATACCATAGAAACAAAAATCATGAACTTTATGAACTTGATAAAACAAATAATGAATCATTTTTAATCAAAATTGATCTAGTTACATGTACACATTATTATAGACATCACATTAATGCAATGAGACAATTTCTATGTGACAATGAAAATTTCTTAAGCAAAATCATAGACTATTCATGTGTGACAAAATTTTAGCAAAGGAAAATTGCTCATGATCATTGGTCGGTGTGGATAAAAGATACACCAATAGATGGAAAGGATTGAAATTCAATAGTTATAAATTTTATGGAAAAATACATAACTTGTGGTACTGACATTCTAGAATATGACATACATAAATTGCACATACATCATCATACTAGAAGTTTTATAAAATCAAAAGAAAAGAATGGTAGATACAACTTTCCACATTTTATAATGCGATGAACAATGATTCTTGACCGTCTAAAAAAATAGATGAGCTTGCAATCACATCATTGAAATGAATTTATGAATTATTGAGCATAAAACAATACACTACTTTAGATGGCTTTTACACTTTCTTGAAAGATCTGTGTATGTTTGAGTTTGAATACATAGTAACAATACAATGTATAATTAAATATCCAACCATATTCCTTGTTCTTAATCCATCACAAGCATCGAGTAATAGTTTTATAAAAACAAGCCATATTTATGGCAAGCTAATACAGATGCATAATTTATACTAAATGCATATGCTACAATGACATATTGTAGCTCATATATGATAAAATGGATTTCAAAGAATACACATGCTTTCAAGAAGATATAGAAGCAATATAAAAAAATAAAAAATAAATGCCATTCAAATGTTACATAGGCTTGGAAATGTAATGCTGAAATACCCAAAAATGTTTGAAAAATAAGCTGTCCATTTGGTGCTATCGTTTCCATTGAATCAAATTTCAATAATATGTGTATTCATAAACACATCTTGTCTCGATGAATGGATATTTATATTGAAACGTTAAATTTTTATTTGACAAGAACTAGATGATTCTGAAAACTTAATATTCCAATCTCTTATAGGCTTACTGACATTGATCATATTTGCCTTGCATAATTTGCTTCCCAGTATCAAAAAATGGAGATTAGTTGAAAATAAAAAACATCATGTCATACGCTTTGTTAGTTATAACAAATATATTGATATTGAAAACTATTGTCATGAATGTTTATTATCATATGTTCCTTTTCAAAATAATGAACATAATTTGAAACAAAATATTTAAACATGGAAGCAGACATATAATTTACAAATTAACATTGTAAATATAAATGAGGCCAAGTTTAACTTTAATATAAATCACATCTGGGGAAACATAGAGCATGTTTATTGCTAAGTTGACATTGATGCTATTAACACATTTAAAACTGAATTTGTTTTAACCAGAACAAACTCCATATAATAGTAATACAGACTTTCCATTGACAAAATTTCTACCATATAAACAAATTTCAAAACAATTTTAAATTTCCCACCATCCATTTTTTCTAACAATGATAAATAATATAAATAAAGATGTATGTTAAATGTTTAACAATAAGCAATTGTAAAGGATGTTACCTCAAGAAAATGTCTAAACAAAAACAAACCCTTGAACCTTTTTATGACTAGGGGTGCAAGCATAGGCAATATTTTCATAATAAAGTGTATATATGAAATGATTATTCATATATACTCCCATTCTATTGATAATGACCCTTCTACACCAAATGGCCTTATTCTTGAATACATAAGAAAAGTTTCCTACAATGTTAGTGGAGTGACATTGCATTATGCATTCCTATAGTCATTTAACAAGTCAAAGTTTATAGCATTGAACAATAAATGACTAGATGCATTATATAAACACTATAGCCAATTATGTATAGTTTTGATTGATGAGATATCACTTGGATGCGCATGAATGTTATACTACATTGACAAATGATTACATGACATTATGTGACTACCAACAATACACTTTGGTAATGTTGAGATTGTCTTTTATGGAGAATTTTATCAAATCCAACCTGTGAATGATTACATCATCTTCGAACATCCAAAAAATAATAGCGACTTAATTCTATATAATTTCTCACAAGAAAAAGTAAAATTCTATCAATAACAAGAGAACAATGACATTATCTCGATTAAATTCAATGATATTGATACTGGACATTTTCAAAGACAAAAACACAATCGTTTGTATAGAAGCCACATTGAACCTGATTGGATTTTGATATTTATAATCTCTAGGGTAGTTTTCAAACCCATTTACCAAAAACACCTAACAATTCGAATCTAATTTCTAGTATAATTAGCATGTGCACAATAATGCACACGTCACAAGGCCTCACTGTGCATGGTGTTACATTTAAATCTCTTGGCATAAAAAGGCATGGATTAGTGTACACATCTCTCTCTAACTTAAAAATCATAGATTTTTTATACTTGCTAACTCTACTTATAGATAAAAACTTTATGATAAACTCAAAAATATCTATGGAGATGTCAAGATTAGAATCATAATCAAAATAGATATAGGAACATAGTTTTCGATCACACATATTACCTTTTTCTATAGTTATATGTTCCTTGAATACTCATAGTCTTTATCCTCACATAGATGACATTGTCAATGACAATGGCTTGATGAGATGTGATGTGTTATTCTTGTAGGAAACAAATATTGCATTTAGTAGTTCCTCTAAGCATATTCTAAATTTATTGACTTATAATGTAATGCACAACATGTATGGTATCATGATATGCATAAAAATCCATGTCATCACTTCAAATCCAATGCAATACATTTCAAATGAGGTGGAAGCATTAACAGTAAAAATTGAAATACATGGACAAAAATCTACAATTATTAACATCTATGCATCCCCATGTACTTATATCTTGGATACTATCAATGTTTTTGAAAAATCATTATTAGATGTAAGTATATGTAAACAAATATATATCTTAGGAGACTTTAACATTGAAATGTCTTTGTCAAGCAAACAAACAAGCCTACTTTAAAACTGTATATCAACTTCTAATATGCATTTCCTGCTACATAGACATAAAAACATTAGAAACAAAATCATATACCATGTTTGGAAAAATACTGCAATAGAACATAATAAAATAGTAATAGTTGAAACATATTGGACTGATCATAATTACATTTGTATGGTCATAAATAATGTAACTTAGTGATTTGAATTCAACAAAAATGAAGTTCATATATATGTTAATACTTTAAAACTTGAGCATTATGTACATTATTCAAAGTCTCTTCTATCCATAGAAATGTATACCTTATGTTTATTGCATTTATATATAAATAACATTGAAAACAAATTATGCTACTCCATATGTTTCATTGCATTGATACTTGAAAATTGTATATGCATTTGTTCATAGCACATCTATTTGCATATTTATTGCATTGAAGCAACTAAAAAGGGCATTTTAGCTTAGGAAAGAAACAAAAGACAAAACATGGATTCAATAATAGATAGCCTTGTTAGAAAACATGTTGTTCAGCAAAAAGAAATAACTCTACATGTACATAGTGAAATGGAATCCTTAGAACACCAATCCCAAAAATGGCATGTCTTAAACCATTTATCTTTTTCCACTATTGCTTGACTGATATTGGTTCTATAAAAAGAAAGAATTAGAAAGAGATTAAATAAAAGATTAAAAAAAATAACATTTTGCTCATAGTCTTTTTATTGTCTTCTAAAAGAAAGCATTATTTTTATTTTTTCTTTTAGTACTCAAACATAAACAACATTATCATGCACAATATTGGACATTTGTGATGGCAAAGTGTGCACCAAATTTGAAGGAGACATTCTAATAGTTTATGGTCTTGCACATGTCGCAAATCTATCTTATTTGATCAAAGCATAAATACTAGACATCGATTTGGTAGATGTCCATGGATAAATAACAATAACAATCAACATTAGTAATAGATTAATTCAACAAATTTAATTGTATGTGGCTCTTGAAAAAAGTATTCATATTTTAGATTTCGTGATCAAGAAAAAAAAATACAAAAGAATAGATTCCAATGTCTGTATTCTATTGATTGGAGAGTCAACTATACAAAACATTCCTGTAGTTTGCAAAAATGTAAACTCACATTGATTACAAAATCATTGATGTTATAACATCTGATGATTCCTTTGTAATAGGCTCTTTAAGATCTTTCATAAGTAGATGCCAATAAATAGGCTTATAATTTAATTTGCATGTTAAGGATGGTGAAACAAAATATAACACTGCAATTGTAAGTGTTTATTCAATTGCATATTGCTTTCCTTTATATTATGTTCATAGATCTATACAAATTAATCATAACTACTTGCTTCTAGATTTAACTAAATGAACAATATAAACATCTATGTCATGTAATACAAAATAGACTCATGTCTGATAAACAACCAATGTACATATTCAAAAACATTATAAATAAAGGACCCAAAGGTTATTGAACATTTCACATGATCTATGCATCATCTATCAAACCATTCGGTGATGAACCCACCAAAACACATTTACAAAAAATAATTACAACGAACATTAAGGCAAGTCTATTTTCTTTCTCCTTTTTTTCAATATATATATATATACTTATTTATTCATTTTCTTGGTATCTAGGACCGCTTTGAAATTATGTATTCATTTCATATAACAATGCTTAAAAAAACTAATAATCCGTAGTGTAATACACAGGTCATGAGAACACTAAAGCCAAACAATATTTATTAGCCTATATGTAATTCCTGCAAACATCCAATTATGGGAATTGATCGTCAACATGATAATCCTTTGCATTGCCAAATATGTCCACTGAATTCAAGACATAATTTTATTCATGCACTGAATTGAAACATGTATACTAGAAACAGAAAGATTGAATGCATCCTATATAAGTCTATACTCTAAGATTTTTTTCCAGTATTATTAAAAACATCATTTTAATAGAATAAACATAAAATTTCCTTGAAACTTTTTACACTGCAAAAATTTCAGTTGAATGACACATTTACAATTAAAAAATATGGCACTTCTGCAATCATACATGAAAAAAACATAAATACAAATTAATAAGTTTTCTATATTATTATTTCATTTACATGCTTTTACATTTCAAAAATGTATGTAATATTTCCAATAATAGATTATATTATTGATTTGTTTTTCTTTTGTTTGATTTCAAAGCATTTTGGTGGTTTTTGAACTAAATATGTTGATTATTTCACATTCCTAACACTTATTACAACAATTTTCCATGGCTATATTAGTTGCAACATTAATTTGATTATTACAAAAGTAGACAATGACATGTTCCATGCCATTTTTTGCTTTTTACATGGGTATGAAAATATACCAAAGACATAAAAAAAAACCTTGGACCTATAATTTCATATAATTGCTAATACTTGCCTCTAACTTCATTTGTATTTTGCATTGGAAGTTGTTTTTTCTTTGATGCACATGTTTCAGACTACGTACTAGTTTTTGTAAATGATTATTTCTAAGTTATTAAAATTATATGCTTTTAAGAAATGTTTTATTGGAATTATTTTTAATCCATGTTCGCATGATATTTCATAGTTTTTTACACATAAACTACTAGACATTATAATTAATAATAATCTCTATCATAATTGTCTACATTTTTTACACAGCTAGAAATGAATGCATTGCATAAAATTTGTGTAGATAGCTATTTTATAATGTCATAAGTGCTTAAAAAATTTAATAGATCATGATTATTATTTTAAATAATAAAATTGTCTTTACAACAAAGACAAGACTTCGACTTACATTAGTGCAATGCAATTAAGCCAAATGATAAAGTAAATGTAATAATGCTCATAACTATATATAAACTGGTAAGCAAATTTTTTTTTTGTTTACATGATATTGGTTGAATATTTTTTATTTTTTTCAATAATCTTATATCTACTACCATTTATTTATTTATATAATTGATATAAGCTATAATACTTGTTACAGTGTATTGCATTACACATTGTAATCAAATATTTGACACAAATATCAAAATTTGTGGCAGGTCTTGCTACAATAATCCTACGATACTATCTATACCTTAGATATTGCTTATTATTCATTTTCTTCATTTGTTATACATGCACTCACAAAATACTTATTGTCAAATTTTTTCTAATTCTAGTTATAACAAATAAAACAATCCACATGTATATATATCAATAAAGAGGTGTTTATAGCTATTGTATTCATTCTTAAACAAGCCATAACTAAATCTAGCCAATACTGCTATCAAACTCTTCATCCTGATCTTCATCTAGTGAGCTTTATTCTTCAAGCATTTTTTAAAATTTCCTTAGGACCCTTTCATATGTCTTTGTTCTAATGTAAATGCTATGTTATTGAATTTGAAGCATTCTAACCTTGGATTTGTCAATAGATATTATGATTTCCAACCATGCTATTAATTTTTCATGTTTACTTGCCTCCTCTTAAAACTACCATTATAATTACAATTAGCTCTGTTACATCATATTTTGACAATTTGAACATATCTGTTTCACTAATTGTAATGCAAAAACAATTTTTCACCCTTGGTCAAATTAAAACAACACTATGACAAGATATAGTCTTAAAATCATTAAAATATTTAACTATATATTATTTTGAGCACATACATGAATGTTTACTTTCAATATTTACTAGTTCATAGCCATAATATTTGCTAATAATCATTTATCTCTGTACATGTCTAGTCATTGACATGAAAGTGTTGTTAATAATAAGCACTTGTCTCAAATTTCTTATCATTATGAAATGTTTCAATCTTCTACTCTATTATTTTCTAATAAATTTTATATGGTCATTTTCATTGGAAAAGCATAGATTCGAGTTGCTGAAAATGTACTGCTCATTTTTGCCTAAATCTTAGTTCTTTATAAGACCTTTTTTTGACTACTTTGTACTTAGATATATTTCAAACTTAAATGTCATTTAATTTCAAGGGTTATTAGCTATCTCAAACATACCATGTAAAATACAAAGCATCTTTGAATATCAAATTAATTAATGCTTTGTATTCTTTTTGCAGAATGTACATTATCTTCTGCTTTGCATACAACTTTCAAAAAATGTTTGTAACCTATCTTATCGAAGGCACATACATTGAATTATCTATATATATTTACATAATTGTTTTTAATCATGGATTTTATTACGAGACTTATTTATCATATTTCATGAGAATGTTTTTTGGTATTACATTTGACATAATTAGTGCTAAGTTCAAATGTGCATTTATAGATGGGAATGCAATATTATAATTGTTCTCTGACATGAATTCTTATGGAATATTCTTAAGGTATGAGTCTAATGTAATTATAAATTATAATTAAGATCAACCATAATTTGATTTTCAAAATAAAATTTTATGACTTGCCAGAAAATGTTCTATTTTCATTAAATATCTACTTTCTTTGGCAGTTTTATCGCAAGCATAGATAAGAATCTTTGGATATGAATAATGTATTTATTATCAATATTATTCCTTCCATTTCCCTAAAAAGCTATGAAGTCCAAATAATTATTTGAGAGACATTCTTTTCCACTGAAACTAGAAACACATAATCTAGGGTATTTTATCTAAATAATAATGATGAACAAAGAAAGAAACCATATGGATCGTGATCTGAGGCTATAAAAAGATCATTTGATGTTAAAAATGCCTTTTTCTAATGTTACTTTTAAAAATCTATTAAAATTAACTTGCATCTTGAAAATTCCTCTTGGGAGCATAAAATAAATGTTAATGTCTTGATCAGCTAACTTGATCATAAGCATATGTTTTTGATTGATGAAAAAACATTTTTTAGAACCAAGTTATAGTAACTAAAAAAAACCCTTCACATTAATGATTACATTTTAAAATTATAGAATTTATAATATTGAAGAGTCATCACAAGCATAGAGTAAGATCTTTTGAACTGAACCATGTATTTATCATCAATTCTATTCCAACCATTTTTTTAGTATCTTATGCAATTCAATTAATGATTTGACTCTCATCTTTAGAAATTACAACATCTACTACAGGTCTGACTACTAGTGTTTTAACATAAAACCAAGTCTTTCCCACTAAAACTAAAAAGAAAAAATATACAATATTTTATCTAAACCATAATGATTAGCAAAGAAAGGAACCATGTGGTTTATCATGCAAGGCTATAGAAATGTATTACTTTTCAAAAGCTAATAAGATTAACTTGCATTTTGAATCTTCTTGTTAGAAATGCAAAATAAATGGTAATGTCTTGATCAATTAACATTCTTATAATCATATGATGTTTATTCATAGGATAACACTTTTTTAAACCCAAGTTATAGATAGTTTGGATAATGTCCGCTACTCATATTACATGAGTGACTTAAAAAAGACTTTATAGTATTTTTTCTATTCATTATCTAAAATTCCATAGTTTATAATTGTATAGAGTCATCATAGGCCTAGAGTGGGGAGCATTCACCTTTTATAATCATGTCCAACCATTGCAATGAAAATGTTTTTGCTAAATTGACTAACCTCCATTTTCCATAATGTTTCTACTATGTAATTATTCTGATTCTAATTTATATGTTATGTTATTTAGGTTGACGTATTTTGTTCTTACGTTCTCTAGTGGGTGCTCTGGTTCAATGCATTCCTACATGACTATAATTTAATGTTTTCCTAATGCTAGAATAGACTTAAACAAGTTTATTTAGATATGTGATTAGGTACATTATGAATCACACATAATTTGTAAGTTCTTTTGTTTCCTTTTTAGTTTTATTCATCCCTTTAATTCAACAATTACTTCAACAATTATTCATGATTTGGTGCTAGGACATGACTATGATATATTTATTACTTTGTATCTTATATATTTTCATTAATGTGTTTATGTCATGTATCTATGTAGGTTTTCCTGTATATCGAGCAATTCCTTTCATGAAACACTAACAATTTAGAAGACTTATTTCTCATCAACAATAAGGTAACTATAATATGAAGATTGCATTCATTATCAATTCCATTCGAACCATTGTATTGGTTTCATAAACATTTAACATGTATGGTATAGTGAAAAAATATATTGTATACATATAAATATATTGTATGCATATTTATAATCATGTGCACACACATATATATGTATAAATACACACACACAAATATATATATATATATATATATATATATATATATATATATATATATATAGAGAGAGAGAGAGAGAGAGAGAGAGAGAGAAAGATATATATATAATTTAAAAATATACAAGTAATCTAAATGTTAAACTAATAAAATATCTCATGTCTCATCCCAATGAATGTTATTTCAAGTGTTGAAGTGCAAGTGCTTAAATGTCATTGCATTACAAAGGTTATTAGCCGTTTGATATATTATTTTTCTACTACAAAGCACCACTTGACTCTAAATTTAATTGATGTTTTGTATTTTGTTTATGGACTTTATTAGTATGAAAAAGATTAATGATTTTATGAATTGATTTTGCTTCTAGATTTTAACAAAAGCTAAGTTATATTGTATACTAAACTACCACATTATAGATGCCAAAAAATATATTGTGTTAGCTTCTCATCTCATTACCATAATTGTGTATGCCTAGCACTAATACATCTTGTCTTTACTCCAAATTACACATATATGCATAACAACCTATCCTCAAACCAACAAAGCTAATAAGAAGAGGAATCATCAAATGCTTCCCAGTCATAAGCCTTGTAATCATTAAGATCAATATTAGATTTGAAAAAATTGGTACTAAGTTGAAATTTGTCTCTGCAGACTCGAGTACAATTTTGAACTTGTTAGGATCAATAATTTCTCTATCATGACTTAAGATGGCATATGTATAATGTACAAGTCCCACATAATTATAATTTAGTGCTTTATATAATTTATTTGTTATTACCAATTATGTTCCTATCAATTCCTTACTAACTTATGAAGTTTAATCAATGATTTTCAAAGTCATCTCTAGAACACTACAACTTATGTTGCAAATATGGCCATCCGTGTTTGGATACATGATCAAGTCTTTTCCTTGGAAGATGAAAGAAATAACATATAGTATTTTATCAAAAATTTAATGATGAGCACAAGAAGAAACTATATGACTCATGTTGCAAGTCTGTAGAAATGGGCATTTGGGATCATACATAGTCTAATCATTATCAAATGTTTGAACATCAATTAAATTTCAATGAATATGTTATATTTATATAGATACTTGACAAATATTCAAGTAATCTAAATGCTAAACTAATAAAATATCTCATGTCTCAACCTAATGAATGTTATTTAAAGGGTTAAAGTGAAATTAGTAAAATGTCATTACATTACAAAGGTAATTATCTATCTGAAACATGCTCTTTCTACCATAAAGAATCATTTAAATTTAAATTCAATTAATGCTTTGTATTATGTTTACAGACTTTACAAGTATGAAAAATAATCATGCTTTTACGAATGTATTTTGATTCTCAATTTTAATAAAATCTAAGTTATACTTTAAGTGTTATTGATCTTGGAATAACATGCTCATGTGTTTATGCTTACATTACCCCTAAAATTTTATGAAGGATACAATACAAAAATAAATATTCAACCACCACATTATAGATGTCAAAAAATCTATTGTGTTAGCTTCTTAGCTCATTACCATAATTGTCTAGGCCTTGCACTGATCCGTCTTGTCTTTTTTTTAAAATTTGAACCAACTCTTTGGTTCATGTGCATTTTGAAAATTACTCTTACAAGTGAAAATTAATTTTTTGTCTTGATCACATATTTTTGAATGATGAAATTTTTTGTTTTAGAAGCATTTATATCACAAAATTAACAATGCCAAAAATATATCCCCACTCAATACTAACCTATGCTTCCCACGGGGACTTGGTGATTTGTGCCCTTGTTTACATAAATAGTTAAGTATTTAAATAGTATTAACTAATGAAAATATTTATTAAAAATCTCTAATAATTATAATATTTAATAAAAAGATGCATAACTAAATAAATATAGAAGTGCAAAAATTAGTATAGGATATGTTTGTTGTTAAGATGAATGATGAAGATTCTACTGACTATATATATATATATATATATATATATATATACATATACATATATATATATATATATACATATATATATATACATATACATATATATATATACATATACATATATATATATACATATATATATACATATACATATACATATATATATATACATATACATATACATATATATATATATGTATATATATATATATATATATAGTTTATATCTGTGATAATTGTACAACGCAATGTTTTATAAAAATAATACATGGATGTTTAAAAAAATATGTTAATATTGTAGAATAATTTCACAAGGTAAATCAAACTAAACGAAACAAAAAATAATAATTTGAACATACCTATGTATGAAATGAAATAAAGCAATTCAACTAAGTACTTTGAAATGGTAAAGAGATTGTTAAAGAGATATGTATATATAAATATGACATATGAAATATGGAAATGAATAAAATGTTGGAAAAAGAAATCTAGAATTGTGTAGAACATCTCCCAGGAAGCAGACTATGTTTTTTTATGATGACCACTTTTAGACCTGCTAAGAACGTGGATAAACACATTTTGTTGTCACGAAAAATGAAATCTATATCTAAATGTGAAAACTTTATAGAAATATATATTTATTAATCCTCAAGTTCTAAACCCCTATTAAATCACTCACAATAATATATAAATCTACCAATCACAATGAATGTGTATTATATAAATATCTTCTCCTTTGATGTAACCATAATTTGCCACAATATAAAAAGACTAAATAAAATATGTAAGATTAGTGGTGGCCCCACTTTAGGGTCATAACTACATATCCCACACACTCAGAATCAAGGTCCACACATATCTATGCATATAAGTGACCCGATTGAAATGATAGAAAATATTTCAACTTCTTTCCTTAAGATAATCAATAAATATTATATTCACCTTAATACAACCTTAATTTTATATAAGTATGCAACCATGAATAGACTCAAGGTGACCAATGTACAAGCTCTTTAACAAGTATAAAATATGTAAGATTAGTGGTGGCCCCACTTTAGGGTCATAACTACATATCCCACACACTCAGAATCAAGGTCCACACATATCTATGCATATAAGTGACCCGATTGAAATGATAGAAAATATTTCAACTTCTTTCCTTAAGATAATCAATAAATATTATATTCACCTTAATACAACCTTAATTTTATATAAGTATGCAACCATGAATAGACTCAAGGTGACCAATGTACAAGCTCTTTAACAAGTGTATGTTGGATGGAGTCAATGTGCATCTCAATAAATTGGTAGATAGGATATGATTTATTAATGATAAATGGTTTCATGTATTATTAGAAATAATTTATGTTGTTGCGGTTTTCTATGATGATTTCATTAACTTACCTAAAGGGCAACATCATAAAGTGTTATATATGAAAAAATATTACTATGGGATAATTTATTTATATAAATATTTGAGATGAGCAGATCCCTTGAATGATTTGAGTTTTATTTTGAGGTTTTTGGTAATTTTCATTGGAAACCATAAAGGGAAAGAAAATAGAGAAAGTAAAAGGAGAATGGAAATGGGTGAGAAATCCAAAATGGGATAAATACATAGAACAACATTTACTACTCAAGGTTGGACAAAGAGATGGGAATTATTCCTCTCATGTGAAAGTGTAAATAGGAAATGTGGATGCAATGAAAACAAAATAATTTTATCATAACATAAATTCTTCTCTTAATTCTGATTCTATACATCTGTCATGAATTCTAATCATAGGTCCAAAATACAAACCTTATAAAATCTAAGGTTTACATATAATAAATAAAATCTATGTATTTAATAGACTCTCTATCTATGAATACAAGAAATAATTTCATAAATGAATAACATAAAACACCCATGAAATATATATTATTTTCTCATACATTTACTCACTTTCCATTAATAATTTCTTGAAAAAAATAATTTATGCATAAAATTGTAGCATGCCTTCTTCTAAGGATGAGAGAAAAAAAGATGGATTTTACAAATAAAATCATGCCTTATGTACACACTTTCCCCTCTCAAAGTAGTTGGGAAAATACCTTTTACTTGACTCAACCTAAGACTTCACTATGACTTAATTTGAGTTTTTCCAATAATCTATCTTTTACATATTCAAGCATTTTTACAAAAGAACAATATTAAATTAATTTTATGATTATATATATAATATTAATTAATTATAAAATAAATAAGAAAATGAACTTTAAAAATTCATTTGTGTTTCAATATGGACCCACAAAAATAACCCTTTTGAATCAATTGATACTCCTACTTTTCATGTTTTACATACTCAAGAAATTTTTACAAGTGAATAACCCATGACATGGATTACACACTTTAAGAATTTTCATAAAAATCAATTAATTTTAAAATAATTATTAAAATTTACCATTTTAAAGTCATTTAATGCTTGATTTGAACACCTAAACTATGAACACAATAATATTATTGACACAACGAGACACATATGACCATTGGATAACATTACATGATTGATTAATTTTTTTTATCCACGACACTTGTGAGTACCAATTTTTTTTGAAAATTGCATTATAATAGTGAACCACTTTTTATACATTAAATCTTTGAGATGACTTATAGTATGTCGATTAGGCCCACCAGTACATGTCCATTGGGAAAAAGAGTCATTAACTTCACCTTAAAATATCTTGGATGCCTTCATATGGTTACACTTTATGAAACACTTGATTTTGATTCATGAAGCACATACCACTTGTTTATACCTAAGATTGGATCTTGCATTTGGCATTATTAACTATCATAATTATTGAATAATGGGTTTGTTTGGAACAACTCACCAATGAGAAGAGAGGCACTCATGTAGTCTCATGTTGTGTTTCATAAATTTGAAATTCCTTGAACACAATTGACATATAACTACCTATAAAAGTGTAATTGAAGGAGTTATCCTAAAAATTTAAAATTGGGAGATAATAATAAGTATATATATATATGACCACATTCATCAGTGTAATACATAATAACCCCATAATTTTTTTGAGTTTATAAACCAATGCTTATACATTTTAATGTATCTATCTATGAATGACACACCAAAACCATTCATATGTTATGATCTATCTAGCTAATAACCAATTATCCTACATGTTTGCTCTATTTTTATATCAGTGTGAATCACAATAGGATAAAGTGAAATAATCAATTTAGATTGCAATATATGAAATTTAAGCATAAATATGAATGTAATTGATTAAGATTGATTTGATAATGCAATTCACTATATTTAGAAACTTGTAAGTAGGTCAAGATACTTAGTTCTATGCTTTGACTAGTTTAATGTGACTATGCTTTGACAACATGAATGGATTAGAATAGGGCATATTATTTTTGTAGATCTATAGCTATGTATTTATGCACACATGGTCACTAATGTCAAGATTGGGGTGAATTCATCAGATGCAAGTGACTTGAGGCTGATGTTATTATCTTGGGATATTTACTTATCTATGACCATGAAATGTGATTTACTCATCTGATATGTCTCTGTATTTCTGATATTTGAACCTCGACTATGTGTGCATCTATAGAAACTAGCTTCCTTCTCTGTGAAACCTTATGTCTATTTGTGAAACATAAATATATTTAACAACATGGTAAGTGTAATGGGTTGAGCTGACCCCGACCATCACCTCTAATGCTTGACCACTAGTTACATATCTAATACTCTAAAAAGTGAATTCAAGGCACACATAGGTATTCCTCTTAGTGTGACTATGAAATTATGTTCTTCCACTATATAAATGCAACTATAAACTTGGGTTTTGATCTTGACAATGTTAACTCTTCTCCTAACTTGGTGTGATTCATAATTAGTTTATGACTACTCCTAGTGAATGATTTACAATTTGCATATAATATGTATTATTTTCTCAATGTGCAATATGATATTTTATAAGTACTTGAGAGTACCAATTGGATAATAAGATTGACCTAGATTTATATCTATATGCACTCAATTGAGAAATTTATTGCATCACTAACATGTTAGGTGAATGGGCTAACCTAAGGAAATGATTTGAATTTGAAAAATAGCCATTTATAGGTAATGGGTTGTAACATTAGCCTTAGGATGGTAATGTCAAAAAATTTATTTGAGTATGGTGTTGCTATATTAGAGATAAGAATGTAAATGTGGTGATCTAGAAATATCTAAGTGGGATATTTAACTAATTTATCATAGACTCAGAGGTTATTGTAGGTGACTAATATTAACTTAGGTTGGAACAATTTCATAACTAGCATGAGGGTGCATGGGAATGGCAAATAAGACTTGTTTGGATATGTATAAGTCATGTAGGATATGTTTAGGTTAATATTGATATTTTAGTATTACAATATAATGAACATACTAGAGTAAAAGGATAAATATATACTTGAGTGTATATAACACACTTTGTCTTTGATAAGGATCTAAATGTGCAAGCTTCTATAAGAAAAACCTAAAATGAAAATGTAGTAGTAAATGACCATAGAATAAAACTTGAAATTTGAAATAACAAGAAGTACACTTGAATGCGAATAAATCATGTTTCCCTATAACTTGTTGGAGAAGCTGCTTCCTTATCGAAGCATTGGAGAGTTGTGATTATGTTGGACCCCAAATTTTGACTAAGTATTTTGGATTTTGGCGTGGACCTAGCATGGCATAGGAAGAACATGGCATAGAACTAGCATGGCACAAGAACACCATGGCATAGAACCAGAGTGGTGCGAAAGGACAATGGTGCAGAAGATAACAATGTGAAAAGACCCAACCAAATACAAAATAAACTATAGAGAACCTAATAGCATAGAACTTGGTGTAATAGTGAAAGACTTGGGGAGTGCAAGGGAAGTAGGAAATGGTTGAGGAATAATTATCAAGGGCAAACTAAACTTTGGTCATCACACGGGTTTTATACAGGATCAAACAAAAGAGGAGATTTGGTAGTAAGGATATAACATCAAATAATAATATAGGGGGTGTGAAGGCTTGGGTCCTTAGGAGAAAATAAGTAAATGACTGCCATGACTCTTAGTCTACTGGAGATCATTGGCTAATCACCTGATTGTTATTATTAATTTAATTACTTGGTAGGGGAAAACAAGTATAAATAACCCTATGTAGATATTTATAAGGTGACTAAACATTGGTATTATGTAATGAATCCTTATGGTAATAACAAAGTTATGAAAGTTACAATCAGTCCTTGTGTTATGTTTCAGTTGATTGATAGTTAAAACATTGACAATGGGTTTTCATTGAGTAATATGTGGCTTATAATTGACTATGATATATATATATATATATATATATATATATATATATATATATATATGATCTTTTTTAATCAACACTTTAAACCTCATGACAGTTATCTTCATGTTCTTATTTGTTTGCATTGATGAGACAAGATCCATAGTCATGTATTTTCTTTTTTGTGTAATCCTTAATTAGATATATGAACAAACTCAAGTATATGACAAGTGTGTTATTGCACAACATAACTCATGGGAACTAGTTCTTGTTGTGTGCTTCAGATGAGCATGCAAGAGTTTAGTCTTGCATGAAAGCTAGTAAATAAGCTTATTGGGATTAGACACTTTAGTGCCTTAAGGAAAATGTGATAGAAAATTACCCAACATTTTGGTTCCATTACCAGGACCCATAATGCTTTTCTTGTATAGTAATGGAAAATTCTTGAACATTTATCCTTTGAAAGTATTGAATAATGGATTATCAAGGTTGAGGATAATTTCATGATTCCCTATTTTGAACCAGGATTTTCTACACATGCATGGGTGGAACATCTCTATAGCTCATTATATGAAACCTTCTTTATCGAAGTCCCTATTCATTTGCATGCTTGGCTTTCTACCTATGCTCAAAATTGGTGATGAAATTTTGGAAGGAGGCAAGTTTCAATGATTAAATGTCAAAGGGCCTTAGCACATTTAGGAACACTATGGACATGGGTTGTTAATATATGGTGGAAAGGGGTGTTGAATAGCTACATATTGGAATATGTTGTAACCACTTACTCTTGTCCTGAATAAGCCAAGTTCTAGTTTATCCAAAAACCACATAGTCAGTATATTAGACACTTTACACTAGAGGTAAAGAAGTTATTTATTAATTTGGTACTTGAAACTTTGCCTATGGAGGGTTAAATCCATCCTTGCATGAGCCATATAGTTGTGGGGGGAATGAAGAGGTGTTGGTAAAGAGTTTTTGGTTTGAAACAGTAGCTAGTTAGTGGGCATTGTGAAAGTGTAAATATGATGAAGCTCGATAGAGGATTATATGTAGAGGCAGAGTATGAAGGGAACTAGAGGACTTAGGAAGTGTTGTTAGGACCCATATGGAAGCAAAAAGGTATAATGAGGACTCACCAAATTTTAAACCATGACCAATTCCAATTTTAATTATGAGGGAGAAACTAGCCAAACATAAGAGATTGAAGAACACATTTGAACCAACCCATTTCCACAACCATAGTGCACGCTTATGATTTTGAGATAGAAAATTTAATCATACATAATTGGGATACAAATAGTGTAGAGTCCAAAACTGATCCTATAATATAAATTATAGATGAGCCAATTTTAACTCATAGTGAATTGACACTTTCTTTTCCTTTTCAAGGAAATTTCATGGCCCAACTTGGTATGCCTAGTGGACCCAACATTCATAGTGGGAAGAGCACTAGCCCAAGTATTATAAATCAACCTACTACTATGCCCAACATCTTAGGTGCTACTATTGGAAGTGCAAGAGGAGTACTAAGAGGTGGAATAGTAGGAAGTGGTGGATTTCCACCTATAGGAATAGGAGCTAGGGGTTCTCAACAATCACCATCACAAGTACCTCAACTGATGATGGTGTATTATGAAATTACACTTCATTTACTTGAATATCAAGGTGTGGAGAATGTTGTAAATCATGTTCATAAGTGTGAACTCATTTGGAGGGCATGTGGTATAACTTTTTCTTTGCAAAAGGCCACATAATTTACAGCCACACTTCTAAAAAGAGCACACAATTGGTATAGGAAGTTTGACCCTCAACAAGTGGCAATTGACTATGATTAGCTCAAGATGACATTTATTCAAGAATTTGATGTTTCCAAATTTGAGCAACAAAGTATTCTTCACTAAAAGATATAAATTAAGAGCTCACTAAAAGTGTACAAGAATATGATGCACGATTCAAAACACTCTTATCTAAGCTTTCAATTTAGATTAATGCTGCTTAGCATGCCTAATGGTTCATGGGAGGCTTTTTGCTTCCCTTTAGATGAATGCTCTCTCAAAGGACCTTTACCAGCATGTATGAGGCCCTATAAGCTACCATCTATGCTGAAGTTGTTGGCAACATCGACACTAGTATTAGTCTTTTTATGGAATCTCAAATAGATTTGATGGCGTCATAATTAGAAAATCTATTGAAAATGAACTCATAACAATCTTTGGTATATAAATTATGAGTGTGAAGGTCATAATAGAAGCAACTAGCCTTGCAAGAACATCCATGTACTAAATCAGTCATGTGAAAGTTTTCATGAAGAGCATGATGTATGCTCTTATCCTCTCTTACATTAGACTACACATTCTAAAGTGTCTCAATACTACAAGATATGTGATGTCTATACCATGACATAAATGATTACCGATTGATTAGTGATATACATGATGCATGCATGCATGGTATGCATCAAACCTCTATCTCAAACAATCAAGATAATGGTGGATATTATGGATGAGGCTAAGGATGGGGATAAGGAGGTGGTTATTTTCCACAATGAACA
This sequence comes from Torreya grandis, assembly GCA_037957365.1. Lineage (NCBI taxonomy): Eukaryota > Viridiplantae > Streptophyta > Pinopsida > Cupressales > Taxaceae > Torreya > Torreya grandis. The sequence continues at coordinate 581,650 of JARHVA010006107.1, read as the reverse complement.
TGTTATAAGTGTATATCTCTAGATCAATATCAATGAGATTGTCTAGTCTATCCAACATGTGTTTTTTATAAAAAGGAGCATTAGTTGTAAGAATGCCCTAATTTATATACAACTATCATGAAGGAAAGAAATGAAAAAGGTGCTAGTATGATTCACATTAGAAAAACCTCACTGGTGACTATATTCTATCACTCTAAATGCCCAATAGGTTAATATCACTACACACAATGGAGGATAGTCTCAGTCTACATCTATTCCACCTATTGAGAAGATATAGTGTGAAGAGCCTCAAGTAATGAAGTATCTTGATGGCCAACAACCAAAAGATGTGCTCCAAGATGTTATGATGTTGGTATGGGAATTACAGGGGAAATTTAATTTCTTAAAGCCTGAGAAGCCACCCAACATGCTGATCTAAAAAAGGCAATGGAACCTCAAAGCATGACTCGAGATGACTTTCAAGAATTTTACAAGCATATGTTAGATGAAGACATTGTTCCCCAATTGAGTAATTGGATTAAAAATTAAGTACCAACACCAATTGATGATTGAACTCAATTACTTATACTAATTGAAGATCATTGATTGAATCATGCTCGGTAATAAGATACCCCTATTCCCCCTAGCCCTCAAGAGGATAATGAAATCTTGGTGAATCTTGCCATCAATGGTTGGATGATCTGAGATATTTTGGTTGGCATTGGGACTGTACTTATTGTCCTCACAATTGATGTATGGAAAAAAATGACTTGGCCAACATTACAACCATCGCCTCACATGTTATTTATAGCTAATAAAACATGTGCTCTACCAATTGGCATTATTAAGAATGTAAATATCAATATCCTTGGGGTACCTTTCAAGTCTAATTTTAATGTTCTAAAGTTGGTTGAAGCTGATGATTTTCTAGTTGTATTAGGTAAACCTTGGTTCTATGTAAAAAATGTGGACTTAAGTTTCAAAAAGTACTATATTAGTTTTGAAAATGTTGATTAACAAGTCATCATCCCATTAGATCAATCACATGGGACCCCATACATAGAACTTGTTAATGCAGATGAAGATATTAACCACATCTATAATGTCACAACTAGAGATGGTGAGCATCATGATCCTACTCTTGATGGCATCATCCGATAGATGGATAGTTAGTCTCTTTCTGATACTACAAGTAATGCTTGTAATATTTGGACCCATAGTGACTATACCTCACGAGAAAAGTATATAGTACCATTGGCAGTTGTGAGAGAGAGCATTTTCGTACCCATACCACAAATGCCATAGATTGTTTTGCCTTAATACTAGATAAATCATGTGAGGACCAGTTATGGATACACCATTAGATAGAATTGTTGAAGTTCTTTAATTTCATGGGAAAATAGAAGTCCATGATTTTATCCAACAATGAAGTCTTCTATGACTCTGATGCTGATCATATGCATTCATTAGTTCACATTTTTTATGGCATGGCTGTAAGGTGGTGGCAAACCCATAATGAGTGACTCTTCATTAGGATCAAGTACACTCTACATTACATCACTAGTTTCATCATGACAACCGTGTCTAGGGTACAATCAGCTATAGCAGAGTCTGAGCACCCAAACCACACATAAAATATTGTGAAACCATGTGGAGGGATGAAGAATATTTTTTTCTAGAATACCTATGGGTACTTGATTTTTAAAAAACCTTGGATACTTTAGCAAAGGCATGGTGTGTTCATGATAATGACATTTGGGTACACATTTTTGGCATCTATTAAAATATAACATGATCTTGGTGGTGTCTTATGCATGTTCAAGGATGTATTTGTACCTCACTCTCCAAACCATGCATGAAGTAGTTATTAGTGACCCTAGTTTTGTTGAAGATTGACTAAAACATATACGTGATATACTAGAATAAGACTTAGTTATCTTTAATGATCCACTTGAGTAGTACATTCTTGTGCCAGAACTTGTCTTTAATCAGGCACACCATGATGAGATTTTCCAATGGAAATACAAACTAGTGTTTCATGTTGATGAAGGTGAAGGGTCCAACCACCTAACCCATTGACAAATAATTTGGATTTACCTATAGACTATGGAGTTAAAACTATTGATGATACTAGTCCTGATGAAGACCACTCATACTCAAAACCTCTTCAAACTATCTAGCACAATATTAGCATGGAGGAAGAACCAAAGATAGCTACTATGGGTAACTACTAGTTTGATATAGAGGTTTTAAAAATATTTGAGTTGTTAAAAGAATACCAAGATGTATTTCCAAGGATTTATAGTGAGATGAAAGGTGTTCATCCATCATTAGGCAAAATGCATATCAAACTAGTTTATGGTGCTTGACCAGTCAGGAAATAATCATATAAGATGAATCTAAATTTACGTGCACAAGTGAAAGAGAAAATTGATAGTATGTTTCACATTGGCATGATACCCCAATTGATGAGTTCGAGTGGGTCAGCCTCATGGTCATAAGTATAAATAAATATGGGTGTATTAAAATTTGCATTGACTATCATGTACTTAATACATCCTACATTATAGATATTTTTCCAATGCCATTCATAGAATAAATACTTGAAAGTGTCACTGGGTTTAAAATTCACACTTTTATAGATGGATTCTCTAGGTACCATCAGGTCCAGATCACCAAGGAGGATCAACCTAAGACTATATTTACTATCAAATGGGGATCTTTTGCATATACCATCATGCCATTTGGTTTAAAAAATGCACCTATTGTATTCTCCCATATAGATATTAAGGCCTTTAAAGACTTCATCCATAAATTTCTTTAGGTTTATTTGGATGATTAGACAGTCTATGGCCTAGTGAAGGACCTTTGTTTTAATCTAATGCTTATGCTTGAGCATTGTTGAGTGCTTCAAATTTCACTTAATATAAATAAATGTCTTTTTGATACACCATTTAATGTTCTTCTGGGTCATATTATCTATAAAGATGGACTTTTGGTAGACCCCACTAAGGTGGTTATCATTCTTCATCTACCAGCATTGATATCCTAATACACGGTACACACCTTTGTTAGACATATAGGGTACTATTAGAAATTCATCTGAGAATATGAAAGGATTACCTCACCCTTAGAGGAGTTTTTAAAACAAAATGAACACTTTATTTGGACCTGATCTTGCCAAGAAACCTTTGAGGCTTTAAAGGACAAATTCATTATTGCACTAATTCTTCAGTTCTTTGATTAGACAAAACCATTCCATGTCTATGTTGATGCTTCTAGAATGGCCATTGGTGTGATCCTTGTACATCCTGGTAAAGGTCACTTTGATCACCCCATATATTTTTCTAGTAGAAAACTTACTCTGACTAAGAGGAATTACACCACAATAGAGCGTGAAGCACTTTCTATGGTTTATGTTTTACAAAAGTTTTAATAGTACTTGTTAGTAACTACTTTTTAGTTTTATATAAACCATTAAGATTTAAAATATTTGGTTAATAAACCTTTGTTATATGGCCAAATATGCTACTAGATTGTATTGTTCCAAGAATTACAATTCTCTGTCATGGTCAAACCAAGAAAGACTAATTACAGTCCTGACAATATCTCCTAAATTGATTCTAGAGAACTAGTGCATGCCATTAAGGATGACCTATATGATGTATATATGTTTCATGTTTCATGTGTGCCTAAGGATTTAAAATATATCACAACTTCTTAACTACTGGTGCATTACTAGATTTTTTGAGTCCACACTCTTAAAATAAACTAATCATCCACATCGCACCATTATATCTCATTGGAGGAGACCTCTACAAGCTTAGATGAGATGAAATACTTAATTGGTGTGTCATGAAACATGAGCGTATTGAAGTAATTTATGAGGTTTATAAAGGCATTGTTGGTAGATACTATGTTGGTGAGGCAACTATGCACAAATCATTATTAGTTGGATTATGGTAGCCTACCCTTTTTGAAGATGTTAAGCAGTGTGATATTTGATAGCATGTGGGGAAATAAAATCACCAAGATTCCATGCATTTACATCCTATTTCATTGTAAGAACCATTTGAGAAATAGGCCATTGATTTTGTCGACCCCATCAAACTAATAAAATGATGTACAGGTTCCTGCTATATCATAATAGAAATTGATTATCTCACGCACTGGGTTGAGGTCATGCTAACAAGGAATTGTACTACTAAAATTGTCATGCACTTCATATAGAAACATATCACAACCCATTTTGGTTGTCCATTAATTTTTACTAGCGATCTTAGTACACATTTCCTCAATGACACTATCCATGTCTTACTTGTTCAGTTCATGATTACCCACCATAAGACAACACCATATCATCCCCAAGCCAATGGCACTATTTAGGAATTCAACAAAATTTTAGGCACAACACTTACAAAGAATTGTAATATTAGCCACACTGACTGGGATGTTAGGGTGTTTATAGTACTTTAGGCTTACCAAACAAATTCTAAGCACCTTAACAAGAGTATACCCTTTAATATAGTGTTTAGAATATAAGTAGTTCTTTTAATTGAATTCTTGGTACCGTTTATTCACATTGCATGCATTGGCCAATTAGATAACGATTCATCATTGAAAGCACAATTTTATGCTTTGTTGAGGTTGGATGAAGACCATTTCCATGCTCATTGGAGTCAATATGTTGAGAAATTTAGATAAAAGGCATGGCGTGATCACCACCTTAAGCATAAGACATTTACCCCTAGAATGAAAGTCTTGATCTATGACTCCAAGTTTGCATACCGCTCTAGGAAGCTCCATGTTCATTGGGATGGTCCTTTTATTATTCATAGCATTCACCCTACCATTTTTTATCATTTAAAAAGAATTTATGGCCAATTTCTTCTTGGGCACTATAATGGTAGCTGGCTTAGGCCATATTTCTCTTCTTAAAGTTTAGTTTCATTTGTATCAATAAGGCATATGCCATTAGTTTAGAATTTCCTATTTTCAATAATAGTGTTGCCTTATTCATGCACAATTGTCTTTTATTTTATGTTATTTTTGTAACTTTGTACTTATGATTTTAGAGGATGATGAATCACATTTTGTGTGGGTAAGATGTGTTACATGTATTTGGAAAAGGTTTATGTGTTGGGTATGATAAAGATGTACGTGAAAGTTAAAAAATCCTAGGATAAAGATTCCTGCCAATGGTATAAATATTAAAAGGGTTTAACAGTTGTCATGCACTCTAAATAAATGCATGGGATAAGATCTGTCATTAATATAAAGGGAGAATGGTTGTAATAAGCATGCCAACATTGTGCCATGATGATACCATTAAAATAATTTATGATGAGAAATAATAATTCAAGAAAGGAGAATGTTAAAATGCATTGATTATAATAAGTGATGGTCGAAGAGATGGGGGTAGTAAATGCAAGTTACCCCTCAAGCATATAAAAAGGATTTAAGGGCTCATTTTAAACTTTACCTTTACTTTCATCTAATTTTTACAGAGTCAAAGAGTGAACTAAATCTAAATTATTCCATAACAAGTGTAGAGCATCAAATTCCTATTTATTGGTTATTAAGAAAGATCTTGATTGAGTAATCAAGTAGAAACTATCTAACCTTGAAGCATGAAGAAGAAAACTGGCAGTTACAGGTTGTAGAGGTAGGCATCTACTATTAATAGGTGTCAAAGTAAGAAAATTGAGTCACTTCCCCCATAAACACAAATTATTTTTGGAATGTTAGACTACCGTGCCTCAACCATAAGGATCCAAAAAGGGTGATGCAATCTAAGAAGTCCCAATGAAGTGATACATTACCATCCATTCCAAAGGAGGAAAAACCATGTGTTAGGGAGGAAGAGGTATTAATTAGAGAGGTAGAACACAAAAGGTAAAGGATCTAGAATGGCACGATAGATAAAGAAGAACAAACAAATACCTCCACCTTTATTGTTAATGATAAAAGAGATGAATTACCCAAAAATGGTGCTATGAGAAAAAATTAGGTATCAAAAGTACCCTCCTGTAATATTTTTTAATATAACCACTACCAACCAGGAAATGAGGTTGAGCTATAGAACGACTACTAGGTTGAGCACCATAACACCAAGAGTGAATTGGTGTATGAATTAATTTTTTTTAATTCCTGAGACTCCACTGGGATTTTGCAGTTGTTTAACCTTCCATATTTTGGAAAATTGATAGAAGCAATATTTTTTTTGCTTTCATGCATCCATGAGGACTATATCTATTTTGTCAGGTGTTACATAAAGATTACACCTAAAAGAATAAGTAAAGTGTTAGGGTTACAATGCTCTGAATTAGACTTTGAATTTGAGTTAGAGGATTCAAAGGAGATAGAGAAGACCAAAATGGTGTTGTGGTACCAAAAGCAGGGCCATGTCATGCACCTTAATAACTTGCAAGACCTTTCCCTTAGAGTAGTAGTGTGCATCATTATGACCAAGATTAGTAGTGATGGTTAATGGAAAGAGGTGGAAATAGCTCACCTAAACATTTCCCACTAGGTAACTAAGGGGTTAAAATACAATTGGGCAATTTTTTTTGCCAACAAAATCATATTGGATGCAGAGAGGACCCATCAGATACCAAGCCATAGGTTCTCATGGGGGGTATTTATTTTATTTATGGTGTTTGATGAAATTGATATACCTGATTACACCTCTAGTGAGCTGAAGTGGGCATACCAACTAGATAACAATTCCCCCATAGATCACTACAAGGCATTTACATGCCCTAATTATATTACTTCAATGTTCAAAATCAAGATGAAGTCATGGTAAGATGGCATGAAGGAGGACTTTAGAAATTAATGGTACATTCCTAAGGACTTGCCCATCTAGGTTGGTGAACAAGCCGAATTTGTCATGAAATAACATTTTTCTTTAGCCCATATCAAAATGGCCCCTTCTAGAGAACTTTTAGCTTGATTAAAGTTGCCTTATGCCTTCACAACTTGTTACTTCATCAATTTGATGAACCATATATATGATGCATAGCCCCTCACCCTAGAAGCTGACCGAATTGACTTAAAGATTCACTTTATCTAAAAGATGTATGGCTACCCTAACAAGAAGCCATATAGGGAAAAACATGAAACTAAGAGAACTGATATCAAGGTTAAGTAGACCATGGTTGGAGAAACTAGTCATAATTTATTTTATATACTGTGACCCAAAAATAAATATTCAAAAGGCTCAAATCATGTAAAATAAAAGCTTTCACTTGTACCACTACTTGATAAAAATAACTAAGCCAAACATGATGCCAACACAAGTTCATATTCAAAACCATCTAATTGGTAAAGGACTACCCATGCACTGCCACCAAGGGTTTTACCACCAAGGGCCTCCCCATCAAGGGATTCTCCTCCAAGGGTGTCACCACTAAGGGCTTCTAAACAAAATTCACTAGAAAGACAACCTGAGGGTTCAACACCATCACCCCCAACCAATCCATTAGAGGAAAACGCTATAGGTCACATGGAAAAATTGTAGGAGTCTAACTCATAAAAGACACCCTCCCTAGTGCAAGAGGAGGAGACCACCCTTGATGAGGCATAATTGAACATTAAAGATCTAATTAGTGAAGAGAGTGATGGTTTTGATAGAGAACATATGAGTGGCATGGACATAGACAACACTTTTTTGGCCCCAAACATAGATGTCAAGATCTTTGAATAGGATCCCCTCAAAGGGAAGAAGTTGGTTGACTTCAAAGTTCAACCACCTTTGGTTGATCCATCCACCAATTTATACACTCAATACCAAAAAAGAATTTGGATAGGATGCTATATTTTTGGTCCCATTTGCATCCTCATATTTGAACTATTGATACTAGGCATCAGGTATCCTTTTTATTATACATGTACAATAAAAATGCCATTTTGAAATTCCTCCAAATAACCTAATTTTATATTCTCAAGCAATGGCTTTTCCCTCTCCAGTTTGGGTTGATCCCCAGTAGATCTCTCCCTTATAAGTTAGCACCACATTTTTGAAAATGGCCTTTGAAGTCATGTAGTAGAAGATACTTTCATATTCTAATGCACATGAAACAAAGAATAAACATGGCCAGGTGGTGGAAATGTACAACAAGGAAGTTATCACTCAGAAGGTGCTTGAAGAAGAAGTGTCCACACTGAAACAACATAAAGAAGAAGCCACAAAGCCAAGGTAAAAAATTTACATTTATGTAAAACCATTTTGGGCCAAGAACCGACATTGGTAGATGGGGTCCCTTTGGAGGGAGAAGCCATTAATAAGTTTGGAACCTTTGTAAATATTTTGTTAAAGTAATGTAAGGAAAAACTCATGCCTAGGAATGAGGCATTATTGGTCGCTGAACAATTTTAAAAAATAGTTGATACTTATAGACATACCCTTACAAGAGTTGGAGAAGTAATCCCCATCTTGGATGGGATTTTTGAGAAACTGGCATGACCCAATAAAATTTTGGAGCCCCAACTCAAGGCAGAAGAGTCTCAATGGCAACAATTGTCAGATGCTTCCATTTTAATAAAAGACCACAGTGAGTGTGCTAAGGCATTTAAGGATGTCGAGACTATGGAAAAAATAACAAATATGCATTGGTAGAAAATAAATTCCAATTTTACAGCTTTTCAAGGACATGTTGTATATGAAGTCACTTAATTTGAAGAGGTCCAAAAGGATGCTACTACATCCCTCTATCAATTGGTTAATAAGGCAAACAACTGTAATTATCAACCCAAGGAGACAAAAATTTTGAATGCGGTAATTAAGGAACGTCCAAGATACTTGACACCTTGTCACATTAGGATGGTGTCAGAAAGTAGATTGAATATATTGGGCCTAAATTTTTGGTTGAGGTCAATACTAATACTTATTTTGGGATTAACTAAGTGTGTAGTGTGGGGTGATATTGGATCCCAAATTTTGACTAACTATTTTATATTTTGGTGTGAAACTAGCATGGCATAGGAAGACCATGGCACGAAACTAGCATGACACAAGAAGACTATGGCGTAGAACCCAAGTGGTGTGAAAGGATAATGGTGCAAAAAATAATAGCATGAGAAGACCTAATCAAAGACAAAATATAACTACAAAAAACCTGAGAGTATAGGACTTGGTGCAACATCAAAAGACTTGGGGAGCACAAGGGAAGTGGGAAATAGTTGAGGAGAGATTTCAAGGACAAACTAGACTTTAATCATCACACAAGTTTCATACCAAATTGAATAAAGTAATACATTTGGAAGAAAGGATTTAGTATTAAACAAGAATATAGGGGGCGTGAAGGCCTGGGTCCTTATGAGAAAATAAATAAATGACTACCATGACTCTTAGTCTACTGGAGATTGTTGTATATTCACCTAATTGCCATTAATAATGTAATTACTTAGTCAGGAAAAAATAAGTATAAATACCCCTATGTAGAGATGTGTAAGATGACTGAACATTGGTATTATGTAATTAATCCTTATGGTAATACTAGAGTTACGAAAGTTACAATCAGTCCTTATGTTATGTTTTAGTTAATTGATAGTTAAAACATTGACAATGGGTTTTCATTGAGTGATATGTGGCTTATAATTGACTATGATGTATATATATAATATTCATTATTTATGCTTGTGTAATCAAGACTTTAAACCTCATGGTAGTTATCTTCATGTTCTTATTCATTTGCATTGATGAGACAAGGTCCACAGTCATATATTTCCTTTTATGTGTAATCATTAATTAGATATATGAGCAAACTCAAGTATATGACAAGTGTGTTACTATTCAACATAACCCATGGGATCCAATTTATTATTGTGTGCTTTGGGTGAGAATGCAAGAGTTTAGTATTGCATGAAAATCCAATGCATAAGCTTGTTAGGACTAGATACTTCATCACCTTAAGGAAAATGTGATAGAAAATTACCCAATAGATTACTTGTTGAAGCACATGGAAAACATGGGAAATTTGATTTGAGGGTGATTGATCCCAACTTAAAACTTAACTATGGCAAGGGCCATGGATTGGAAGACAAATGCCCCCTAACCCTCATATAATAAGATATTGGGAACCACATATTGGGTTTGTTATAGGTAATGCCATGGTTTTTGATCATCATTGAAGCTCAACATACATTACCTTAAAAATCATAAATATAACACTACAAATGGACTTATAGATTCAAGTTCATTCCGCATTTGAAAATACTTGATAAATAATTATAAAGGTACAAGTGTGTAAATGTGCATGAACTAGAATCATGTCCCACTGAATTACTTCCAACCATAAACTATCATCATATGCATGAACCAACATCATATTGAAATAAAAGATTAAATAGCATATATATGCATCAACCAGAATCATGCCAAAATGAATATGTCTTATAAAATGTATAAGTGCTTGAATTAGTATCATGCCCAACTGAACTAGTCCTATAAAATGGAGTACACATGCCCTACATATTCCTCCAAATGAATTTGAATATGTATCAATTTTAAATTTATCACTCATGGAGTGTAAAATGGAAGGCATATGATTTACATATGCCCCCAAAATTTGTATGAAAATTACAAATAATTGTCCTCATCTTATATCTAAATCACATCTGACCTGTGAAATCTATATATTTTGCTCAAACCTACTCATGGAGGCTTTAGTCTCTATGAAAACATCCACTAATATTTCCTCCATTGATGTGAAGGATGGATCTTGCAATTCACTCATCTCAAAAGTGATGTGAACTATATCGTGTCATGTATAAATCTAATATCATGTAAAAACATGTCAACATATAGAGAATATGTCATCATAATAACGATATAGCATCAAGGCTTGTATGTAACATATACAATGCAAGGGCATATAAGTTGTATGTCAAGATATATGTATCAATGAATCATGTAGTAATAATTGTCATTGAATAAGACTATACAATGAGGAAGTGCATGATACAAATCATGGCACAACACATAAATAGGGAGATGTGTGATATGGATCATGACACCCACAAACATGGAGAATGCACAAAATCAACAAGATTAACACATAATGTCACATAATAGCATACAATGTCACATATAAGGCCAAGGGATCACAAACAAGGGACAACCAATGTTAAAACAAGCAATGCTAAGGAGCCACAAACAAGGGGAAATAAAAGCCACAACAATCAAGACTAAGGATCTAAAAACAAGGGATGTAAATATGTCACTAATTAGAAAGGCTAAGGAGACACAAACAAAGAACATAAACATGTTGATAAAAATTAATGCCAAGGGACTACACACAATATAAAATAGTAATTGACATATCATGCAAAAGTAACAACATTTTAATGAATCATAAAACAAGTGAATCTAGTCTACACTATCGATATATGTTAGTATCACATTGTAATACAGTAGCATATCCATTATATTAAACGAGTAAATAAAAAGGTTAGTATCATATCATAGTATAAGAAATGAGTAGATAGAAAATCATGCGTAAGCAATATATGTAGTTAAACATGGTAAATAGGCCATAGAAAGATGTAACTTAAGGAAGTAGATGCCCCCAACATTAACATGGCCCCTGGGTATATGAAAGGTCTAACATCTATGTGTTCTTGTATGATTTGTATGTCCTTCATCACACTCATATACCTTGAGAAATGCATGTGTGTATAAAAATAATATGTCATCTACTAAATATGTGATAAAGAACATATGTAAATAATGTAATCTAGAAACTCATGTCATGCTCAAGTCATGATTTTTTTGGGTATTTACTTAATTAATTTTTTTTTGTATTTTTTAAATTTATTTTAATATGTGAAAAGTTGCTAGCTAATTATCCCATCAATGGGATGTTAATAGGGAATACATGTATCATATGACTCAAGGGATACCTTTTGTGAACTTAAAATAACAAGTGTATGTGTATCAATATCTTAAAAAGGAATAAGGTGTTGTAATGTAACCATCACCATCACTGCTCATATAGTAATGTGTATGATGAGTATCTATATAAGCCCTAAGACTCTTTAGGGTCTACTATATAGTAGGATAATGCAAATGTGTTTGTGTTCACTTTGGAAAATGCTAAAATGTATGTGGGACTAACTTGGTATGTGTTATAGTAGATAATGGCCTATGGGAATTGTGAATAGCTCTTTGATGTGATATTTTTTTTAAAACTAGTTACCCAATAGAATCAACTACCCTCCTTTTAATTTTATGTATAGATAGATATTGGATGAGTTTAATAACTACATCTAAATAATGATCATGCATAGGAGTAACAACCACCTTTGTATAATGTTATTGAATAGGATTAATAACCAAATGTAGTGGTGGTAGAGTGGAGGATGAGATACCACTAATTAAAGAGGGTATTCATATTAAATGATTGAAACTATAACTACACTTTTGCAGTGTATATACTTGATATATTGGTGTATGATAGATAGTGTTATATGGATATTTTGAATCCAAGGGCATCCTAACAACATGTCGAAGACCCTATTACTCGATATAATTAAGAATAAAACAACCACTATGGTGGGGTCTACCTAAATAGGTAAGAAAATACATCTAAGGGTGTCTTATGTATGTCCATTAAACCCTTTAATCACTCTTGTAGTATCGTACTATATCTTTTTGTGTGTATCTAATATAGATGGGAAACATCATAGTGTAAACATTTTTGCTTGAACCGTTATCAACCTTACATTATGTATAGAGTTCTCATTGATGTGAGCTCATATAGATAATGTATAAAAATTTGAGTCATCATCAAAAACTTCTCTATCATCAAATGTAATCATAGGTCGTTGTGGTAATATGCTCATAGTCTACCGATAATCTTATCTATTGCATAACTATATGTATCAATAAGAGGATGCACATGTTATGTATGATGTACTTCAAATTATCATTAGTTTTTGTTTCCTCGTGATTTGGAAATAGGTCATTAAATATTTTCAACTTGTAGTTTGCATTTGATTATAGTTCACAGTCCTGTGTGTGCATGCTTAATAAAATGGTGTTATCAAAGTTAAGATCTTGTATATTCTACCATAACTTAAAGCATATGTTTGCAGAATGTCTAGAACATAGGTGATATTCAAAATAAGCATTCTAACCATGTCCACTAGGAAATTTATTTCTTGTATAAACCACTAGTGGTGGAGGGAGAGATAAAATGTTGCACTCAATTAAATTTTGCAGGAATTATTTATGAAGTTTAGGTAAGCATGGAAAATGCCTCTTCTATGGAGTAGGTAAGAAATTCTATTTTTGGGTTGTGATATTGTGTTAATTGTAAGCTTGTATTCATTCCTATTATTATTTTATTTTACCTTATAATTTGGTTTGATTTTAAAATTGGAATTTGAAGTAGTAGTAGTAGTCGTATATTTAAGCTTATTGAGAGCAAGGAGTTTGACTTCATGATCTCTCACTATATGGCATAACTCATTAAAATATTTGAATTTCATAAATAGTATGGAATCATGAAGTGGTGAAAGTAAGTTTTAATTGAATATATCTTGTAATTCATTATCTGTCATAGGATTGATCATCTTAGCTAGCATGGTCTTATATTGAAGTACATATTCATTGATTGGCTTATATGTGCATGGGACCAAGCATCTAAAATCACAAAGATATTATATTGATAGGTAGGTGCAATGAACTATGGCATAATTGACAAGCAAAAACATATAGGATAGTTCTAGATAATAATGTACACATATGGTCACCATAAGTGTGTGAGTCTTACTGATAGTCTCTAGATATATTCTAACAGTCAATCCCTTAAGTTGATTGATCATAGATTCATTATAGACTACTTCTAATGATTGTGCACAGACATAAAGTGAAAAAAAACAATAAACAATATAAATACTTTATCTTATAATTAATTTATATATTTATAAAGTGTAATATTAATCTAATTTTACATTCAAATCTACATAGTTCATGCTATATATTACACAATCTGAATAGTCTCAAGTTTTAGCTTATGAGAGCACCTACATAAAAATAAGTTTAAACAAGAATTTGAACATTATTCTTCAATAGACCTCAATGACAGGTATGGCTAGGAGTTCTAGTTTTTATGACATTAGCCACTACCTTTAAATATTTCTTAACACGCATCTTAGTACTTTTGTAAAATATTTATACTCTCTACATTATACAACATAGCTTAGAATTTTTTATAGTAGACCAAGTAGGTATACTTACTTACCTTTACACTTATCAAATGGATTATGCTATAAATTGGTATATCTTATCTCATATAATGATATATAGTTACACTCAAAGAAGTGGATTACCTTGACCTTAGGCCACTCTACCATTACAGGCTTGATTGATTTTCTTGGCATTTTTCTCTCCTTGACTAGTATTATAACTTCTTGAATTACATTGAAAATCTAGTAGTTGGATTTAGCGAGTAGTTATCTTTTGGATTTGTTTCTTGAGGAGGTTGAGAAATGGTTGTATGAAACAATGGTGAAATTTGAACTAGAACCTACATGTTGTCCCTTATTCTAGTTTATATAATATTGTGCATTGATAAATTTATAAGAAATGAAGCATAGTTTGATTTTCATATTACTCACATGAGTTACAAAACTAAGTAATCACATATTCTTACATATTGATTCCTCACTAGGTAAACTTACATGATTATCTATGGATATTTATAGTTAGCAATTTTATTTGGTTATTATTAGCTAAGCTATGAGTTATATGCTATTACAGGATGGTTGAATATTACATTAGTTACATAATTACATTGATATGAGTTAACTATAGTGTATATTATTACATTATGATCATGTTGAGTTATTATTTTAGATGTATTTTATGATATATATATGTCATGATGTTATAGACTAACTACCTGCTTGTCATGAGTTGGACGCAGGAGAGATTCATCCCTCAAACCCTGATGGAGGGAGAACATCATCGGAGAGGGTGGCATAGATGGAGTTTCTGGGGGATGACAGAGAATCAACTAGAATCCTACACACACCACATCAAATAGCACTTGTTATATACATTGATTGAATTATTAGCATTAGTATGTTATTTATGTTATCTACATTTATGAAATTACATGTGTGTTAGTTTAGTTCAAATTTATGTTTATGTGAAACTAACCTTGTAGGATTTGTGTTGTGGTTAGTATACGTTTATATTGAAACAATAGTTAGTGTAATGCTATGTTTGATTAAAATAATATTAATGACTTGTTAATATTAAGTCATAATATTATGAATTAGTAAATATATTCTAATAAGTGTATAAAAAGGAAAAAGTGGAAAAAATGGAAAAAGGGAATAAAATAGATAAAATAATTGTATTAACTTTCATAATTAGGAAATAAGGCATTATATAGAAAATACATATATATATTTAAAAAAATAATGGCAAGATAAAAAATAGAGAAAAATAAGAAGATAAAAAAATCATTGAGAGAGAGAGAGAGAGAGAGAGAGAGAGAGAGAGAGAGAGAGAGAGAGAGAGAGAGAGAGAGAGAGAGAGAGAGAGAGAGAGAGAGAGAGAGAGAGAGGCCAGATTTAAATAAAGTAGCACCATATTCATAAAAAGGAAACAATATTAAGAAGGGGTACAATTATTTAAGGAGGAAGCAAAGCATAGAAGAGAAGCATGGAGGAAGAGAAGAAAGAGACAATGAGATAAGAGAAGAAGTTTATGGTGCAAATAGTGCAACTAGAAGCTTTTAAAAGGTTAGTAATGTGTTTAAATTTGTGTGTGTATATGATTTCATATAAAGGGTTTCATGTAGATAAAAATCTGACAACTGTATGCTATTTTCATAGTACGAATTAACTCCGTATAGATAGTTCGTAAGGTAAAATGTAATGATAATGGGTTGTATTAAGCATTAGAATGTTGTTTAAGAGAAACATATGAAGATATATAAACTTCTTGATAACCTAATCATACTACCATACACACACACACACACACACACACACGTACTCATTTATATATACATGAACATGCCAAACATAGTAAAAATATATATGCAAACAATTGATTCAAATTTATAAAGGCAATGTCATTCAAGATTTAAACCTTGGTTAAGAGAAATACCAAAGGAGATTTTTTGGTTGTGTAAACTCTGTTTCGCATACATGTGGAAAATTAGACTTAGTGTAGATTAATCGTGGACACTTGGTGGTACAGTCTATGAATATAAGAAATAATGAACTAAATTATTATAGGTTGAGTGTATCGGTGAATGGTTGATGGTTGTGAATGGGTCTTAAAACTTACGAAAAGACACTGATAATTTGTATGTGTGTTATATAATATAACCTATGTAATATTTTGTGTTTTGCAATAAGATAGGAAACCATCACTATAGTTAAGATGGTATGTCCATCGGATGGGGAATTTAATACCCAATTTAAATACATCACTAAGCATATTAGACTAATTAATATTTTTTTTTTGATAAATCAGAGCGTGAATGGAAGGAGAATATAAGTATTATAAATACCATAGCATAATTAAGGAGATAAGAATGGCAGTTAGCTTAAGGATTCTTACATATGAAAACCTTTATATGTCAACCCTCACTTGAAAACCTCTGAATTATGAAATGTATATATATATATATATATATATATATATATATATAAGGGCAGTATGTAGATAAAATTCAGTTCTTGACAATAATAAAGAACAAAGTATAGAGATGATTGTATTCACCTTATTATTTGAACATATTATTATAATCGATGTGTTAAGTAAAGATTTAAACACAATTTATGATTTATAAAATAATTCATTATCTTAAAATTAGAATGAAGAATTGGGATAGAAGTGTGGAAACTAACAAAAAACCTACATTGGTTTATATTTATACATATGTAATAAAACACCAATGAGTAGCATGTGTCTACCTTGTATGCATGATTATTCTTGGATACCATACATAATTTAACTTTGACATATATAGGCACTAGATAGAGTTAGTAAATATTTTTAAAAATAAAATAAGGCATTTTGAGAGAGATCAATTATTTATAATATATATGTATAAAGATTAGATTTGAATTTAGACTTGTATAAAGTAATATTTGTATGGAAATTTCAAATAGTGTACATATATATTATGAGAAGTATGTTTGTGATTATGGTAGCTAATATAATTAGTTATCTAGTCTAGGATATATGTGGACGTAGTTAAATATATACAACTCATATATGTATCAAGGAATAGCACATAAACTAGACCATTACTTAATTCAGAGCCTTAATTGAAATTTAGGTATGACTGTTGTATGTTGTAAGTAATGCGTATGGAAAATAACATAATGAAACATTTTTATCTTGATGGTTATAAATTTTGGTTACTTGATGCTTATTATCTTGTAAATGAAGTATAATTAAATGGTTGAAGAAATCATGTGGAATCCTTGATTTGAGTATATATTTTGATCTGAAATAAAGAACACTACTTATATATGCTTATCAGCCTCATAGAAATGTAACAAGTTGTTTAAATTAAAGTCTATGTTATCTTGAGAATTATGACCATATTTATTATACCTGGCTATTGGAATTAAGCAGAGTGTACACAAAAATATTGGGCTGTGATTATTTGTTATATAATGTACTATGTCTATATTTTCTTATGAAAATTAGAAATATGTGGTCTATTATGTAATATACTCAGATGGTATGAACTATATTTGTATTACTTGTTATTATTATGTGACAAATAATATCGTGGTAATTCATTCATACATTGGACAGTATAAATGCATGCATTTTGATTATTCTTATGTTTAGCATGTTTTATGATTTTTAGTAGGAAATAATCCATATAAATTTATTGACTATATTTATGTTAACCAAATATTGTATTGATAGTACTGAGTAAGTAGTGAGATGGACTTCACTAGCTTGCTAGTATCACTAATTCTAGATGAAGGTAATTTGATCAAGTCGTGTGTATGAATTTGACTAATCCTAGAGATTAATGACTATTGAAAACTTTGGCCAAAGTAATGTTAGTTAGACATTGTCATTTCATATGTATAAATTACATGTTTTTTCAATATCATGTTAGAATGGATCTATTTATGGTACATTGCATGTTTTTAGAAATCATACAACACACAGGTACTAGCTTGTCTCTCTAGATTTTCGAACCATCATTATCAAATCATACATGAAGGGAGGGCCATTCCTTGATGAGAGATTGTGCAGGGGATTGATAATCTATGGTTGGTGTGGAAAAGAATTTGGATGATGCTTTCCCTCCCCACATCAGTACTTCTTTGGAGATGAAACTTGAGATTTCCATACATAATAGGGTTTGAAGAACTCATGCTCTGTGGAGCCATGTAACTTATATCTTTTACATTGTATTATATTTATTATTGAAACATTATTCTTGATGAGATATATAATTATTTACTTATTGTACATTGATAGTGGTGGTTGTATGTTTATACCAACAATGGATAGATATCTATAATTACTTTCTATATTTAGTTATGATGTGTTTCATATGATGATAGTTATTAGTGATGGATGATGTAACATGCTTATTTTACAGTTATTATACTTAGAGTATTTTATCTCGATCACTACTTAGATTCTCATGGTGTAATCTAATGAAATAATATATTATTTTAAATTAAAAAAAAATCATGTATTTCTAGGTAGATCCCAGTGGGGATGTTACATGTGGTATCAGAGCTAAGGCTTAAAATCAAGGATCTAATGAGTCCACTAATATTTTCATATCTTTTTATTAACAAAAAAAGGATGGTGAAAGCTATAGTATCTAGAGAGGGTCTCTCAAATGTCAATAATAGTAACCCTCTGTTTGAACCTAACTAAATTGCCACTAAGCAAGCAAAAAAATTAGATCAGATCCTTGTAGCCATGAATGTGACTAGGGACTAAAGTATAGCCCTAAAACAGGAGGTTCATGGCCATGAAGAGGAAGAACATCAGGAAGAACCTGAAGAACATCCCACTGAGTAGGAAAATCCTTAGGATGCAAGAGAATAGGTAGCTATAGAATTGGCTAGAGACATAAAAAGGTTTATCCACCTAAATTTGATGGAACTATTTTAGCTGATGGAGTTGAATCATGGTTGAATAACATGGAGAAGTATTTGAATATTTGAAACTAATTTGAAGTTACTAAATAGTTTGGGTAGATTATCATTTGGTTGGTGAAGCAGCTATGTGGTGGGTTAACAAAAAGTTGCAAATGAATCTTAAACTGATCATGACTATTTGGGAGTAGTTTGTGACTTTATTTAGGGTATGATGACTTCCACAGTTATACATTGACTATAATCTTACACATTTCTAGAATCTAAAGCAGGGATACTTATTGGTGAATGAGTACTAGGAGTAGTTCACCAAATTTCTGAAGTATGTACCTCAATATTAGGTAGATGAGACATTTAGAATCAATAATTTCATCATGGGATTGAAACCCTAGATTGGTGGAGAGGTGGAGTTCATGGACTTTCTACCATGGACTAGGTCTTTGAGAAGGCCATCAAGTAGGAACAAAAGTTTAAGTCTCTTTTATAGGCCAATGACAAGTTTAAGAAAAAGTTTGGAAGTTATAAACCAACTTTCAAAAAGAAGAATTGGAAACAGAGGAGTGAAGACTCCAAGAAGTAGTTCAAAAGTCAGAATGCCAAATTCAACAACAGTTTAGGCAACAAAAAATTAGGCAATGGTTTCAAAGGTGGTTTCAAGGGAAATCAGTAGGCTAATAGGAAAGGACCACCTAGAGGTTGTTTCATTTATGGGGATGATCATTATGCTCATGAGTATACACAGGACAAGTGAAAGAATAAAGATCCTAATCCTCAACAAGGAAATTTTCAATAGTGTATTCATATAGTATTTGATGATCAACAAGCCAAATTTGAAGCTTCACCCAAGAGATGTCAGGTATTTTATTTGAACATCTAGTTTTCATTTTTATAGATACATGGGATACATAATGTTTTATAGCTCTTAAAATGATTAGTAAGTCATCTAGAAGAGCTAGAGTAATGGAAAATGGATGGTCGGTGAAATATGGTAATGATTTGAAAGTCATGGTAAATAAGTGTTTAGTTGAAGTAGAGATTAGGTTTCCATAATTCATAAAAGTAGTGGATATGTATGTAGCACCAATAGGGTCATATGATGTGATCCTAGGAGTCAACTAGATTGTAAAACATAAATCCAAGGTTGATTGCTACCTGAATAAGGTTGAGTGTCTGGATGATTTTGGAAATTAGATGTAAATTCAAGGCAAGAAAAGAAAGTTAAGGCTTAGGCATATTTTTGCAATGCAACTTAAGAGGGCCCAAGGAAAAGGGTTCCAAGTTTTTATCATCGAGATAAATGAAATGGAGGAACCTAAGGAACCATCCCTTGATGATTATCCATTCCTTAGGAATTTTCATGATGTGTTTTTAGATGAATTACCAGGGTTGCCTCTTAGATATGAGTTTGGTTTCTCTATCGATATCAAACCTGGATTGAAACCTCAGTCTAAGGCACCATACATGATGACAACCATTGAATTGGTTGAATTGAAGGCTCAACTCCATGAATTGTTGTTTAAGGAGTTGATTAGGCCAAGTGTGTCACCATGGGGTGAACCAATTGTCTTTATCGAGTAGAAGGATGGTACTCTTCAACTTTGTATTGATTATATAATGTTGAACAAGGAAACTATCAAAAACAAGTTCTTTTACCTCGTATAGATGATATTTCGATCAAATATAGCGAACAACAATATTTTTTTAGATTTATCTTAGAGTAAGATACCATCAACTAAGGATAAAGGATGAGGATATTTTGAAGACAATATTTAGAACTTGTTATGTGGACTATGAGTTCACAGTGTTACCATTTGGGTTAACAAATTATCCATTAACATTCATGAATCTCATGAATAGTGTGTTCAAAGATAATCTAGATTATTTTGTCTTGATCTTTTTTGATGACATTCTTATATACTCTAGGAATGAAGAGGAGCATCTTCAACATCTAAAACTGGTTATACAATTGTTGTAGAATCATAAGTTGTGCGAAAAATTATCTAAATATGCATTTTTCCAAGAAAGAGTGCAATATATGGAACATATTATCTCTACAGATGGTATATGAGTAGATCCGGCAAAGATGGGATCCATTATGAAATGGTTGGTGCCAAAGAATGTGCATGAGGTAAGGAGTTTCATGGGATTAGAAGGATATTACAGAGAGTTCATTTTGAATTTTTTTCAAGATATATAATCCAATTACTTCTTTACAATGGAAGAACAAAAGTTTTATCTGGTCCAATAAGTGTGAAGTTTCTTTTCAAGAATAAAAAAGAAGACTTACTTCAAAACAAATGTTAAGCTTTCCTCACCCCAATGGTCAATTTTTAGTGATCACAGATACATCTGGGGATGGACTAGGAGGAGTGCTTATGCAGGATGGTGTAGTGGTAGCCTATGAATCAAGGAAACTAAAACCTTATGAGGTGAATTATGCCCCTCATGACCTGGAACTTGTAGTAATTACGCATATTTTTCAAGTTTGGAAGCATTACTTGTTGGGAAAATCGTTTGAGCTTAAGATGGATAACTTGGGACTCAAGTACATATTCACCCAAATGAATTTTAATTCTCATCAGAGATGTTGGCTAGAGTTCTTTTTTTATTATGATTTTGATATCAACTATATCAAAGACATAGAAAATCAAGTAGTCGATGTCCTAATTCATAGAAGGTACATAACAACCATGGATACTTTCATAAGTACTTTCAAGGATTGAGTGATAAAATTCTTGTCAAGAGATGAATTCTATGATTAGATCATAAAAACACTATCTATGAATATATAGAATCTTAGGTATAAAGGATTCAGGTTAGAGAGTGATGGTATTTTTATGCTATAATGAAAGGATGTATGTTCTATATTGAGAGAATTTGAGGAGCACAGTGCTAAAGAAACTACATAATGACCCATATTCAGGACATCCAAGAGTAATCAATCTCATGACAGAGCTTAGACCACTATATTTTTAGAAAATAATCAAGAAATATGTAGCAAACTATGTGTCACACTATTTGGAATGTCAATGAGTGAAAACTAAACATGTGCATCCAGTTGGTTTGTTATATATGCATGATATACAAAAATGGAAGTGGTAGGTGATTAGTATGGACTTTGTCCAATGTTTACCATTGTCATGAAATAAGCAGGATATGATATTGGTTGTAGTTGATAATCTAACAAAGGTGGCTCATTTTATATTAGCAATTTGATAGATGATGCACATACTCTTAAGAAGAGGTTTGTAAAGGAAGTATATAGGTTGCATGGATTTATCGAGAAGATCATTTCCAATCCTAATTTGAATATGACTTCAAGATTTTGGGTAACCCTAAATTTAGTTTTGGGTATATAATTAAACTTCAACACTATATACCACTCAAAGATTGATGGTCAGACTGAGCGAGTTAATTAAGTGTTAGAGGATCTTCTTTGTATGAATTTCATGGATTAGCAATACAAGTGGAAATATTATCTTTCATTGGTTGATTTTAATTACAAAAACTCATACCAATTAGCTTTAAATATGGCACCATTTGAGGCATTGTATGGAAGAAGGTGCAAGCCATTGATGAATTGGGACATGTTTGAGGATAGGGTAGTCATTGGACCTGAGATGCTTTCAAAAATGGAAGATTAAGTCAGATTAACTAGGAAGATATTGGATGAGGTCAATGATGGGTAGAAGAGTTATCTTGATCTGAAGAGGATAGATAGCTAATTTTTAGTAGGTGATAAAGTATTCTTGCGGGTTAAGTTGTAGAAGATCTCAATTAAATTCAAAGATTTGATGAAACTTTCACCAAAATATGTGGGACCCTTTGAGGTGTTAAAAGTGGTCAATCTTGTAGCATATAGGATTGTATTTCCACTAACCCTATATCTATTGCATAATGTCTTCCATGTTTCTTATTTAAAAAAGTATGTAGTTGATCATTCACATGTGTTGGATTGGAATGCTTTCTAGGCTATGGATCTCGGGGTGGTCTTGGTAGAACCAATAAGAGTAATTGACACTCTTAAACTTCATTTACATAATAGGGAGATGTCATAATGCAAGGTCTTGTGGGACCAATATTATGAGGATAGTGTTATTTACGAGGACTATGATGAGTTCTACAGGCAATTTCCACATTTATTTACTTGATTTGATACTTCATACTATGTTGTTTTTCTATCTAACAATATTTTTAATTAATTTTTTTTGTTTGAATACATGTCATTTGGGATGATGACTAGATTTAGAGGGAAGGGTGTTACATCTTAATTCTTTTCTAAGCTAACTTACATGATTATATACAGATATTTATAGTTACCAATTTAATTTGGTTATTATTAGATAAGCTATGAGTTATATGTTATTATGGGATAGTTGAATATTATTTTGGTTACATGATTACATTGCTATAAGTTAGTTGTAGTGTATATTCTTACTTTATGACCATGATGAGTTGTTATTTTAGTTGTATTTTATGATGCATATATGTCATGATATTATATAGTAACTACCTTCTTTTTGTGAGTTGGATGTAAGAGAGATTCATCCCTCAGATCCCAACGGAGAGAGAGCATCATCGAAGAGGGTAACATAGATGGAGTTGCTCGACGATGATAGATAAATAGCTAGAACCCTGTACACACTAAGTTAAATAGCACTCGTTATATGTATTGATTGAGTTATTAGCATTAACATGTTATTTATGTTTTTAGCATTTATGAAATTGTGTGTGTTAGTTTAGTTTAAATTTATGTTTATGCGGAACTAACTTTGTACGATTTGTGTTGTGGTTGCTATAAGTTCGGATTAGAATAATAATGAGTGTAACACCATTTTTGATTAAAATAATATTAATGACTTGTTGATATTAAGTCATAATATTATCAATTAGTAAATATTTTCTAATAAGTGTATAAATAGGAAAAAGCAGAAAATAGAATAAAATAATTGTATTGACTTTAATAATTAGGAAATAAATCATTAAATAGAAAATAAATATTTATATTTTAAAAAAAATAGAAATTTAAAGAAATAGAGAAAAACAAAATGATAAAAAAATCAGTGGAGAGAGAGAGAGAGAGAGAGGAACTTTAAAGAAAGAAACACCATATTCATAAAAAGGAAACAAGATTAAGAAGGGGCATAATTCTTTAAGGAGGAAGCAAAGCATAGAAGAGAAGCGTGGAGGAAGAGAAGAAAGAGACAACGAGATAAGAGAAGAAGTTTATGGTGCATAAAGTGCAACTAGAAGATTTTAAAAAGGTTAGTAATGCATTTAAATTTTTGTTTATGTGATTTCATATAAAGGGCTTCATGTAGATACAAACCCGAGGATTGAATGTTATTTTCATAGTGTGAATTAACTCCATATAGAAAGTTCATAAGGTAAAATGAAATGATACGAGGTTGTGTTATGCATTATAATGTTGTTTAAGAGAAACATACGAGGATATATAAACTTATTTATAACTTGATCATACTATCGTAGCACTAGCATACACACACACACACACACACACACACGAACATGCCAAACATAGTAAACATATATATGAAAATAGTTGATTCAAATTTATAAAGGTAACATCAATCAAGATTCGAACCTTGGTTAAGAGAAATACCAAAGTAGATTATCTGGTCGTGTAAATTTTTTTTCATGTACATGTGGAAAATTAGACTTACTATAGATTAATCAGGGACTCTTGGTGGTATGGTCTATGAATATAAGAAATAATTAACTAAATTAGTTATAAAACTAAGTAATCACATATGACGTACAATTAATCTAGTGATGGAAGTAATTATATGCTAGCAACTCAGAATCTAAATGTTATAACCATCTTGATGGATTGCATCATCATTGCATGGTAGAATATTATTGGAAAAAAGTGAAGTTTAGACCATGATGTGGAAGAAATTATTTAGTTGAAGCATTTTGAAACCTTCTTGATATGCCTTAAAATTTGAATTAAGACCAATATATAAATAGTAATGAATTGTTTATCTATGTCTACTACACAACTATTTTACATTGTTATTAATTCTCTATAGGGTGAATGGATGATGATGCTTCATGCAAGTCCTATGGGACACTTGTACGATATACTATCATTCAAGGAATTTCTAGGTGTTTGAGTTTTTGCTTATTTTCTTGTGTGGGTTATGATAGTCCTTGGGAAGTGGGAAGATGATGATGTTTTATGCAAGAGGTATGTGACATTTGTGTGATGCAAGATTATTCTCATACTCATCAAACATTACCTTCATACTAAGTCATTATTTTTTCATGGAGATCATTGCATTGTAGATTATTATTAAGAAAAATGGGGTTGATTAATTATGTAATTAGGACTGTGAACACTATACGGATTATGATAATTTATAGTTTCATCTTGACTCTATAATTGAGAAAAGATTACTTAGTAAATATAAATTAAGGTGACTCATTGATTCCTAAATATTATGGCCATAAACATGTATACTTAGTATGTATTACAAATGTTTTATTTCCTGTTCCAACTCACTATTGATACTTGCAGTATGTTGTATAATTCTCGTTGTAGTATGACTTTTATACATATTTTTTTCTTTCTAATTGACAGGTTCTCATCTACCTTTCTCATGAAGGGTGGGGAAACTCTCTATGATGAAAGGTGTGTAGGGAATTCAAAAGGCTCTATCATTAGAGATAACCTCCAATGATGCTTTCCTTCTTCTTACATAGTTTTGAGCAATAGAGGTGATCTTCTATGTTCTTGTGGATTTCACTTTATGAAAACTTAATATTTTATATGTTTGTCATAAATAAAAGATCTATTATATATTATTTATAAATATCAAATCACGATGTAGCATTAACATGTATAAGAAAGAAAGAAATAATAATCATGCATGTTAATCATGTAAATTATAATTGGTGATGAAACTTGAGATGTACCTTAAATTTAATATTGTATAGATATTTTGGATTTGCACTATAAATTTCTTTATAAAAATGCATAAGTATAATTATGATGTAATTAATAGAGTAGTTTGGATTTAGATGTCACATTGGAATATGTAATTTTCAATTTAAAGAATGAAAGCAATAATTATTTATTTTACTCAGTCCTTAATTATGAAAGAGTATATACTTTGATTTTTTACTTGGATGTATTATGAAAGCATGTGTTGAATTTATTTAGTGAAACGAATTGAAATATTGTAAACCTTAAATATGATTTTATGAAATGTTCTTATATGATTATGTACATATATACATGTTAGTGTATTAGTTTATTGTTAAACCTATATTTTTACGATTATTTAAGAAAATTTTCGAGAAGGTAACTTGGAAATTATTAGGAAAAAATATTAGGAATATTTTTCTGATGTTTGATTAGAGAGGTTGTTAAAAAAAGGATGCACGAGAGAAATTTGATATTGTTGTGTAGAAAAATAATTTGTGTCGAAGATAAAATATTATGTCAAAGAATTTAATTTAACATGGAACCATGATGAAAGGACTGTATAGGAGCATAATTAAAATGGGAGGTGAAAATGTTAATAGATCATTTAAGGACAAGCTTGTATCATTTTAGATATGAAACCAATGAGTGGATAATGTCTAAAGAAGAGGAGGAAAGGAGAACCTGCCCATTTTGTAATAAGGGGGTGGTGGAGACAAAATGACACTATATCATGGAGTGTGCAACCTATAATGATATCCAAATCAAGTACAATGACAATTTGAAAGTAGAATACCTAGCCACTTTGTTTGAGGAGGCAAGGCTAGATAAAACTATAAATGTTTTAATCAAAATCCATAATATAAAATTTAATTAAAAAAATAGAATAGATATTTTGTAAGACTAATAAGACAACCCTTATACTAAACGATTGTATTAGCTCATATCACTTTTATTATTACTCTTAATCCTACTAACTATTTGATTTCATAGATATTATTAATTTTTTTAATTTATTCATTCATTTATTTAAAAAGCCAAAATTATATTTAATATAATTACTTAAATAATTAAAAAGTTAACTCTTACTTAATTCCATTAATTATATTATTATCTTATTAATTATTTTATTCATGATTATTGATCTAACCTTTCTTTGGTCATTATAATGTAACTTTTGGTGTGACACATTAATAAATTATGTTTTTTATTTTTTTATTAAATTCTCCATGACATTCTAATAAGAGTTTCCTCATAATTTCGTAGACATATATTTTGATATGGTTTCCTCTGTTAGTTTTATGATCAGAATTGAAACAATCAGAAATTGCAACACAATGAATAATGAACACAACAAGATAAATCTGATTTACTCTTTAGAAGTCAGCTCTATCTTATAAATTATACTTATTATTGATTATCTATTTTTATTGAATAATGAGGAATCATTATATATATACAAGTGAGAGAAAGAGACACATCTCTTCAATCTCCCTGTCGGCCTCCACCAAAAGTGTAAGACGTTGGGCTAGAAGTGGGAGCCCGATGCTGCTCCTCCAACATCAACACTCGCTATCAGCTAGGAAGGATACTTATAGCTACATAAGACATATCACCTCATCGTGATGTCAACCACAATGGATGACATCCATCATGGCTCTCCTAGAGTGTGGAATCAAGGGATTTCACCTCAAACTTCTCTCATAGAGAAGAACTCATTATCAAGGGATTTCACCTAGAACTTCTCTCACAAAGAAGAACTTGTTATCGAGGGATTTCACCTCGAACTTCTCTCACAGAGAAGAACTCGTTATCAAGGGATTTCACCTCGAACTTCTCTCACAGAGAACTCATTATCAAGGGATTACTGATACTGAGACTCTTTCTCAATTAAGGATGTATTCTCCACTATACCAAGCTTATCTTGATAGTACAAAAACTTTAACTTGGAGAGAGATTTGGTGAGAATGTCTATCGTCTGCTCATCAGTGTTGATATGCCTCAACTCAATAACTTTCCTCAATACCATATCTATGATATAAGATTATTTGATCTCAACATGCTTGGTTCTATCATGAAATACTGGATTGACAAAAATCTTCAGACAACTTTGGTTATCTGAATGAATGATGGTAGGCTCCATTGATTGTTCACACAATCCTACAAGGAGCTTACGAAGCCATGCTACTTCCTGAGCTACCATACAAGCTATAATATACTCTACCTCTGCTATACTTAATGCTACAAATGACTATTTATTGCTGCACCAGGAAATCATAGCAGATCCCAAACTGAAGCAACATCCAGAGGTGCTCTTTCGATCAGAGACACACCCTGCCCAATCAGAATCAATATATCCATGCAGTTTCAAGTCTACACTAGAAGAATATCTCAAGCCATATCCAACTGTGCCACACAAGTATCTTAGGATATGCTTCACTACAACTAGATGTATTTGCCTTGGTTCACACATGAACTGACTAAGTGCACTCACTACATAGTAAATATCTGGTCTAGTATTAACTAGATACATCAATGAACTAATCATTTGTCTGTACATGCTAGGATCCACCAGATCTGAACTAGCTATAGCCTCTTTTAACATCAAAAAATTTGACTCCATCGATGTAGACATTGGTTTGCAATTCATCATACCAAATCTCTTCAATATGTCAATAGAATACTTCCCTTGACTTAGAATGATCTCATCTAGTTTCTACCATACTTCTAAACCAAGGAAGCAATGTAAGAGATCAAGATCCTTCATTTCAAATTCTAAAGCTAACTCCTTCTTACATTTGAAAATGAGGTGATCTTCTCCGGTAATAAGAAGATCATCAACATCGAGAACAAAGATTAATGCTTCACCATCAATTACCTTGAAGTATAGGTTTGAATCAGTATCATTCTTGGATAAATCCAAGCTCATCAAGTATCGATTAATTCTTTTGTACCAAGCACGAGGAGCCTGCTTAAGGCTGTACAAAGCCTTCTTCAGCTTGTAAACATGAGACTCCTTCCCATGAACCTCAAAACCATCAGGTTGCTCAATATATACCTCTTCCTCAATTACACCATTTAGAAATGTTGTCTTCACATCCATTTGGTGTAATTTCCATCCTTTAAATGTTGCAATAGCAATGATGGTTCTGATGGATGTATAATGAGCAACTGGAGCAAAGGTTTCCTCATAATCTACTCCCTCTTTCTCAGAAAATCCTCTAGCTACAAACCTAGCCTTGTACTTCTCAATGCTTTCATCAGTTGCATGCTTGATCTTGAAGAGCCCCTTAGAAGAAACAACAGATTTTCCTTCAGGTCTAGGTACGATATCCCATACATCATTCTTGAGGATGGATTGATACTCTTCAGCCATAACATCTCTCCATACTTGTTGACTAGTAGCTTCCTCAACACTAGAAGGCTCAATCTCAATAATTTGACTCATTAATAACACATAATCTGAGAACTTATGAGGTCTCTTGCTTTCTTTAAGAGATCTTTGGGGAGATATATATTTTCCTACCTCTTGCATGTTTTCTTGAGTCCACCAAGGCCTTTTTCATACTATAATATGTCACTAGGTCCATCAGTTGGTTCCAAAGGCTTAACTGGAACATCATCTTCTTTTGAATCAAAAACCTCCCTCTGAATCTCAAGAGTATGGTCAACTTCCATATCTTGATGAGACTCTTGGTCTTCATTATCTATCTACATATGAATGCTCTTAGATCTTTTGAATGCAACATCCTCTTCAAATGTAACATCCTTGTTGATCTCAATCAACTTCTGACCTAGAATGTAAATTCTATAAGCTTTTGAAGTTTCACTATAGCCTACAAATATTTCCTTCTTGCTAGAAGGATTCAACTTAGTCCTTTTATCTTTTGGTATGTGAAAATACACTAGACAACCAAAGATCCTCAATTCACTTACTTCCAGCTTCACCTTTATGAAAGCTTCTTCGGGAGTAATGTTCTCTAAAATGCGGTGAGGGCTTCTATTCTGAACATAAATAGCTATCTTAGATGCTTCAACCCAAAGGAAGGTTTGCAAATCTTGGTCATGAATCATGGCTTTGGCGGCTTCTACAATAGATCTGTTCTTCCTTTCTGCAACACCATTTTGTTGAGGGTTGTAAGGAACACATAACTCCTTCTTAATCCCTGCTTTAATGCAAAAGATATGAAATCCATCAGAGGTGTACTCCCCTCCATTGTCAGATCTCAAAACTTTGATCCTCTTCCTAGATAAGTTCTCTACTTGAGCTTTAAACTCTTTGAACCTCTCAAGTACTTCTTTAGATTTCAAGAAATAAATCCAAGTCTTTCTAGAGAGGTCATCAATAAAAATAATGTAATACAAGAAACCACTCAAAGAAGCAACAAACATTGGACCACATAAATTAGAATGAATGAGATCTAGAATACATTTAGATCTACTTTCTTTGCTATAAAATGGTCTTTTAGTATTCTTACCCATGGCACAACCTTTGCAGGTACCTTCATGATCCTAGTTGAATTTTGGAAGACCTGTGACCATCTTCTCCATGATAAGTAGAAAATGAAAGTGTAGGTGAGCTAATCTTCTATGCCAAAGATCACACAAGCTTGAAGAATCATGTACTAATTCTTGAAGTGGACAAGTGATTAGCATATAGAGGCTCTCATGTCTAACTCCAATTATTCGAGTAGTTTTAAAGTTGGAATTCTTCATCCACACAAGAACTTTGCCTTCAAAGAAGGCAACTTGATAGCTCTTGTCTTCCAAGGCTGAAATGGAAACCAAATATCATTTGATGCCTGGAACATAGAGAACATCACTTAACCTTAGAGTAATGCCAGATTTTAAGTGGAGAGCAGAGATCCCAATCCCTTTCACTGAATAGCTAGCATCATCTCCAATGATAACTTTTTCACTAGAATTTCTCTCCATCAAGTTTGATAAATGCTTCTTAAAACCAGTGATGTGTCGAGATGCACCACTATCAATCAACCAAGTGTTGGTGTCGGTAGGTACATTTCTTGGCAATGCCGAATAGAAAAAATATCCACACGATTCCTTCTGAGGAGAGGCATCATCAACATCTGCAATGGTGGCTTGTTGCTTAGGCATGGAGGGACAATGTTTGGCAATGTGACCATACTTGTCACACCTAAAACATTGGATTTTGGAGAGGTCCCTCTTCTTTTTGAAAGTGGGAGCACCATCAGTTCCATTATCTCTGTTCCTCTTGAAGAATCCTTTCTTCTCATTCTTGCTTTTCTTCTTAAATGATTGAGAGGCAAGGACATGAATGTCTTCATTGGTAGAGCTTTGACTAATTCCTCTAGCGACCAATCTAGACTCTTCTTGAATGCAATCTACCCTCAATCGATCAAACTTGGGAAGTTTCGATCTTGCACTGATTCCTTGAATGTAGGATTCCCATGATGAAGGAAGGCCATTGAGAGCAAGCATGGTCAAGTCTTTGTCATCAACTACATGACCAATTATAGAGAGCTGATTTCTTAATTCTAAAATCTTCATAAAGTAAGCAATAATTGTTTCTCCTTTTGCCATTTTCACATGATGTAGTTGTTGCTTTAATGCAAGAGCTCGACTGGTGTTGTTGATTTCGTACATCTCCTCCAAGGTTTTAAACATGTCCCTTGCCGTCTTCAACTTGGAGACAATCGGAACAATATGATCTTTAACGGAGTCAACCGATATCTTCTTCGCCTTGATGTCTTTCTTTTTCCACTGCAACTTCTCTTCTTCCTCCAATGATTCAGGAACTTTGGTTTCCACAAACTCAGCCAAGTCATTTTCTTCCAAGGTGAGCATGAATCTAAACCTCCATGATGTGAAGTTGGATGCTCCTTCGAGTCTATCCTCAATTTTAAGACTGTTCACCATCTTGACTAAAATAGGGATAGACAAGAGATATAAAGAACAATAGAGAGTATTGTTGCAATGACAAATCTGATCACTATCTTCTTCAAACTTGCTCTGATACCATGTTAGTTTTATGATCAAAATTGAAACAATCAAAAATTGCAACACAATGAATAATGAACACAACAAGATAAATTTGATTTACTCTTTAGAAGTCTGCTCTGTCTTATAAATTATACTTATTATTGAATATCTATTTTTCTTGAATAATGAGGAATCATTATATATATACAAGTGAGAGAAAGAGACACATCTCTTCAATCTCCCTGTCAGCCTCCACAAAAAGTACAAGATGTTGGGCTGGAAGTGGGAGCCCGACACTACTCCTCCAACATCAACATCCTCATAATCTGATAGACATATATTTTGATATACTTCACATCTAATACAAATGGGAACATCAACGATCATGGTTAACACAAAGATTGCTTTTGCCATTTGATTTTCACATGCTATTAATTATAATTAAAGTGTTGAGTTTCTTATTCCTTTAAATACTTTATTTTATTAGACTTTTATATTTATATATGTAATATTATTTTTAAGGTGTGTTACCGAACTTCCCTATATTTTTTATATTATATTTTTGGCAATTCCATAAATAAATCTTAATGAATATATAAATTAAATTTTTGGTTCACTTCGAATTTTCTTTAGGGATTGCATTAGCATGTGATTGAAATATAATATTACATTTTTATCAAATATATTATTATTAAGCAAAGGCTTATACAGCGGGTGAAGCTTATAGATTCATTTCACGGAGAGATAAAATGGTATATTCTGTTACTAACGATCTGGTTTTGAATGGTGGTGTTTTAGGAGAGGTGGTGGTGCAGAGTGGTTTGGTAGCACATGATACCGTTAGCGTGTTGAAAGCATAGAAGGGCTTTCTGAATCCATTAAAATCCTCGACTGAAATGGAATGCTGTTCCGCTTAAATTGAAACAACTGAAATAAAAAGAATAGTGGTGATGTTGCTCTTAAGTTGAGTTAAAGAAAAGAACAAAACTTGATATGGTAACAATCTTAATGCTGTTGGACGAAAAGGCTGCTTCAAGAGATTTGAAACCTGGACGTGGTGATAACAAGGATTGCGTGAAGGTAATGAAGAAGGCGAAGGTCTCGTAAAAGATTAAAAAAAGAGATTATTCGGTTATTCCTGCCCACATTTCTTTGCTTAAATTAAGCGAAATTTTGGGCTAATCAATTTACTCACTGCGAAAATGGATGGCTGGTTAAGGGTGGAAGATATTGTGTTTTATGGCAATGGCCTGGTTGAAGTAGGGCATCTATTCCGAGTACAAGGGAACCTATAACGGCTACAACTAAGCCTATGCTACTTCCTACGCGCCAACAGACAGCTCTGACACTATCGGCAAATGCCTTTCAAGGAATTTTATTTTTTAGTTTTGTGTTTATCAAAATAGAATTCAGCTGATTACTCTTTCTTACTGGTACATGGGGAGCGTGTGGCTACTGAAACCTACACAAATGAAGCTATGGAAGTTACACAGCAGCAGTGAGCACCGCGTTGTTCAATAACGACCTCACATGCAGAAGCCCATCGGTGGTGATCACCACCACCAATTTCTGCCCGCCCGACTATGCCCTTCATGGTAGGTGGTGCAACCCTCCTCGCCAACACTTCAATATGGCCCTCCCCACCTTCAAACACATCACCTTAAAATAAAATGGTATTGTGCCCATCCGATACAAATGGTAACTAACTAACTAAGGAGCATTTAAAATAAAAGAACCCCTTTTGGTTTCCAATCTGAATCTATTTTATTGTGCAGAGTAAAATGCCACAGGAAAAGCGGGCTGTGTTTCATGATTAATGGGACCTACATTTTCTTCATGGTGCTGGTTACATACATGGTGTTGGGCGGGGAGGTGGGGTTGAGCGGGGAGCATGAAGGAATCCACAATGGGCGGATGGGTAGCAATTAGCAGGAACTGGGGCCAGAGCTGGCAGAGCGATATTGATCTGATAGGCCAATCTCTGTCCTTCGAGGTGACCACCAGCTATTGGATATGACTGAATTCCTACAATGGAGCCTCTCCATAATGGCAGTTTGGCCAGACATTCGAAAGAAAAAAATTTCAATAACCATCCTTTTTCTATTATCCCCGCGTGCGGCGGTCAGTTAATTTTGGAAATTG